>VXBT01000727.1:19976-104976 GCA_013400235.1 Oriolus oriolus
GGGTGGATCTCTGCTTTCCCTGTGGACCCCCATGGGCTGCAGGGACACAGCTACGTCACCATGGTCTCTTCACCATGGCCCGCAGAGGAATCTCAGCTCCGGCGCCTGGAGCACCTCCTCCCCCTCCTTCTCCACTGACCTTGGTGTCGCAGTGTTGTTTCCCTCTCATCTCCTCTTCTTCTCTGACTAGAAAAAACTGCATGCACTTTATTTTGATTTTCTTCTTAAATATATCATCACAGAGGCGTTACCAGCCTCTCTCATTGGCCCAGTTCTGGCCAGCAGCATGTCCATCTTTCAGAACCATCAGGGACTGGCTCTGCCAGACATGGTGGGAAGCTTCCAACAGCTCCTCATAGAAGCCACCTCTGTGGCCCTCCCACTACCAAAAACCAGGTCATGTAAAACCAACACAGGAATGTCACAGAAAAAGTGAAATATTGGAAGATTAAGATGCTATGGATTTTTATGAATTGTAGATTTATCGATGACCAGTTTTCATGATTCAAATTTTGAAGATAATTTCTGATGTATCTTCCCAGATAACATCAGCATTTTGCAAATGTGAAGAGCAGAGGTGATAGAAATAATTTGATTATTTTTACTTTGTACATAGCCTTTTACTATGTAATATGAGAATTAACCTTTGCAGGACAATGGTGATTATATATTTTGCAGTTGGAAAATAAAAAAAAACCCACCCCAAACTATTTTTTTGTTTTTCTTAATTCAGTAGAATAATCTCAGTAAATTTATAAGAAGTCAGTGCAGGTTGTGCAGGTTCTTATCCCCATTTATATTGCTTTTGTTTCCTATAATTTTACATTCTAACACTGCAAAACTTCTATGATTACAGAAAATTTTGCATGGAAGAAGGAAAATGTGTTAATAACATAAAAGGGCTTTCAAAATCCTATATTTAGTAGTATCTGATTATCTTTTGATGTAGTTTCAATTATTTGGCGCACATAAAGGAACTGGTCATAACACAGCTCTGTGTTCTCTCTCTCACTCTCTGTGTGCTTGTAATAAATATTTCATTGTTGAACATTTATTTTTTTCAAATCAGTCCAAATATTTGATATGTTCACATGAATATATATTATGTCTACTTTTTCCTTTTTTGCTCCTACTATTCCCTGCAGTGAAAAGGCTTAGCATAATTTGACGCCCCAGGGTATGTTCCATATTAATTTAAAACCAGGTTATCACTAAAGTCAGAGAGACATCTTATGTCAGTGAGGTTTGTTTGCAGTAAGCTACAATCAGATATAGAAAATGTGCAACCACTGGTGTCCAGAAATGACAGTTCTCTTCTTTCAGCATAACAAAATTATCTATGATAAAATCAAGTCCTGCCTTTGAGGGAACTATCCTAAAATTCTAGTTTGAAGGAGCAAATTCTCACCTGTTTCTACCTTCACAAACGAAGGATAAATGAATCACCCTTTTATGCTTCATGTAGTGCAATTGTTTAGTAACACATATGCTCAAGCAGAGCATCATAAACAAACGTTGCCTACTTAGAAGTAATTTTACAGTCAATGTTTCTCTCCAAAAGAAAAAAAAAGAAAAAAAAACAAAACACAAAAAATATTAGTCGTATTTCAAAATTAATTCAGGGAAGTTTTTCAGTTATTTCAATGATATGGACCTGTGTAGAAAAGGACATAAAATAATGAAAAGCAGACACTTGTCACTAGAATAAATACCAACAGCCCTGGATTGCAGTCTCAGCAGTGCCACTGCTGACTTGTTCACTGATACAAGAAACAAGAGCAGCATGGCAGGTTTAAAAATTAGCAAAGTTCTGCCCTGTTACCTTCTTACCAAGCGCCGTTTGGTGAGAGGGGATCTGACGCTGACAGTAGGAACGATTCACATCCCTTTGCTTAGTCACCCCTCTCTGGGTCTCCTGAAGGAGTCACAGGCGCTGGAATAATCAGTCTATCCTTAGGTCTGTAATCCTTGTGCCGCTAGATGTCCCTGCACACCAAACTTTAGGAAGGCCTGCCTGGAGTACCCCGACACTTTCAGAGCCAGAGCAGCAGCCACCGAGCAGCAAGCGAGGATAGCCGTAAAATTTGATTGAGCAGAACTTGACCATTATTTTTTTTAGGTAATAATTGCAGTAACTACAAAAAACGCTGAGGATTATCCACCCTGCACCAAACATTATTATTAATTGATACAAATGTAAAGTCTATGGCATGGTATTGACAGCAGCATCATTTAATTTAAGTAATGTCTTCCTTCACAAGAGTAAAAACACTGTATTGAAATCAGCCTGTAATGCCTGTTCATTCAATAAACTTGAAATGCCCTTGGTGCTCTGTATGGAAGGGTAGATTTAAAGCAGCAATCATTGCAAAAATTTAAGAAAATAGATATAGTGCTACTTTAATTAAAGCAAACATTTGCATATACTGATTTGAACACAATAAAATACGTATTTTTAAAGAACTGGGAGGGCACATACATATTAAAAAAATACCTTTTCTAAATTACTCTCAATTTGATCCAAAATACCTTCTCCTTGGTTAATTAAGATTTTTTAATGATTAGAAATACACTGAATGTTTATAAAAGAATTTGTACATACAGTAGCATGCTGCAGGGATACTTGTGTCTGAGCAGCACTAGAAAGCTGATGTGCAGCAATTATTTTGTTGTCTCCTGGAGGAACTAATTTTGGCAAGAAAATCTTTACATAAAACCAGACATATGAGATATCTGCTTGTTGTGGGTATAATTTTGGGTTTTTTTCTTGGAGAAAACATTTAGGTTTGGCTCTTCCTTTTCATAACAGTAGAATATTGCTTTGAATAACCTGCTTCCTGTAGATTCCTGCTTCAGAAATCCAGCTTCAGGGAAGAAAGGTGGGTCACATCCCCTGGCAATTTAAAAGTACTGCTTCTTTCACCAAGTCTTCAAAGTTTGACTCATATTCCATTCATGGAGAAAATAACTGGAGAGAAAATATGTGTCATTAAGTTCATAACAACGGAAAGAAGCGGGGTTGTTTTACAGAATTAAGGGTGTTTTACAGAATTAAATCAGTACTACTTCTTGGTTTTATTGTGCTGTGCTGTTCCAGTTCATTCAGTTGTTGCAACTCCTTACTTCTGCCTGTTGGATTAGAGGAGCAGCAAACGATCAGTGCTGTTTCCCCTACTGTGGAAAATGGTGCTGTAAGTAGCAAGCACTCTTCCCTAAAACTGGAATCTGTGGAGGATTCAGAAACATCTGGACGCAGAATATCCCTCCCCCCACTCCTTTCCTATTTTATAAAAAATTGACAATATTTGGGTTTTCTCTGTCCCTGACATCTTTCCTTTCCATTATGTAATCTTGGGTGTTTGGTTGTTGGGTGTTGGTTGGTTTGGTTGGCTGTGGTTTTTTGGGGGTCAGATGGGGATGTTTGGGGGTTATTTTTCTTCTTTTAAATTTTTTTTTTTCCAATAATTATTCATTAGAAATACTCTCCCTTTTCCCTTCAGGGCTAGGAATATTTCATTGAAACCTTCCTAAGCCTGAATAACAAAAACGCAAAACTGACTCACAGACTCTCAAATTATGGAGAACACACTTGGGAAGTACCACTGTATACTTGTCCTGGTCTTAAATTCTTCCTTAGGCAATCACTATCAGTAGCTGGTAAAGAGTGAATATCTGGCTAGAGAAAACTTGAACAGCTCTTCCTATATAATGCAAGATATCTCACTTTTTTTTTTTTTTTTTTTAAATTCAGAGCATGCTTTTTGCACAGATCTTATCTGTCTGAAAGATTTGTGGTTGGACATAACTGTCATGGTTTTCTTGTTCGCCTTCTTGTTGTAGATGGAACTTCTACAGACTGTGCACACAGAAGCTTAGTGTTACACTCAGCTTCGAAGTAAGAAGATACACCTGCTATTTTGCAGTGGGAAAGCAGACCCAGGTATTGATTGCCCTGGGGGAAAACTCCACAGTGAATGTGCGAGAGACAGAGATTTTCCACAGGGAGAGAAGTTTTAAAGTAATTATTTTCCACTAATAATTCCTTGTTCAGCTTTAGAAGGAATGCATAGCTTTGTTTTAGTAAGGAACACGTGCCACGTGGATTTCTGTGTAACAACCTAGTGCACTGCTGCTAGATTGTCAAGCTGTCTGCTCAGTTTTGTTATAAAGAAAGTAATACATAAGTAACAACAGTGCTATATTTTTAGCTAATCCACAGCAGACTGGTTTTTTGAGTCTTTATTCTAGTCACTGCATCCTCTGTGAGCAGCAGTAACAGCGGAGACATCAAATAATCCCATGACTTTGGGTTGGGATCCCCACTGACATGTGTACTAGTAACTCAAAGAGTCAGATTTGTGACAGCATATTAGGCAGGAGATAGTGAGGGTATAAACCCCCTGCTTCTTTCTTATCCTTTTTCTCAAACAGCAGAAGTCATGTTTCAGGAATATGTACACATTTATTCAATAACATATAATAAACAATTATTCATAGACATTCCTGAAGAACCTAGCATGTGGCAAATTTTACTATTACTTGTGCCAATTATTTACATTTTTCTAAGGGATGTTTTTGATTTGTTTTAGTGTTCTATTCAATAAACAGGGAAATGTATTGGAGCTGTACTATAGAAATGTAAGAGCCAAGAGTGTTTGAAGCAAAATATTCTTGGCTTTAAAATGGTCTTTAGGCTGAACTCTGTGTTTGAGACAATCATAGGCAAGTCTCAGAAGTAGAAAGAATTTAAGTAAAACCCTCATGGAATTGCATTAAGTATCAATTTGTTGCTGCTGTCAGGTGGTCATTTTTGCAAGGAACACAATAACCACCCAGCCAACTACAAGAGCACTAAGCAGATCAGCAAGTAAAAGTATATAGATGAAATGTAAGAATTAAATTTGTGTTAGAAAGGCATAATTATCTACCCCAAATCTGGCCAGTAACTAGGGACTAACATTGCTAATTTTGTGAAAGTTCCTGAAAATGTTCAATATCAAAATGATGAAGACATTAATTTCCCATCTCATACAGAATATATCACTTCCAGCAGCACAGCAGAAGGTGATGGATGATTACTTGCTAAATAGAAATATTCCCACATCCTGAATCTCTAGTGTCACTTCCTGTAAGTTCCACAATCACTCTAAGAGACAACCACCTCAACTTCCCCACGGAAGAGAAAGATACTTCTTGGTCTGATTGAAAAACAGATGTTTAAGAAAAAAGTTGAAAGGTATCACAAACAATTCTCTTCTGCCTTCACATCCATTCTGGCTACAAGGGAACAAGAAGGTATGAAATAGCTTTAACTGGGGTCACAGGTCACCACAGCAGTGACCGTAGCAGTAGGAATGGAAGCTTTACACTCTCATGATATTTTAAAATGAAATTCTCTACAGTGATATATTGCTTTAAAAGAAGGGTTTCAGTAAAGGCATAAGACTATTGAAAACTGTTGCAGGGACCAGAAATCCAAACATACTAAAGCAGGAATAGGCCAGGAAAGAGAAAAAAGCTTCTCTTCTCTCTCAAACACTTTATTCTACAGAGTGACTCATGTTTGGATTTAATTTTTTCTTTTTACAAAGCATAAAAATCGTGAATATAAGTCACTAGCTTTGAATAGTTCAGTTTGCCGTGAAATCCGACCTTGTGGCCTCCCAGAGCTTGAGCAGGTCTTGAGGTTGTGGCTAGTTCCTGATGAGCTGTACCAGCAAATGCAATCATACCTACTTTTGATTTTCTTATTATTATTTTGGTATTGACCCTTACAACAGGATAGAAGCAAGCACACTGAATTTTAAGGCAGACTCTATGACAGATGACTGTGTCAGCAGCAAGTCATAGACTTTTTAATGATTTTTGCACATTGAACATGCACAGGGAGCTCATCTGGGGAAGGGACGTCAAAAAGAGGATTTCTTTTTCTTAACCTTTTTTGACAGGCAGTGATGGTAAAGTATCGTGAAAAGGTATTACAAAAGTGATTCATGAGAGATAATTGCTTATAAAAATACAGATGTGGGAAGTCAGGAATTTCAGAATGCCCAAAGTTAGGAGCTCCAGGGAGTTTTACTTTCCTGAATTGGAAACTTGGGTGGATATCATCTCAAGAAAGGTCATTCAGGTCTCTAGACTTTCCTTGTCAAAGAAGATGAAGCCCTTGGACTCCTGAGAGGAAAGGGAAATACTAAAGCTTTAGGGCTTTCCTGGGTCAGCATCCCCTGGAGGAATTCAGAGTGTCTCCAGACAGCTTGCTCCAAACAGAGTCAGAGACCTTTGTTAATCCTCCTCCCACATGCTTATGTATGCATCTGAAGCACCACAACATATTGCTGTTTTGCTTTATTGAGAAGTCAGGGAGAGAGAAACTCTTTGAATTTTACCAGGTTAAGGGGCAAGGAGAAATGTCTCTTGACAGCCCTTAGTTATCCACTTGCACACCAAGGACATGTGCTTTGTTTTGTCCAAAGAGCCAATGTGTCAGGTGTCTTTGGGGGTCACTCTTTAACTACCTCAGTTTCAGTCTGCTTTGTAGACCAGTAAAAATGTAAATCAGCACCATTCCTCTAATTTCTTATTGTTTTATTTGCAAAAAGAATTTAGGAAACTTATACGTCTCTATCCTTGATTATGGCAAAATCATTTTCCTTAAATGCTCCATGGTTAAATAAGAAGACACCATTTTAATGAATACTTAAAGAAGTTCTTCTCTAAGAGATTTTTTCAGTCAGATTGTCTTCCTTCCTTTTCCATGGATTATTCTACAGTATCCTCACAGTGACAGGAAAATAATGATCTATTACATTGGCATGTAATCAGCATGGTGTTTCTCCAGCAATACATTAGATCAAATCATGAACATAGCAGCATTACAGAAATATCATTTTGACAATGATTTAAACTAACATATCATCAGTGCTACTGTACATCACTTCAGAGATAGAGCATGTTAATGCCTTGTCAGATCGATGTTGCTGTAGCAAAAAGTATTAGCATAATGCAGGAGTGATGTAAGTACAATAGGTAAGATTTCTGCTGGTGCTGTAACATTAAGTATTAGCATAATGCAGGGGTGATGTAAGTATGCTAATTCCATTTTTCCTCTTAATCATTTTTCCAATTAATTTATCTGTGGAAAGTCCATATATATTCACTTTACATGTGAAGGTCAGATTGTGCTACTCTGGTGCTTATAACTAATTTAATTAGGACAATCAACCCTGATATTTGCATTGCTTAAGTGAATGAGAATTTTGCTGCTGACTTAAAAAAAACAAGATAAAATTTAAGTTGAGAAACACTGTTCTGCTCATTATAAGAAACTTTGATGCTGAGAGGAAGACTAGCACAATACATTGACTGGAAATTCAGCCAGGTGCCTTCTGCTCCTGGTGGTTTTCCTATATGATTCCTGCGTTTATGATTTGATTCAACAGCAAACTGACGGATTTTGTGCAAGTCACTTCTCACGGAGAACTCGATCTTCCTGTAGCACCTGTTTTCTTTTTGTTGATTAAAAAACTTGTGTTGTTAATTATCACTAGCATTAATAAAATGTGTAACACACCAGAACTGCAATCTGGCTTCTACAGCCTTCCAAATAGTCTTTGATTAGTCTTTAATAAAGATTTAATAAAATGATCCAGAATAGGAATAAAAAAACAATTCTAGTTTGCACAGTTTTGGGGGGTCATTTTGTTCTCTACAGAAGAAAATTTTTATTAACAGCAGGATCAAAGAAGGGTATTGACACCAGACTTTTGTTAGCAGCCAGAGCAGCAAAAATTTCTTCTTCTCCCACAGCTAGATTCCTGAAAATGCTTGACCCCCTTGATCTCCTCATTGCTCTGGGGTGAAAGCTGTGGGCACGTGGCCAGCCAGAAAGGTTTTGGATTTATTCCTAGCTCGAACACATTGTTGCTGGCTTTTTGTTCTTCTCCCTGCACTGGGAAAGTCATGGTCCATGCCCATTTCTCCCATTTGGTGGATAAGACCAATTGGACTCTGAGACTGTTACTTTGCTTGAAATGTAAGACAGAAATACAAAGTGAAAATATGGTGGGTTTGAGTAAAGGTACTAAAAAAACCTATCCCTCAGATTTTTTTTAGAATATGATAAGGATGACTGGATTATTTCCAAGGCATAGATAATTTTTTTTCAAGTCATTCAAAACTGCATCAAAAACATCTGCTGTAAGGGTCAGGGTAAGGCACAGTTAGCTACATCCCACAATAATTGCAGAAAAATTGCTTCTTTATGAACCATTTATGCACAAGACTTACTCACTGAAATTTATAAAAGAGCTTAAGCAACTTAAACTGAACAAGGTGCTGGGCCAGTTTGTCTAGACTATATTCTTTGCCAAGAAAGGTTAGACCAGATGATCCTGGAGCTCCCTTCCAACCTGGTATTCTGTGATTGAACGGATTGTGGAAAGGAATTACAGGGCAAATGCAGTTAGGGCAGAAGTGCCTGATAAATATGATTTATAACAGACTTCTGTGACTCAGCATATCAGTTTGTTATGCGATAAGTATTGCACATACAGCCCAGTGTATTCACCCTTCCACAGATGCGCAGCAACTAAATTTCAGAGCAACTTTTCATCAGGCTGGTAGGTTCCAACTGCATTGGAAATCAGTTCCCAGGAATCCATTAGCATTCCAAGTCACTGAGCAGCAGGACAATTCTCAGCCTTCCTATGAAACACACCACAAATGATTTAATGTTTTAATACTAAGAGGTTTTGTTGTGGTTAAGCAGTCCATGAGTGCTGTGTCACCTGCCTCACTACCCTGGAAAGATTTAATAAGACTCCTCTGTCTGGTCCATAACCAATCAGGCCTGCTTGTAATTTGACCTGCTAAATGATTATGGTCTGTATTCTGGTTTTGTTGCAGTCAAGCAAACTGCAGGATTTAACATTTTACCTCTTTTTCACACAAACTTCTCTCCAAGAAGAGAGCTCTTTCTGTGGTTAAGTTTCTTAATAACAAAAAGTGAGATAATTGTTCCAGCATCAGCTTTTACATATTTACCCTAGAAATTATTTTGTCTGTTGATTAAACTCACATTTTCCTACATACACAATTAGAGAATGTTTGATTCATTCAACATTCTGTTCAAAAAACTAATTCACTTAACCTTCTTGAAAGTCTTACTTCAATAAATATTCTTCCTCTAACAACTTCCTGATACTACAAAGAAAAAATATGTATATATATATGTGGAGGTTTTGGCTGGAGTGGAGCTGGTTTTCTTCGTGCTGTCCAGTGTAGAGATTTGTGTTGAACACAGGGTTGATAACATGGCGATGTTTTTGTTATTGCTGAGCTGGGATTACACAGAGCCAAGGCTTTTTCTGCTTTTTGTATGACCATGCTGGTGAGGAGACTGAGGGAGGGAGGCACACAGCTGGGACAGGTGACCTCAGCTGACCACAGGGATATTCCATCCCATATGACATCATGCTCAGGATGTAAAATGAGGGAAGAAGGAGGAAGGGAAAGATGTTTCGAGTGATGATATTTGTCTTCTCAAGTAGCTATTGAGCATAACCGGGCCCTGCTCTCCTGGATGTGGCTGGACATCTGCATGACCGTGAGAAGCAGTGAGTTAATCCCTTGTTTTGCTTTGCTTGCGTGCATGGACTTTTTTCCCCTATTAAACTGTCATTATCTCAACCTATGAGTTTCCCAGCTTTTAGTCTTCCTCTTCTCTCCCTGATCCCACTGGTGAGGGAGTGAGCCAGTGGCTGTGTGGGGTTTGGCTCTTGGCTGGCGTTAAACCACCACAACATATTACATATAAAAAAAATACTTAAACACATATCACCAGAGATGAGGAGACAAAGAGCAGTAGAAGGTCAAATAGATAGTCCTACTCTTTCTGTTCTGCCTTGTGATGTTAAGCAGCTTGCACAGGATCTGTGTTCTTTTTTGACCTTACTCCATCTTATCTGAAAGAACCCCACGGATCAATGCATCTGAAATTCCTCTTGTCAGCTCATAACAAGAAGAGAAAATGTTTTGTCATGCAAGAATTTCAGAATGCCTCTAGATTTCAGTTACCATTTCCAGACAAATTTCAGGTAGAGCAAGGAAGAAGCAGTAAGCAAACAGTCTGTTGAGATTTCAGTTGACTCCTAACCATACTTAACTGTTGAAAACAGTACATCTGCTCTCATTTAAAATGGAAAATATTGGTTTGAGCCTTCTTTAAAGCTCTTAGAGTCCTATAGAGCTCTGAAGGAACAGGTAGTTTCCACACTTATCTTTTATTAAGGATGTTTCTCTGTGTCTGTGTTGCTTAATAAAGCTCACATTGACAAGAAAGGCTGATGTGACACAAAGTAGTTACAGGGTATGTTTTAAAGAACCTTTCTCGTATGCCTAGTTTCTTAGCTATCATTATCATGTCGTCTGTCATTTTCAGCTAATCTGCTGTAGCTAACTGACTCAATGAAAGAGTGCATCTTAATATGTCAAAAGCAATTAAAATAATTCACTACACTGGAACATGCATGCGGCCTGTGCACAGCTGAAGAACATCCTGTAGGTGAGAGGATTTTATTATCCCTTCAATTATGATATTGAGTTATGTGTAATCATTCTTTGTAGTGTATTCGAAGAAACTTACAGAGCCTTTACAAATTTGAAATCCAGGCCCCCTGAACTTCTGCCAAACTTTACTTATGTTCTGCATCTGATGGCATCAGACAAATGAACAGTAAAATTGCAACGGGTCAACTGTGGAGCTCTATGAAGCGTGGGAGTTCTGTTTCCTATTTTAGTTCATTTGTTTTGATGGAATAGTGGGTTTTGTTTGGATATGTATTTTAACTCTGCTCATCCACCACTATAACTACTGGAAGTCCATTGATATTCCCTGTCTGGAGCCTATGGTCATTGACTCTGTATGAATTCTGTTGCTGATAGCAGAAAGTGAAGAATTAGTTAATCAACCAAACTCTGATCCAACTAATTATTGATCAAAAGCTATTTCAATACCTGAGATATATCTCAGAATATGTGTAATTAGTCTGTAATTTAATCAGAGAAATCCTCTAAAATGTAGACATCTTTGGATTATCTTCAACTGCAGTAGGCCCAGTACCTCAGAAGCAGAGATTCATATCTGACCAGAAAGGAGGCACTGCTCTTTCTGGGTTATTACTGCTCTCTCTCAGGTCACTCCTTCTCATTCGCTTATCAAATAGAATTTGTATTTTCCAGTTCTCTGATTTTTGATTCAACACCTTCTGTAATCAGAGCTTTTTAATAGATATTGGCTAGATGAAATACCAGCGTTACTTCCCTCAAGAAGCTGGTGAGCACTTATGGATACAACTGACAGAACAGACACAAGTAATGTTCATTTTACCACTAGAATTAAAGCAACTAAAGAAACTAGACAACTGTCATGCACATACTCTAAACTTATCCCCAACCTGCCATTCCCTGACTGCAATCTGTGAAGATGTAACTTCATTAGAAACCATCAGCAGGTCTCAAGGTGATAATTTGATTCTTTGTTCAGTCACATTCCTTCCCTTTAAAATTGCAACATCTCCCTTAGAACATTAATTTTCTATGTACAGGATTTATTCTATGGCAGGCATACCAAATGTTTGTTGACACACAAATTCTCTGTTTTCTGGCTTTTTCTTTCCAGCTTCTTTTCCCCTAGTGGCCATACTAAACAATGTTTAATATGTTTAACTAAGAAATTAAAGTCTAAACATAAGACTGGATTGATTTGGGTCGTTCACAGGCAAAACAAAAACTATTTTAAGCACTTTTTATTCTTGTTATCATTTACACCAAAATGAAAAAGTCTGTGTTTTGTGAAAAGGGGAGATTTTCTTGACCCTTTGTGTTTGATTTGACTGTCAGTGTCCCAAGAAAGCTGAAATCCTTGTGCCTGACCAGTCAGTGTCCCGTTATGGGGACCCTTCAATGACCAATCCTGCTGGATCAGAGGGCTGTTTGACTTATTCAGGGATGCATGACAACAGCCTAAGTGAGATGCCTCAGCAGGTCTTCTCACCTTCCCTCAATGGGTTTTCCACTTTATTCCAGTGTGTTATTCATTGCCAGCAAATGCCAGTGCCTGTGAAGGACTCACACCAATAGTTTATGGAATAAAACTCTTTATTAATATAAAACCGTGATGGGTTGAGCTTTGAGGATTTTCGGTGATAATATCTGACTGCAAAAATGTATTCAAAGCAATACACAGACAAACTCTAATCCATAATAAAAGTATTCAGTGCACAGAGAGTGTGGTTGTTACCCAATAGGCGTCCCTGTGGGGGAGAAGAGAGGTTCAGCCCATCTACTGATCACAGTAGCTAGGATGGAGCCTTCTCTAACTTTTCCCCATTCTCAAATTACTTTTATACTATTTCTTTCTGTTTAGATGAAGCTTGAGTGCAGGTGCCATAGTTGCAGTTTGTGTGTATGGGGAACCATTGTGGAATAGGTTTTGAACATGCCAGCCACATTCCATCCAGTGAGTATCAGCTGTGTTTTACTCTATACTTTCCATACCATTACAACTTCTGTTAGGATGTGAATATAACTTCTGTTTCCTCTAGTTTTACACCCAGCCATCTTTCCACAGTATAGCACTAGTATTTTTCACTTAAATTATCAGACTACAGTCTACTTTATGTCTTCAAACATTTAAAAAAAAATATTTTGTGTTCATGACTTGATAAGCAATTACATCGAGTGAAGGAAGTAGAGATGAGACAGCTGAAATATTTCTATGAAAGAGAGTCCTAACATAATTGGATATGAGATTTCTAACTCTTGCATGCAAGCTTGTCTATTTAGAAATGTAGAAGGGAAAAGGAACAGCTCAACTCCTTTCAATGGCCAGAAACTTTGCTGTTTACATGTTCTTTCAAAAAATCTACAGAACATCTATATGACATAATGCAGACTGCAAAATGTTTCCTGGCAAATCATAATGAACATTACATTTTTAATAAACCCCCAAAGCTTCAATTATAATGTGTCATAGGAAGAGAAAAGGAGAGAATAATCAGCCAAGTTCTGCATTCTACTGTTACAAGGCATTTCTTCAATGATTAAAATATTTACAAGTTATTTTCTCCAACTATTTTGACTGATACTGTACCAAAATCTCTTTCAATTTTTTTCTGTGCTGAAATGATGTAAGTTCCAGCATGGATGAATAAGAGGGACTATGTTTTCTTGTAGTATCTCTTTTCAAACAAGTGTTATTATGCTCCATAGCCTAGAAGAATGCAAGGAAATACAAGTCAACAATACGTCTGTGTTTACAATTTCAGTTGTTATCTTTTAGACCAACAAGTATTTCAGCATTTGCTTAAAATTTTATATTGTATTCATGATCTAATCATAGTCATAGAAGGTAATTATAATCACGTTCATCATCTTATTCATATCTGGGTTTTTTCGATATGTGTTTGTATTGGAAAAAATAAAAGTTTTAACTACTCTGGGTGGCTTTTCATACTTATGGAATTTTATGTTCACTGGTAATTTAAGTCTACATTTAGGTATTAATTGAAAACTGATGGTTTCATTTCACTCATATAAATGTATTTTAGTCTAAAACAAATTATAATGACTAATTAGGGGAAGTCTCAGTGGCAGGGAATATCAGTCTTTCTACTGATTTGATGTCTTCTTTATAATGAGTTATCCAATTGTCAAAAAATCAAGGTTGAACACAACTTTTTTTCCTGGTAACAGCAGTTTAACAGAAATATATCCTCACATCCCAGTAGTATGCTTTTAACGAGGTCATTGATTTTGATTAACTAGAGAAATAACTTCTTCAAAACACATAGAATTAGTTTTCTGAATACATAGACATAATATTACAAGAGCAAGCAAAGTAATTTCAGAAAAGAAATCAAGAAATAAAATAAACATATTTGGGTTTAAATGCATTCTTTATTCAAATAGGAGCTGCAATTGGTAAAGTTTAGACTTATTTTTTCTTTTTTATCTCCACAGAAAAAAGAACTTTTAAGATCTGATGCTGGTCAAACCACAAACTATTTTGGTAATTTTATTTTTCCTTGTTTTTTCTTGATTAAAGAATTTTAACTTTCTATCACTCTTTTCAGATTACATAATTAACCAGTAGTGTTTTGAAAGCATAGATTATGGAAAAGGTGAAGAAAAAGAATTATTTCCATGCAATTTAGAGCAAAAAATTTACATACTTTGCCACATTTTTCTTTCTAACCTCTCTAGATTTCCACAAACCAGTAAAGTGCATCAATAAATGTATTTATAGAACATTAGATTGTCCTGTCTTTACAGGCAGAAGTGATAGGACAAGAAAGAAGTGGTGGAACACAGAAGTTAAACACATCTCAAAGGAAGTCTTTCTCTGTGATATGTGTAATCCTTTTTGATTAAGGCTGCACTGCCAGTAATTTCCTTGCCATCTCTCAAAATTTTACATCTTAATTTCATGTTTTTGTAATGTTAGTTCCCTAAGTATTGATAGACATGACATGCTGCCTGCACCGATTGCATTGGCAAATGCTCGTTTTCTTGAGGGGTATCCCCCTTGTTGACCAGAAATCATGCTTATCTCATTTATCTACCATGAGGTAGATTATTTTTTTTCACACGTAAGGTGTTACTAAACTTGATTTTGGGCAGCTATATTCTCAAGCGGTTGCGAAGAATAAATTGCAAGCATTTAGCTTTTTTCTCCAAAGCTGCTATCTCTCAATATTCTTTATGTCTCTATCTAGTCTATTGCCCTATTTAAAAGGTGGGCTGCTGAAGATCAGTTAGGAGACTTGACTGGAGAGCATTTAGCACCTTGTAGGCACTCAGCTATCTTTCTCCACGTAATCTGACCTAACAGCTTGATTTTGAATGTGAAATCAATTTCTTCCAAAGGCCAAATAGAATTTGAAATATTGCACGTAAAATCATATAATTGCATTCATCAACAGCAGTGTTATTTGATAATATAAATGAAGAATTTTATAACCAAATAAAATTGACATAGAAATATTTTATACCTAACCTCCAGCATATTTATTACTTAGTGAACATCTTCTAGTATGATTAATATTTTGCTGGCTAATAAAAACATTCTCTGTTTCAAACAGGCAATTGCTATTGAAGAGATTAGCAGAATATTCCAGTCACATGAGCAAACTATTTGCTCTGACCTAATAAGTTATATATTTGACATAGATAATGCTCTTTAGGGTCTATGCAGGAGCATGGTTGGCCTGAATATTTAATTCCCTTGTAACTTCATTGAGCAAAAGCTCCATCAAGAAAAAGATAAATTCTTCCTCCTGTCACTGTGCAGAGTGCTTTCACTGTGCCACACATGGACTCATTAATTAATGACATATTTTAAAGTGTCCTTTAGTCCTCTGCCATGACAGTTATCCTGTTGAGTTATGGTTCTCAGGTACCAGGGGAAAGCAACTGGAGGCCGCTGCCAGGAAGTGAGTCTACAGAGTCTTGAAAATTAGTGAAGCTTC
The DNA here is from genome assembly GCA_013400235.1 of Oriolus oriolus. Classification (NCBI taxonomy): domain Eukaryota; kingdom Metazoa; phylum Chordata; class Aves; order Passeriformes; family Corvidae; genus Oriolus; species Oriolus oriolus. The sequence goes on from VXBT01000727.1 coordinate 35,507, forward strand.
CCTTGCATAGGCACATCATCTGGAAAAGTTAAGCTGCTAATAATTTATCAACTGCGAAGTGGAATGAAAGCATATTTATTATCCTTAATACGATTTTGTCATTTTTTTTCCTAAATATTCGCACAGTGCTCTGCAGCTACAACGGGATTGTTAGGAGATTGGCTTTGTGTCATCACTGCTTTGTCTGTGCACACCATCAGTCATTGGAAAGTCGGATCAGGACATGTGTTCAGTCAGATAGGTCTGTCTTTGCTGCTCCTGATGCTCCTACAGGATAGTGAAATCATAAACCTATCATTTGAGATAAGGACTTGAAAAATATAGTTTCATTGCCTTTCAGATACTTCAGCTCCAAGTGATCCCATTAATTTCTTTGGACTAAAACACACAGCACATCTTAAAGCAGTTTTATTTGATTGGGTAGTCTCTTGAGCAGAGGGCTCTGGAATAGATATAGGTCAGATACTTCAGTTAAATTAGCAAAGCTCCATTACACTATTGGACTAGTCAGACACATTGAAGCCACTGATGATTTATGAAGTCTAATGAACCAAGCCTTTAATAAAGGTTCTGCTGTGGTACTTCAGGTCTGATCCATGAAGGAATTCCCTTCTTCATAAAAGGATTTAGGAAGTGCACCTAATAAAATTTATATTTCTTGTATACATGTAAATCTTACAGTTTTAAGACAAAGGAGTATCGTAATTTATATCTCTATTCTGTAATGCTGTGCATATTAGATGGGATTTACATCAAATCTTAGAATTGATCATGGACTTAGATATAGAAAGCCAAATATAACTGTTGCTGCTCTCTGAACATCATCAAACACACTGCCAAAGATCTGACTCTAGAATTGGAGCTGTTACTCATTAATGTATTGTTCTCTCTGCCTGTTCTACCTATGTTAAGAAATTATTCATAATAACACAAGTTCGTGCTGTACTGTGTGCAAGGATTTTCACAGAGGCAATTTTTAAAGTATGCAGTATATCATATCCCTTCCCACTTCCCACTTCATCATAGGTGGAAACATATTGTTTTAATTTTATAATGTACTATTAATCTTAAAAAACCCCAAGTTTCTTCTAGTTTCGGTCTGTTATCCAGTTCCACAAAGATTTTTCATTTTATACGGCAGATTTGCACTTGGTGGATAGACAACCTTCAAGCAACTCCCAAAAGGGAGAAATTATTTCAGCAGGCATCAAATAGAGATGATTCAAAGATGCTCTTTGGGATCCTTTCTGTAGAAGAGTCTGCCAAAAGAGTGCCACAATATCACAAAGCACCGGTGGCATTGTGGTTAGTGCTGGCAGCACTCAGTTATACCCATTGTGATGAAAATCACAAAGGGAATGTGCCAGTTATTTTACCACCCCTGCTGAGCTCAAGTTTGAGGTTTCTTGCATTAGAAGCAATCTGTTTTCCCCTCCATTTCATTATCCTTCCAGTACCTGAAGGGATTTCCAAGAAAGATGGGACAAGACTATTTACAATGGGATAGAGTGACAGGACAAGGGGGAGTGAGTTTAAGTTTAAAGAGATTAGGTTTATATTAAATATTAGGAAAAAATTCTTTATTATGAGGGTGGTGAGACACTGGGATGGGTTGCCCAGGGAAACAGTGGATACCCATCCCTGGAAGTTTTTAAGACCAGGCTGGATAGGGTTTTGAGTGACCTGGTTTGCTAGAAGGTGTCCCTGCCCACAGCAGGGGTGTTTAAACGAGATAACATTCAAGGTCCCTTCCAGCCCAAACCATTGTAAGATTCTATGATTGTCCCAATATCTGACTCAATCATCCCAGTGAGCAGGTTTCAGGTGCGCAAGAATCTGGGAGAGGAGCTGGCCAGGACAGCTGATATGAGACGACCAGCAGAATATGCCTTACTCCATGATGTGCTCAGCAGAAAAAGCTGCGGAAATGGAGCAGAAAGGAGGGATGTTCATGGCTGTGGTGTTTGTCTTCTCAAGTAATCATTAAACATGATGCAGCCCTGCTTTCCTGGAAGTGCCGATATCTGCCTGCCAATAAGAAACAATGAATTAATTCCTCACTTTATTTTTCTTGTTTGTGAAGTTTTGCTATACCTATTAAACTGCCTTTATATCAACCCACAAGTTTTTGGGTTTTGCTCTTCTGACTCTCTCACCCCTCTGAAGAGGGAATGACCCAGCAGTTGGGCAGGCTCAGCTGCTGGTTACAATCAGTTCCCCATATGAGAGCTTTAGGGTTTTTTTGTTGTTGATGTTGTCATTTTTTTAATCCATTTGCTGAAGGTACTCAACAAAGTTTTAATTAATTCATTCTTTTCTTTCCAGTTTCAAATAATGAAAATACCTTCTAATGCCTCACCACTACAAACTTCTGCAGTAAGCACTCAGCCAGCTGCTACATAGAACGCACTGAGAGGTTCAGCCACTTTTAGGTATTGATTCACACCATTAACAACACACTACATTACAGAAAGAACAGAACAAACACTGTCAGCAAATCAGCTGAAGTCTGTCAGGATTCCTGTTGCTTCTTGTAGTGCTGTTTCATACAACAAGGCTTTATGAGGAATCTGCAGGTAAAACCTTTGACTTGCTAATAATGGATAAAGTGATTTGTTTTAACCATTTTTCTGAATGTGATTAATGCAGGCACAGGAAAAGTGGTCCTCTATAATAATTTTAAACAGACTTCATTACTTTACTTTAAACATAATGTGGTGTTTTATTTAGATGCTATAGTGGATATCACACACAGCCGAAGAAAAATTTTCTCCATCTGCTTGAGTCCCATTACTGTTATGTCAATTTCCATAAAAATCATATCTATTGATACGCATACCATAAATTCTCTAGCTTTATAGAGAAATACCCATTTTTTTTGTTTTTTTCTCCAAGATTGAAAGCATTCTTCCCTAACTGAAAAACCAGTCAGCTAGTATTTGATTAACTCATACAAAAGTATGTTTTTACAAATCTGTACTTTATGGTGCCCTTACAAATCTTAGTTAACCTAGTCCTAATGAAGACTGGAAAGAGAAGAATTCAACACATAAAATATAATTAGACATATTAAAGTACAGTCTGACTGCCCTATTCTGTGAAGCAAGACCTTTGGTTTTCTAAGTCTCCACAATGAATTACACTTCCTTTTCCGTAATTGCACATGAAAAAAACCCACCACAAAAAAAAATCCTCCTCATATCAAAGCAGTAAGAAAAACAATCCATTTTCATGACTTTGTTCCAATGATTGGGAGGAGAGGGTTAATCTAAGAAAATTGGTTTTGTATCTGTGTTAAGTAATTGTACTCAGATTAAGTAGTGTTTTTAGCTTGGACTCCTATCTACTCTTTCTCTCCAGGGACTGTGCAAAATGCTCAGCATTTTGGCACCTTTGTTGGGCATCTGAACATAACATGAATCCCTTTTGAATCCATTTACTTCCTGAAAATATGTTCCTTTAGTATATCTCCTACTTTTTATCACCCTCTGCCATCATATCACTTTCAGATTTTAGCTTTCAAAGGAGCACTAGACACAAAGCAGTATTTCATAAGCAGTAGATAAACTGAAATTACTTCCAGCAGCCAGGGCAAAAAATCACAGTGAAATCCTGGACTTTACATAGTAAATTCTGAGCTGCCTGTTGTTGATCTCAGTTGATCTTTGTAAAATCCATTATTGGTTTGTGGTCTAGCCAGAAGACAGGTAGGTGTAATCCTCCTGGATATTCAGAGAAGTTGATATCAGAATACTGGTCCCTTTGCTTCTTTAATACAAAATGCACAGGAGGAATATTATCTATTATGCTCTGTATCTTATTTATGTCGGATTTGTAAGTCTCCTCCGAACAGCTTCTGTTCCACTGCTCACTCATAAAACAGCTCTGGATTGTTGCAGCTATATGATTACCAAGGTTTTACAGTTATCACTGCTGTCTCAAAGGTCCTGAGTGTGTACTGTGTACCTTTGCTACTCTGCTTTGAGCAGTCCTGCCTGAGAAATTCTGGACGCATCATGGCCATGGAAGGTAATCTATAACTGTGATGATTAGCAGGAGCAGATACAAGATGTTGTGTAAAATACAAACAAAAACATAAAAATTATTAAAAGTTTAACTTCATTTTAGGAGAATTTGTTGTTATAATTCACTAGAAATTGAATGAAGATCTAAATAAATGAGCTTCATATGTGATTTGTACTCTCTGTGGCACAACAAGCTGCCTATTCAATGTGTTAGCCAGTCGGCTATTTTTAAATACTTTATCTTGAATCCTCTTCCTGCCCCACAGCATGTCATTTCTCTTCAGAGAAATCTTTCCTCAACTTCAAACTCCACTGCTTCCTCACTGCAACTAAAAGCTTAGAAGAGTTAATCAGCTTGTGGTTTTAAGTGTTGCGTTTTGGGTTTTGTTTCAGTGCATATCATTCAATGGAAATTTCTTGGAAGTTCTTTATCGTAGCATTTCTAGTGCTATGTGCAGCCCCTCATCCGTTTACCTTTATTAGGAGGACTTCAAAGGCAAAGTGAAGATACATGCAGTGAACTTTTTATGTTCAACAATTCTTCTGGTAATAAAAAACTTTCTGTCTGCTTTGGATTTTGATTGGACTTTTTAGCTTCACAACTTAAAGACCAATTTTCTTGCAGCCTAGCTGAGTTTTTAAAATAAAAGAACTGTGAAAGAAGAAAAGTAAAAATTGTGTAGTTTGCAGCTACCATATGTGTTCTGTTTATAATTTTAAAATATATATCTACATAAAGTGTGATTTTGGTTGAATTTGCATTTTTATTGTGTCCTTTTTAGTACTGAATCACTGGCAAAAAAAAAAAAAAAAGCCTAATTTGAAAAGAAACAGATTTTATCAACATTGGAAACACTGACTTCTACTTTTTGAAGGATATTATTTCCATGCAGTCTGGTCTTTTTCGTTGGAAATCCAATCAATCTCTTCATTTTCTAATTAAGTCTATTGATCTCATTGGGCATTAAGTAAAGTGATTGTCAGAATATCCTGGATGGGTAAGGAGTTATTATTGACCCCTTAGGCAGGATCCAGGCAGAAAATGTGGAGAATTTGAATAATTCCAATGTAGTTATACCTTGTCTTTTAAAACTCCAAGCCTTTTCCTCTCATTAACATCTTTATACATTGGATACCGAAGAGGAAAAAAAAATAAGGAGTCCATTAACCTTTCTTTTTCACTGTTTTACACCATTTTTTTCAGTGTTTTCTGCACTGAACTACGGGTTTTGTCGGTATAGACTGTGAGAACACTCTCTAAATTCCTAGTTCAAGTTAAGAAGTGAAGTTTGTGGAAGCCCCAAATCTTACCTATCAACCTCCAAGTTAATCTGCTTTTTATTGAAACAAAAACCAAAACCCACTTAAAACAGAGGTTACAGTTGTTGAGCAATTAATAAAGTGATACAAAGTGACATCTGTATTAATTCTACATGTTAGTGAAAAGTCACTGTAACACTTATCTTAATATACCCTGCAGAATGAAAGAATTACAATTTCATGTATCTCATAATGGAACTTATAATAGACTGATTCTGTCAGAGCTATTGAGTTTTTAATACTCCCATTATAACAAATGGTAAAAGACAAACAAGTGTAGCAGCAGCAAGAACAAAAATTAATGAACCACTAACATAACCTTGTCTATTTGAAAATCATAAGCATATCAATGTTTATTTATATTCGTTTTGAAAGACTGAGTTTAAGGACCTGAGCCATAAAAGTTTTTATGAGAGTAAAACACATAAGCGTATGTTCCACCATCCAGCTCTCCTTCTTTCTTCTTCTCTTTTGGTATTTAAAAACATATATAGAAAATCTCTAGTATTTTTTAACAAATCTTACCTACAAAGAAGTGTAATCACTGCAGAGAGCCAACCCCTTTCAACAAGCCCACCAAAAGCCAGCACCAAAGCCTCTGCCTCTGAACTGCAAGAAAAGTAGAACATATCTCCTGAATTTACTTAAAACTTCTTGGTAAAAAAATAAAAACTACAGAAAGAAATTGACAAATATATCTATCTGGCACATTCAAGTGTCTAAGTAGGCTGAATGCACTTAACCTACTTTCTTTCTAAAATTATAGTTTTTATAAAAGGACTTATTGTATATCTTTAGCATATAATTTAGATATTTAAATTGAAAATGTGGACAAGACTTGGTTTCTACAAACATTGTTTCTATAAACAGATACTGTTGTTACATAAGCAGTTATTTTCTACAAGATTCATCTCTGAGCAAAGTGTTAAAGGAAAGAAATCTAAAAAACTTATAAAATATTGAAATCAGCCGTCTCTTCCTTTTTGTCTTAATTTCATTTTGTTGCTTTCAGAAATACTGGATTGCCAGATGTCTGGATTCTATTGCTTATTTTTCTTTATTAGAAAATTTTAATTAAGATTAATAAAAACGTATTCTGAAGAAGATGATGAATGTATTCAGTGAGAAGATAGCTATTTGCTTTAAATATGGTATAAATATCAACTTCTGTCAGTTACAATGGATACTTAAATTAAGCTTAATATGTATCCTTCATTAAATGCTTGAGAGAGAATCTATAAACCAGAGTTAGTACACAGGAGATTAAAGACTGAGATTTCTTCTCAATTTGCAAGCTCTTAACTCTGTAAGAATGTTTTGCTCATTACTGTATTGCTGAATGAAGTTTAAAACCTACTGAGACACAGATTTAACAGACATTGCATTTGATTCATTGCTTGATAAGGTCATATTCAATCAGATAATATGCCTCTTCATAGCTCTGCCAATTTAAGTGTAGTACATTCTGATTGTCATACCGTTGACAGGCTAACCGGACAAGGATGAGAGTATTTCATAGAACTGTTTCTGTCATTCCATTCCCTCCTTACACTGGAGGAATCTCAGTGCTTTTCCTATTAAAAATCAGATGGAATTAATGTCAGTATGGCTGGTTTGAATGTCAAAGGTAAAAATATGGAATTCACATCTGAGAACATAAGTGACTCTGGAGTGCAGGTAGATTTTCATCAAAGCTCCTGGTCAAAAGGAAGGGGTTTGAAAGGGCCAGTTGAATCTGGTGAATCAATAAGTGGTTACAGGACTGGTGCCATGGACAAGTTTCGGCTACTTAGACTGTGGGACTCACTTTGAGAAACCTTCTCTAGTGGAGGCAGATGGGGTCTGTCTGTCCAAGAACAGCAAAAGCATCTCCAGTCATGGGCTTGCCAAACTGATGAAGAGAGCTTCAAACTAAAGTCATCAGGGGCGGGGAACCTCAGTCCTACCTACTCCTAGAAGTCAGTCCCATTGGGTACCAATACCAGTAAGAGATGTCCAGAGCCTAGAGATGGATCCCAGGTCAGCAGGAGACCACTTGAAGAGCAGCGCAAAGGAATTACATCCACTCAAGCCAGTAACTTGGTTTCATTAGGAGCCCAAATTAAATGTCTCTATGCAAATGCACCCAGCATGGGGAATAAACAAGAGGAGTTAGAGATGTACGCATGCCTGCAGGGCTACAAGCTTATTGGTATCATGAAGACCTGGTGGGATGGCTCCTGTGACTGCAGGAAGATTGATGGAAGAATACATACTCTTTAGGAAGGACAGGCAGGGAAAATGAGGAGGCAGTGTTGCCCTCTATGTCAATGACCAGCTGGAGCGCATGAAACTTCACCTGGAGATGCATGAGGAGCTGATCAAGGGCTTATGGGTCAGGTTTAAAGGGAGAGCAGGGACAGGTGACATTATAGTGGAGGTCTGCTACATGCCACCAGACCAGGAAGACCAACCTCATGGGACCTTCTACAGACAGATAGGATCAGCCACATTCAAAAACCCTGGTCCTCTTGGGGAACTTCAACCACCCTGATATCACCTGGTCTAGTTGAAGGAAATAGATGATCTTCACGGTACCTTCCAACCCAAACCATTCTATGAATCTGTGTTTCTATGATCTGTTTTTGTAAAGAATTTCTGCTCAAAACAGAATTTTATCCAGATTCCAGAACTTAGAAGTAATCCCTAGTGCTGACATATTTATTATTGTTCATGGTTCATGGAGCTACTTGCTCTTTCCCCAGCTTCTTTTTCTCTAAGTGGCTGACACTTTTGTCTCTCTAACTTAGTTTGCAAAAACTATAGAGGATCAGAGAAAATACATAGCCTTTTGTTCCCTATGGATATGAAAAAGCAGAAGGTATTTGTGATCTAACCCATCTGTAACCAGAAACGTGTGAAACTTTCCTGTTATTCTTGCAAATGTGTTTATTGTTTAAATAGAAGTAATTATTTTTCTTCTGCTGGAAGTTTCAAGTTGAGCCAAATGTCTTTAGCATTCTGCTAGCAGATATTTTAGAATAGTGCACATATGTTCAATTGTTTTTATAGAAGAGATGGCAGGTAGTAACAGTCAGTTTCTTAAGCATGTAGATCAAGCTTCTGGAGAATGCAAGCCTATGCATCAGGACATTAATTAAAAAAGAATATATTCTATGAAATCTGATTTTAAAAATTCAGCACTTTTATTGATCTGGATAATACTATGGTGTTGAAGTGGTTTTTTGTTCCCCATTGTTTGGTTGACATTTTGTTGTCTCTAGAACTGTCCAAGTGTAAGTTTTGTGATCAAAATGGTTTTTTGCTTTCTTCTGAGTTTTGTGGAAATCACACTTGAATACAAAAGAACTGAATGCTTCAGTAGGTTATACAAAATGATCTATTAATATGTTTTTCTTCACTGCAGGACTAATGAATGGATTAGAACCATTCTATTTTTAAAATAATAAGTTAGATTGTATGCAAGGACCTAAAGGTTTTACATAGCTCTGAGAAACACCTGTTCTTATCTGATGATACTGGAGCAGTTCTTCAGCTCTGCTTTTACTTCAAGCTGAAGAACTAAGAATACATAATTTAATTATAACACCTGCTTTAAAACAAATGCATCAAGTAGCATACAAAAAAATTTACAATTTCAGTCAGAATGCCACCATCCCAGAAAAATACCATATTCCTGCATCTTCAGAGTTCATTCTATTTCAGTATGAACTGAATCACTTGTTCAGTTCAGACTTACTTTCTGGCAGAAAAAGAACAAAGCATATTCCTTCATACTTGGGACATGAGGTATTTTGTGAAGTAATGCTAAAACCTACCGGCTAAGCTTGAGCAACCTCAGAGGTAGCTTGGCAGACTATCCACTGGAAAAGACAAGATAGGTCTGGTCTGAAATTTTAGAGCAGACACCCAATCATAGGTAAATAATTGAAAGACTTGCAATCTTGACAGGGGGAAAGGAACAAGTCTGTTTGAGAGACAGGTAACTTCAAAGATCAGTCTTAGAGATCATCAGACGAGCACGGGTTTTATTGAATTCACTGGGTTTAGGATTTGATCTTAATTAAAGTGCCTAATTCTCTCATATATTGTATAAAGGGAGATGACAGTGAAAAAGTAACTGAGTATTTGTGAGTCTTTTTATTAGCTCTCAGCCTGTCTTTTTGAAAGTGTCACATAAAGTCTATTTAAGTCCACTGGATCTTTAAATTTATGTAAAAAAAAATAAGATTTTGTTGTTTAGGTAAGCATTTTTTTATGCTTTCCTCAATTTTATAAGATTTAGCTTTTGAATACTTCTAGGTTTGATACCTTTCAGTAGAGGCATATTGATGCCATGATGATTTTTCACTTTTTCTTTTATACCCCTTTTATACACTCTTTTATATAGCTTTTATATATTCTTAGTGCTTTTAGCCTACATAGTTATAATTCATTAAGTTTGATAACTTCCCTTAGACCCAATATTCCGTTAAGCCAAGAGACCAAACATTCTAAAAACCCCAGAAACCAAGGTCCTCTCCAGAACACATTCTGTAAACAGAGATAGGCCCATCCAGGGGGAAGGTCCCTCGAATGAGGGGTCTCACCCGAGTCCCTCATTGGGGAATCTTTGATAGATATGCTAATTTTTGCAAGGCATGTAATTGTATACACATGACATTGTGTGTGGCCATTTTCTTCGGTGGGGACATCGGGGTGCATTTCGATGTGCATTTCATCACACCTAAGGATCCTTAAATAAATACCGAGGTAAAAACCCTTTCCCCTCTTAACTGTGTTCAGCTCTCTTAATTTTAAGACCAGAAAAATTCATCAGTATTTTGCCTTTTGAAGACTTTTGTTCATTTGACTGATTTAAATGAGAAAATAATTTGTGGTAAAAACTTGTATTTATTTCCAAATTGCAGTTATATAGGAGAAATGTCCTCCTAATGTTCTTGACTTCTCTAGTTTATATCCATTGATTGCCTTGAATAAAAAGCTGCTTCCAATATTATTTTTTATTTTTCCTCTTCAGGTCATCAAAGGAATATATTGGCCAATTTTTTGTCTTTGAGACATGTATAAAAATTGTTTTAAAAAAAAAAGAGCTCTGCTAGAATTTCCATTTAACTCTTTTGGTATGAATTACAATAATTACCAATTTCCATGTTTATTTCCCAGTATATTCCATCAGTAATGTTCCAGAATTGTTTTTCCATTGAGTAGACACTGTCTGAGTTAAAATTACCTTTTCTGTTCTTTTTCTGTTTTTAGAAAGCCCTTTGTACCAAGAATTACCTTTCTTCTGGACATGCTTTGTTGCAGTTCAGTAGCAATAACTTTTACAATCAGGACTATTTTATCCCACTGTGTAAATTTGACTTTTCAGACTATTTTCACTTCTCCAAAGTTGGTAAAAGTCATTATTTCTTGTCCAAATGTCTTTAAATAGTTATTAGGCTATGTATAAATTTAAGGTGTCTCAAGACAGACATCCTCAAAGATGTAGAGGTTATTATCTGCAGTGAAAGTTTCACAGTAAACATAAGTCTTTCTTCAGGTTTTCAGAAATTGCAGTTCAGACGCTGTAGGGACATTTCTGGCAGGGAACATGATGATTTGGGGTTTTTAGTTGTTTTGGTTTCTTTTTTGTTTTTTTTCCCCTTTAATCTTGGTTCTGTAAAATACTGCTAAAATCTGTAATGTCTGTTCTGCTTTCTCCAAATCAAAGACAAATTTAACTAGTTTTAAATTAAATATCTTGAGAACTGTATTTTCTCCTTCCATCTTTACCATTCATTTAAGATGGTAAGTGCCCTCTGTAAATATACCTTCATAGCAAATGGAGAGAAAAATTATTCCCTTCACAGGAAATTAAATGACATTTGGAAGATTTCACAGACTGTGAGAGATCCCAGACTAATGTAAAGAGAAACAAAACCAAGCAAAACAAAAAAACCCCAAACATAGCCTTGTCCTCTTGCCCTCCCTGTTTATTTTTATTGCGGAAAGATTGTTTGCACTTTGAATGCTGTATAACCATGGGCTACTAAAAAGCTATAGGTAAATTTTCCATGCTTTGCATCACAGTTTGCTGATTTGTTTTACTTTAGTCTTCCTTTTTCACTCTTTGCATTACTTAAACTACTTTATTGATTCTATGACCAAATTACTTTCAAGTCATTAATTTTTTGTTAGTTAAGGTGATTGATTTTATTTTTTTATGTTTTTGTTATTTATTTCTTAAATTTGTTATGAAATTTGTTATTGTTTACTGTATGGAAAGTGCAAATAGCTCCAAATGAAGAGATATTTTATACTTATACAGGCATTAGAATTTGCTTGTACATTTGAGATGAAGAGATTAAATTAAAGGCCCTTTGTAACTGTCAGCTTCTGCCTCTCTCAGGCATTTAAAACACACAGCCCAGAAGGTAATCTTTGGAAGCTTCTGTGAAAGTAAAGAACTATTATTTATCTCATTAGTTTCGACCTGATTAAATTTCTGCCTTTGCAGAGGGGATTTTTATCATGCATATAAAAATAATGGGAGTTTATGTATGGAATGGTGGATAGACTGACTGCAAGGGATGGTTCTTGGGATATCAAAATCTTGCCTCTGATCACTCTTGTTCTGTGATGTACTGTTTCCTTAGCAAAAAGTGTTTTGAGGCAATAAAGCATAGATGCAAATGTAGGAGTACAAAAATACAGGAGTCATGTTTCCTATAGGTAGTACTAGTATTTTATGACAGACTCAGTGCTTTATGGAGGGTTTCTGCTGTTTGTTCAAAACTTTGATTCACTATTTTTGCATTTCTGTCACAGGTCCCTCATGAGTTTGTCATCAATGAAAAAAACCACATTTCTCTAGTTCTCTCAAAGGACATCTATTTTTGAAAGGATGAAGTTTTATTTTCCTGCCATGGACATCACTTCTGCTGGCTAATATGTACATGGGGATGGAAGTCATCCACCTCTTTCTGTCTTCCCACAGACCTCTTATAGAATTATCTTATCTATATAGCAGCCCTACTTTTTGTATGACCTCCAGAGAAAACTTCTCAGAAATCCTAAGAATCTACAACAGTATAAATTTCAAAGGAGTAATTATTATAAGACAGGGTTGAAAGTGTCATCACTTTAATTCCAGATCTTATTAAACTCCAAGTTTTTTACTTGAAAGAAAGATGAAGCATATATATCTGTACAATTCTTTGAATTCTTCAAGAATGAATGTTGCTAAAACAATTAATTAGCCCGAAACAACTTTTAGAACATGAAAGTACTTTTTTATTTTTTGTCAAAGCAGCAATTAGATTTCCAGAAAAGAGAGAAAATTCAGAATGATTATAATATTTTAGATGTCATAACCAAACCTGACATAAAAATAAATAAATATATAAATAAATAAATGCCTTCAAATAGAGTGCCTTAATTTTCTAGCAAACTGAGCATACAGGCACAGAGCTGAAAGCCTGTTGTGGTCATGCAGAATCTCCTGAAATGAAGTAACTTGTGTAGCTTCCTATATAATGATATAAAAGCCTCTTTTGCTCTCCTACCTTCAAAGATTTTAGAGCATCATTTTCTCAGTGCAGTAGGCTGCATTCTACTCTGTGACGTGCAAAGGTTTTAGCTCAGTTCAGACTAGGAGAAAATGAACTCATTTGTTATAGGCAGAAAAAGTTCCAAAAAAGATGGAGACAGTGAGAGAGAAAGAAAGAGGAGGTAGAGAGGGGTGAGAGCATTTGGAGGGAGTCTGCTGGAAGAAACATACAAAAAATGCAAAGTGAAGCAAAGATAAATACATAGACAAGGAATTGTGATAAAAGGGAAAAAGAAGAGAGAAGCAGATTTTAATGGAAATTTTAATGAAAGAAACCCAAAGCATATTCTCTCTTAGTGTCTTTTATTACTGCTGGCTTTAGTCTGAATGACTAGGGATTAAGCAATTATTTTGATCTAAATACTTAATGTGCTGTCCTTACCTGTGAAAAATAAACATGCTCACAAAAATATTGAATTGCCATTGGCAAAAAAAAAGAAAAGAAAAGAAAAGAAAAAGTAATTGCTCATAAAGCCTGAGAAATCACATTAACTTAAGTATTTAAGGAAATCCCTGAAGAAGACTCTGAATCCAGTGCTGTGGCAGCACTACTCTGAGTGCCTTTGCCCATTTCAAAAACCTTTTTGTTTCATGTAGATTTTGCTCAATAAGTTTAAAGATGTATAAACATTATTGCTTTATATACATTTTCTGGGGTTTATAATCCTGCTCCAGCTTTAGAGCTTAATTTTAAGGCCCAGTCTTGTAGCTGTTGAGACTGCTCCCTTTGGTGTCTGTGAGATAACATACCACTCCCTTCCAGGTACATTTACTCAACACAGACATGGATTTTAGACTACTGTTTAGTGCCATAACCACACATAAACTAAACAAAGAAAATGCACATATGCCACAGAATTTTGGGGCTAAGTGACAATTCATTATCCAAGCTTAAAAAGAATTGGAGTTGGCTTTTTATTTCAGTGTTGCAACTTTTTTGGCACTTGACCAAAAGGCAGGTTATAAAAATGAAGACAACTTATCGAGCAGATAATCATGTTATAGAAGAGCACAGCATCTGTTCAGGCAGGATTTTGTTTCTTCAACACCATTCTGTAGAGCCAGTTTATACTTTGATTTTCCCAAGATCTTCCACTTTAAAGTTCAAATTTAATTGCAAAAAAAAGAGATAAAGCACTATCATATTCTGAAAACAGACAACCAATGGCCGCTAAGAAAATCAAGAATTGCTAGTTCAAGTGTTTGGAAATTATATTTGTAGGGCTTTGTACATACCAGCACACATACCTATAATGTTATCTAGTTTTAATTCTATTTTAATGAGGGATGTAATAGAAAACTCACCAGTGCTTAAAGCAAAATCTTTTTCATTGTTTTCTACTAGCTAAGCTTGACTGCTGGTGAAAAATGGTGTGGAAATGGATTGGACTAGAAAGATACATGGGCTACTCAAAAATAAACTTAAGTTAGAGTTATAATGACTGAGGGAGAACAGCCACAGGCTGAAAGGATTAAAACAAACAGAAATCTCATTCTCCAAAAGTGCTTATTTCAGCAGAAAACAATGCAATTCTTGTTTACTGGCTAGGAACCATGAATTTATAGTGATGATAGACATTAAAACCCCTTAGGGAGATCACTATGAAGTAAACCCCACATTTTAATTGCAAAGGAATGCAAACAGCTTACCTTGAAAAATTGCTGATATTAGACTAGTCAAATTTAATTGGAGAAGTAGAGTTACAGAAAAGAATGTATTGCTATTTTCGACTGGTGCCATGTTAAACATTGATGTTAGAAGGTCAATATATTTTCAAAAAATAAGAGGATCAATTTTGATCAATCTTCTAATTCATTAGTAAACACTACATCATGGGTGGGAACACTGATTACTAGTGCTAGTTAACTTTAATCCCTTCATTACCAAAAATGTTGAATTATGTAGTAATAGACAAGAATTAAATGCAGTAGTCACCAATCTATTTACCTGACACAGCACTGATATTTTAATAGAACTACTTTATAGGCGTCTACACCCTTCACTCTGATATATGTGGATTTAAAATGAAATATTTATGTAGTTATCATAGAAAACTCATTCACCTCTATGGGGGTTCACTTATCAAGATGTGAAAGAAAATACATTTTACATTATGCTATCTGCATATCAATATTCCTGTTTCCTGGTAGCTGAGAGATCTGGACTCTAACTTTTGTTTTGACTCAGTTCTACTATCATCCTGGGCAATCACTGGGGTCCAAATTTTCCAAACCAACTTTTCAAAATTGGGTCCCTCATCATTAATTTCTTGAAGAAGGGCACAAGAAAGGTTGGACTATGAATATTACTTCAAAGTATTTAATAATATTGTGACTATCAGTATTTTCTAAGCGTTCCTTATGCCTGAATTACTATGTAAACTCTTATCTGCAGGAAAGAACAAATCCACTAATCAGCTGCTGTTAAGGTCTATACATCTTTATTCATTAAATGCCAATGATTGGTAAAATTATATAGCTTCTTTAATAAAGGATATACCAAAGCTGAAGGCATCCCAAATGACGAGAAGCTAAGACAAGGGAAAATCACTTCAGCAGTTTTTAGACATAAAGAGAGTGAAAAAATATCAGCCTAATGATGAGAAAGGAACAAGGATTTAATTCATTTCCCAACACATCAAACACAAAGGAGTTACAAAAGGTGTGTTTAAAATTACCCAACTTCAGATGTCTGCATTATATATAGGCAGTTGAGTCTATACTACTCATCCAAGTCTTTTTCATACAGAGCAGAAAGAAAGAGACATCTTCCAGAGATGCTATTTGACCCAGATCAGACAACCTGATTAGGATGAGTTGACTAAAACTCTATAGATGTTTCTTTCCCTCAGTGACTACAAAAGGAGGGTCAGGTGACTGGTTCTGAATTAGACATTCACCTTTTATCTTTCAGATTTACAAAGTCAGATGAGACCAAGTGTCTTGACATGGGTTAAGCCTGGACTTTTGTCTCCTACAAGCTCCTCCACCAGGGCATAGTTTGCAACACATTTCTTTAAAGAGCATTTCAAAATTAACAAATCTAGTAAATGACAAAAGAAAAGCTGGGACAAAGAAGGGAAGGAAGTGGAAAGGGAAAAATTAAAGGAGGGAAAAATGGAGAAGAATAAAGAACAAACAAAGAAACAAATATATTGATAGAGAAGAAGAGAAGCAAAGAAAGAAAGAATAAAAAAAGGAGAAAAGGAAAGAAGGAAAAAGGAAACAAGAAAAAAGAAGACAAGGAAAAAATAAAAGAGGAAGTGAAAAGAAAAAAGAAAGGAATAAGAAAGGAGAAAGATAAGAAAGCAAAGGTGGAAATAGAAAAAGAAAAATCTAACCTCTACTTAGTGGAACAACAAAGAGCAAGAAGTGTTTTGTGTGCCTTTAATGATTCTAAATTGCACAGCTGGCACAAAGACACTACTGTTAACAGGCACTTTGGAAATGACAGTGATAATATGCTAGATTAGGCAATGACCATTTTCTGATGATTACGAGATCTCTGTTTAAAGTAATTACTTCAAGTGACCTTAATTCCATTGAAGACTTGGTTTACTGAAATTAAACTTCCAGCATCAATGGCTAAACTGTCTCATGTAGCTGTTAGTGTTTATACATTTATTTGTTCAGAAAAGAGAAAAAAAGAAAAGTGTCAGATAAATCTTTATCTGATGTAAATTACCACATCTTACATGTCCCCTAAGTTGATTTACACAGACTGGTCAATATGCACTGCAGTTCACCAAAAGCCAATATTCACTTTATTTACAAATTGGAAAATAAGCATGCTTGCTGCAGGGAAGAGTAAAGCATGTCTTTGATTCTTCCTTGAACAAATAAAAAAATGAACTACATTCTTTCAAACGTAAGGGTAGTGAGTCATATCGCAGTGTCATTTGCTAAAGAGCCCTGAGGCTGTGGCAGGCCAGCTTATCTTACTGTTGCCAGGTTTATTACTAGCAGAGTTTTGAATGCTTAACAATTTTTGAAGGATTTCAGAATGTCAGACTCTGACTGACAGCTTTAGTTGGTGACTTCCTTGCTTGTGAGTATATGACAGTTTGACAGGTATCCTTAGGGTTCATTCAATTATTTTATGCAAGTCTCCTTACTGAATAACATTAATGACCATTTTACATTGTATGCACAGCAGCAGCAAACTTAAGCTGCCACATTGCATTCTATCCTAACTCCCCCATTTACTAGCTCCGGGCATTTTTGTACTTTTCCCCTCCCTCCTCCTTTAGCCAAAAAAAAGTATATTTAAAATAACATACTCACACAAAAAGGTAACAGATTGATAACGAATGTTTGCATGGTTTTTTATGAAATTAAAATATCATCAAATGTTTAAAAAATGAGAAGATATTTATACTGATATGAAAGAGTTACTCTGGAAACACTCTTTTAAAGGAAAATAAAAGCAGCAAAGGAAACACAAGGAGAGACAGTAAGAAAAGTTGTAAGTTCTGAATAAAACGTTTATATATAATCATGACTGTTAATATAAATTGTTGTTACTATTGTCATTGTTATTAAGATTTATTCTCCAGCAGGTTAAAAGTATATATCTATCCCCAGAGCTACTCTAATCCAGGCAAATAGTGACATTTTTTTCTCATTATGGCAGGTATGGTTCCTTTCTGAATAGTCAGTCTTGCAGCAGCTGCCATTGATGTGGAATGGCAGATGTGATCTATAGAGTCATTAAGTAGCTAACCTGCTCTTGAAATGTTCATTAACAATTCTGAGGATCAGAGTATGGAAACTTTACATCCATTCTGACTAGGTAACACGGTGACATTGTCTTTTCCTGTGACTCACTTATCTTCTGTCTGCAAATTCCTTACCATTTTTATTACAGGACTTGAGAAAGGCAGACTGTAGTTTAGCAACTCAGAGACTTAAACACTACATCACAGATCTATCTAAGCTATCACCTACTCTGATGAAAGAGGGAGATAAAATTAGTTAGTATTTTTATATTTCTTTGACCATTCTGAAAAGAAAACCACAGCATTCACTAAAGCAAAATTTGAAATAAAAATATTCCTACCTCATAGGCTGTGAACATTACTCATAGAAAAAGTATCTTTTGGAATAGTCATGTCTGCTGCTTGTCTGCAGAATATCAAACATACAGAAAGGTTGATCTTGGGTAACCTAATAACAACCTCCTGCTCCTCTTTGCTTAAGAACAAATTACTTAACCAGGACTGGAGTTTCATCAATGAAAGTCTTTAACAGAAAAATAAGTATATTTTTCTGGCCACAGAAAGGATCTGACTGTTTTTCCCCTGTCATAAATGTGATTACGTTCCTACATCCTGGTCCACAGAATTTCTATTTCTGTGATCTACTCAGGGGGTCTGGATGCTGTGTAGAAAGCCATGGAATGAATCACTATTCAGGAAATGTCAGATGTGCATAAAGTGATGCATTAGCACTGCTGTTGGAAGTTCCCACAAGAAATGGAGAAAAAAAGATAGGGTAATTTGCAGTTTTGGTAGCTAACCATTGCCTAGGAGAATTTGATATTAACTTGGGCTTCATCAAACCCTTCCTGTGTTGCTCCAGAGTAATCGTGAAAGGCAAAGTGTTGTTTCATGAGCTGCATGTTTGCTTCTTTCTAGGAAAGCAGTTTCAGATACATATTTTAAAAAATTCTTATTAAGTGTTGAGTAATTATAGCCACAAATGAAATTGATGAAAATGCTCAGCATTTCTATTATTGGGGCAATGATCAAAAAACCAGAAAATTATGTACTGGAGACACTTATGGCTCTTTCACTCGAAGTTGAAAAAGAAGATCTACGGTAAGTCAAGTGTCATACACAAAATAATAAAGCAATTAATAAATCTACTGTTTGTAGGTTTCAGGATCAGTCTTTTACCACCTTGACCTCTGCCTACACTTATTTGAACAGCACAGAAGGCATACATCTTATTCTACTACAGTTCAGGTTCTTTCTCTGTTCTCAAAGAAGGTTAATATTTGTTATAGATAAATGGACTTGGTTGCATCTTACAGGTAAGGCTTTGAGTGGGAAGTCAGTGAATAATGCTTCTTGATAAAAATTTGATGGATATTCTCTGTGGTGAAGGCATCATTAGAATGTGGAAAAAGTGCAGCAATGATGATTCATTCCATTTTCTATTAGGAAAAATCACCACCAGCTATCATTATGCTGAATGGCACTATTTAATCAAAAATAGATACAAGGATTTGTGATGAAGAAAAATATTCTTATGCCACCATTCTTGAAAAGACCTTCTACCCTCTGTTCCAACCCTTGTTGTCTTTCAAAGAGAAAATAAATCAATTGTGTGAAAATAACAGATTATGCAGACTATTCATTATTATCATCACACTTTCAGGGCTTCACTGACAACTCCCATCTTGTGATTATGTTGTGTAGAGGTAAAAACATCTGCTGAATTAATGACAAATCTGTCAGTGCCTTTATCCTCTGCCCTGTTTGAAATGATTAAACTCATCGAGTGTTTGCTTAATCTATTTTTCTTTTTCATATACCATGCTCGCTGCCTGGGGCAAACCCATCTAATAATATTCAATTTAATAAAACCATAACTCATGACCCAATAAATTATTAAAAAACCCTGCATTGCATCAGATTCATCATTCATCTTACCATAGTGGCAGAAAGCCTACAGAATTCCTTAACAGTTCTTGCTGTGATAAATAGTTCTATTAAAATTTATGAATACTGTGGTATATATTAACACATAGTTTGTTACTGAATTATCTGTCATACTTTTTTGTTTTTTTCACGCACCAACATGTTGCATTAATAATTTCATTGGTCTGCAAAACTCAGTCAGCTATCATCATATGTTTTATTGTTTTTTATTTTTTAACTTAACCCTGAGATCCCTTCAAAAACGTGGCAACAATGCTATTCTGCATTGCTTTTGCTCATATTTTCAGGCTTAATTTCTTAAGAATTATTAACATCTGTGTCCATATGATTGATTAGTTGCACAACAAAATTAGAACTTTCGTGACACACAATAGAAAGAATAAATACTGATTAAGTAAGTAGCTGCCATAAGACTGAAAGATAACACAAATTAGGAAATATTAGCCTAGAAGTGTGTGGAGTGAATGTGAATTTTTACTGACCCATATTCTTTTGATTTCATTAAATCATAGAATCATAGAATTGTTTAGGTTAGAAAGTGCCTTAATGATCATCCAGTTATCCCTCTGCCATGGGTAGGGATGTCACCCACTAGATCAGGTTGCCCACCAGAGCTCAGCCAATGAGAGAAGCTGGTAACGCCTCTGTGATGACATATTTAAGAAGAAAATATAAACAAAGTCTCACAGGTTTTTGGTTCTAGTCAGAGAAGAGAAGAAGGGGAGAACATGTGAGGGAAACAACACGGGGACACCAAGGTCAGTGGAGAAGGAGGGGGAGGAGGTGCTCCAGGCGCTGGAGCTGAGATTCCCCTGCAGGCCGTAGTGCAGACCATGGTGAAGCAGCTGTGCCCCTGCAGCCCATGGGGATCCACGGGGAAAGCAGAGATCCACCCGCAGCCCATGGGGGAGGTGCCCACACCGGAGCGGGTGGATGCCTGGAGGAGGCTGTGATCCAGTGGGAGACCCAGTGGAGAGAGAGGGCCCTTGATTCCAGGCTGGAGCAGCCTGTCCTTGGAGGACTGCACCCCATGGAAAGAGAGCCCCACATCACAGCAGTTTTGGGAGGACTGTGTGCCCGTGGGAGGGACTCACGCTGCAGCAGGTGTGGTTTGGCTGCTGCTCGTGAGAGAGGAGCCACAGCGGGAAGTTCACGGAGAACTGTCTCCCGTGGGAGGGGACCCCACAGCCTCAGAGTGAAGGACTCTTCTCCCAGAGCAGTGGAAGAAAATCTTGGTGATGGACTGACCAAACCCCCCTGCCCTGCCGCCCTGTGTTGTTGGTGGGAAAGAGGGAGGGCCTGGGGGCCAGAAGGTGTTTTAAGGGCTTATTTTACTTCTCATTACCCTCCTCTGATTCTGTTAGTAATAAATTTCACTTAGTAATTAAGGTTGAGCCTGTTTTGCCCTTGAAATATTTCTCCCTCTCTCCTTATCTCACCAATGAAGTCTCTGTTAACCCTTTTTCCTCTGCTCCCTCCTTTTGCCCAGCTGGGGTAGGGGAGGGTGAGTGAGCGACTCTCGTGGTTGCCTGACGTTGGGGCAGTGTCAAACCACAACAGGGGGGACATGAGAGACATCATTAATCTCATGACCTTTTATTTGATCTAGGCTGAGGGATGAAGGTAGTTTACACTGTGAAATTGCACTGTATAGCTCTTTAGCATCCGAACCTGAAAAAAACCCTAAGGATGGACTCCATGCTCATCAGAATAATGCTGGAAAAATTATCCAGCATATGCAGAGTTATTCTCTTCCTACTTGCTTTTGCATTTATTTCTTTCTGCAACATACTTTCACAGCACAACAAAAAGGTATAACTCAGAAGTATTATTTGATGATTACATATTTCAGTCAAAGATATTTTCTGCAGATAATATTACTCTATAAGTAATCTCCCCTGCCTGTACATCAGGTTTTGACTTGGTCACAAAGCCGCAAAGATTCTTTTTAAAAACTGTCTTACATTAACAGTAAATATATGTTTTAACAAAGTTTTTAAATCATGGCACTTAAATACTTATAAAAATGTCATTTATTAGAGTGCAAAGAAATCAAAACTGGTTTGGGCTAATGTACTTTTACCATTCATAATATTAACAATGTAGAGCCACTCTGTTTTGGTTTAAAAACAGCTAAAATTTGTAAATGTGTTACTGGTTTTTAAGGCTTAACACAGTGTGCCTAGGAAAACAAAGACATTAGGTATTTTTATCAAGGAGAACATTAATGTCGGAGACACATTTGATAGTGGAAGGACCACATATGAATTCAGCTCTTTGAGATTGCCTGTATTTGGATGCTCACTCCAGTCCACGAAAGATAACTGCAAGTCCTCCTAAAAGCTGCATCTCCCAGGGTTTGAGAGCCAGAGAGCAGTCAGTGTGGGCCCAGGAGTATTCTTTGCTGCTTCAGTACAGGGTGAGAGGAACTGGTTGCTTCTGCTCAATTTGAGCCCTCACTGTGTTTAATCTACATCTTCTTTTTAATCTATGCAAAGACCTCCCACTGGTGCTCCACACCCTCCCAGAGGAAATGGTTCTTGTTTGCTTGTGGTCAGGAAGACTCAGTGTCTGCAGCAGCAGCACCATGGGGACATTCAAAATGCACAATTTAAGTACAATGGCACATTGAAAACAGATGCTTTTTTTTCTAGGGGTGTTGGCAGATAAAAACACAAGAAATAATTGTGTGTTCATGACTTCGCGTTCTCTGAACCCAATTACCTCATCAAAAAGCAACTTTTACCTGCAGTAGCACCACAGCAGGACTAGCAAATTGTAGGAGCAGTACAGAGGAGTTCTGATGCAATGTCTTGCATGTTTATCACTCTGCCTTGGCTTTTTCAACTCCCCCTCCCCGTCCCCCGAGATTACTTACATTTTTCCCTATAAGCCATCAGTTAATAACTATTTCACTCTCTGTCGCAGAAGGATCCCTCACCCTCAATGCCAGAACACTGCATAAGAGAATGATACAGGTAGTAAGTTGACTGTTTTGTTTCAGATAAAGCTGTAATATAATTAAAATATTCAGAAGTGGGTATGATGGGACTCAGATGGCCTCTGCTATACAAGGAGGCCCTAGCTCTGCCATACAAGCCCTAGTATGAATACTTGCCATACCCTCCAGCCAGAAGGACATCACCAAATGAAACGGTCATGCTTGTACCTCCAGGGATGATTCTGCCTACAAGAGAGCTGTCGGCTCAGACTGGATCTCCGCTAAGTGATCAGTGAAGAAACTGAAGAACGTTTCTCAAGGAAATCCTCTCCGCTCAGACACCAAATGCAAACAATATAGATTAACCATTTTATTATCTCTGCCACAGTGCCTGCAAAACAGTGATGTCTTGCAGAGGTAGGAAGGTGGCTGAATGCATCTGTTGTTAAACATGTTTTATTTGATCATGCTTCACCTTTCTTTTGCCACTTACAGATGAGCACTGCCATGCTGTGCTGCCATTCAGCTTCTCTTGAACTTGCATGGAAGACAGAGCATTCTTATTCAGCAGTTTGTTTGTGCAACTTCTAGCAGCACAGCTGTTCTGCCTTGGGGGGGATTTCACAGTGCTACTGTTTTGGAAATTGGAGACGATAAGGAGTCTGCAACACACATCCTCTGCATCCTTAGAGTGACAGCTTAAACAAAAGTGTTGATTCTGTAAGCAGGCAGAGTCAGAGAAAGGCCAACACATCCCAATACCAAAAAGCAGCCCACATACTGCCCCATCAAACATATCTGCATCATTTAGGCTCTAAAAAAAGGGGAAAAAAAGGGCCTTCCACACATGTTAACAGTGTTAACATGTAGGTGTATTTTGGGGACATACATCAACAACATGCAAATTGTGTTGAGGCAAATACATTCAGTCTATTTGGCTTTAGAAATTTTGCCTCAATTTTGTTTGTCATATATTTTGTGGAAAAAAAATGCATTCAGATTGAAAAAATTAAGCAGCCTTTATTAGAAGGATAAAATGATCCAAATGTGACATTAGATGGACAAGCAGGTATAACTTCATTCAGGCCAGATTTTAAGCTGGTAGAAACTGGCAAAAATCCCTGACCTTCAGTATTCATTGATACTTTGGCAGTTTTACACCCCAGGATTTCGTTTCAGTATACAGAACAGCAATAGAATAAAATTTGCTTAGCTGAGCTGTTGCTTCATCAAAGTGTTTTATTGTTTGCGGCCAGTTTTATCTAATTTACAGAGAAACAACTGAAAGTCTATGATGTATCTGTTTTCAAGGCTCTGAAGTCCAAGTAAATCCCTTCTTCTCAAGGCTGGATTCTTCTGAAAGTGTAATTCCAGCATGAGTTGCAGGGTGGGAAAGTCTTAAATAGGAAGATTTTAAGCTCTCTGCATCTGCACCTGACTGTATTGTAATTTTCAGTTAAGAAATCTATACTAAGCTTTATCAATGTACAGAAGTATGGGAGATAAAGCTCCTAAATGATCAAGAAAAAAAACTAGGCCTGGTTTATTTTCTGAAGTATGCTATGGTGCACTTTCTTTTGGAACACTATGTCCCTACTAATGATATCAAAATAATTTTGGTCATGTAATAATCTAAATAATACATTTTTCTTGATCATTATAACCCTCTGTCAAAGCTACTTGAATGTTATTTTGTGTACACAGAAGGAACGTGACTGCTCATAGAAAGGCAAGATACATGCTGGCATTATGTACATTTGAAACTAATGCAATACCGGGACTAAAATTGCTGTCTTCCTTACACTATGTGTTTCAAAACTGTACCACTTAGAGGTATTGCATAACAGCTCAGATTTGTTTTGGATATAGATTTTTGTAAGAGCTCTTATTGCATGATCTTTGTCAAGGTATGCAAGTCCACTCTGCCCCAATGAAATATGAAAAAAACAACGAAGTGGGCTTTGTTTGAAAAAAACAAAAGGTGGCTTATCTTCTATCTGTGGCCATATTCTCCTTCATTAAGTTTAACCTTGGGAAGAATTAGCAAATATATTCCTCACCTTTCAGGGTGCTGATCTTTAATCCTGTAAAACAATTGCCCTGATACATTTACCAGAACACTGTCCTTACAAACTTGCAACATGAATTCAAAGCTATCAACTAATCAGACTTAAACAAAAGCGGAAGTATGGGCAGAGAATTTAAGACTTTAGTGGCTTAAGATCTTAGTCACTTGGGAAAAGGTAACAGGCTCTAAATTATCTCTTTTGTCTGTGTCTCAAGACTGCAAAGTGTTGAAATGGGAATAACAAGCTGTAAATGTCACATCAGACATTTAAGGGGGTAACAGATGAATAGAAAAAAAAAAAAACCCAAAAAACAACCACCCAAAAGAAAACAAAACCCAAAAAGACCAGGAATGAAAAAGAGTAGCAATATGTATATCCTTTCAGACAAGACAGAAGTGAAGGTAAAAGTATTAGGATTCTACAACATCTAGGCATTAATAAAACCCAAGAACTTAGCATGAATAAAACAAAAGGCAGTTTTAAATCCCTTTAGGGAAGAATAGTAAAGAAGTATAGTTGAAAAAATATTCTATATACTCCTATTTGTGACAGAAAACTGAAATATTATGAGAAATACTAATAGCCCTGAGAGCTCTCCTATTATGGTAGGCTTAATCTTCTAAAGATACATATTCCAGAAGAAATGTTACAAGTAAAATAGTACTGAATGTGATAGGAGGGGAATTTTCTCTCCAAATTTGCACAGATTCAAATAAGAGGGTGTCACAAGGGAAACTGGAGAAGCTCTGATGTAGTGGAAGCATTAGAGAAGGGATGGGGAACTGGTTATAGACAAAACTTCAGTGTTTCTAGGATGTGCTGGAAAAGGAAATAAACGAGAGGTGGAAAGATTACATGCAGTTTCAAAGCAATCTGTGTTTAACTAGAACATTTTCAATATTTTCAATATTAATGAGATAGATGCCTAAAATACGTGTGTGCTAAAAATGTAATTGGGGATATGTATTTTGTGATAATTGATGAAACAGAAATATTTAAAGTATTAAAAAGATGGAGTGAAAGTTCAGTAGTACAAAATCCAAGGTCATGTATATTAAAACAGTAACATAAACTTCTACTAGGAGTTTACATCCTAGAACAGCCTAAATTTGGGTATATTACTTTATCACAGAAGTGATGAGCAAGTGCTTATGTTGTACAGTTCAGTACTGGAACAAGAAATACAATCTGACTCAAGTACTGAAGAAGGATATGATAACTTTTCTTTTTTAAATCTTCTATTCAGGCAAGCAAACTGCATTTCTTTTACTATAAATTCTGCTACTTTCTTTTAAATGCAATGAAAATTCTTCATTTATCGCTTTTCTTTTCAGGCTGATGGAAAAGGAACATGTTGGTACACCAGTATGTAATTCCCTTTTCCTTAGCTGAACAGTCAAGACTATATCCTGCTTATACTTCCCCATCACACTGATAGGGTTCATACAGTTTTGCCACTTTTGTTCTTTGTTGATGGCTCCTTCTATGGTGTTTTGCCTTCTTTATTGTTTTCTTTATTTTATTCTATAACAATAAAACATGATATGTAAGACTACTACAAGCTTCAACAGAAATAACCGTCTTCCCAGTGCTACTATCTCATTATTTCTTTACTTAGCATTCATTTTGGCCCAACAATCTTACATTTTTTGCAAGAACAGCAAATATAAGCACCTCCTGAGTGCCATACTGACTCTACTCCTGCACGTGTTAGTAATTACACACACACACACACACACACACACACACACACACACACACACAAGCATTTCAAATGTAATTTGTGTATTAGTGCACTCAATGGAAATCATTTAGACTGCAATGCTATGTACTAGGAAGATAGGTTCATCAAGGCCGGGTACTCCCTGCCTTCATTGGGACAGCTATTAAAACAATACAATATGCAACTTAACTAATGGAAAAGGAACTGTAAGAGGTTTTTTTCTTCCTTAGCCTGTCACATTTGTAAAGATGTTGCAGGGTAAAAGTGCTAATAAGAAAATGAGAGGCTGTTTAACTTCAGGCAGTGTTTGACTCCCACTATTCTTTATTTTTAATCTGAATAATTAAGCTGCTACGTCCACTACCCGCCCTGCCCTGTTTACCTGATCCATCTTTGTGCCTCAGCCTGGTTGCTGCTGAAATATGAAGACTATAAGTATGAAATGAAGCATGTTATCATTGGAGCTTACGGGGAATAAAGAAAATGGGGCCAGGCTCTTCTTGTGGTATCCATATACAGGATGAGAGGCAACAGACAGGGACTTAAATACAGGAAATTTTGTTTAAACATAAATAGAAAAAAACCCCAAACCCAACCTTTTTTTACTGTGATGGTGCTCAAACACTGGAGCAACTAGAGAGGTTGTGGAGTCTCCATGCCAAGATATATTCACAGCCCAACTGGACATGGACCCTGAGTAGCCTCCTGTGGATGACTGACCTTATTCTGTACAGGGGGCTTGGACTAGATGATCCCTGGAGGTACTTTCTACCCTCAGCACTTCTGTGCTTCTGGGATGATGTGTGTGTTCAGGATTGTTTCTCCTGAACAGGTGAAAATTGTCAAGCTCTGCTTCTGTATTTTATGCTTCTTTAATTAATGTCTCCTTCCTGTTACTTTTGCTAATGAGGCATAGTAGCACAGTAGCTGGCATGAGGTTCTGAAAACAAATATTAATCATGTGACAAGTGGTATTATATTTAAAGGGATAAATGACACAATGTAAATAATCTCTAACTTATTAGCTAGTTTCTAGCATTCATCTAAAAACCTGACGAAATGTAAGTTATATGATTTGTTGGTGGAAATCATAATAAAAAAATTTTGATATCATAGATAAGTCTTTGAGTTATTTGTAGCAAATATTTTATGGGAATTAAACCCCTGTACTGATGGGAAAAAGGAAAAAAAACGGAGAAAAAACTGAAAATACTTAATAATAATTGTTCTAGTTTAATAAATGTTACAGCCCCAAATTGGATAAAATAAGTTTTTCAGTTTCTTTATGAGACTCCACATGAGCAATATTTTGACTGCATTTCATTTACAAGCACAGACAGTCCTGAAGTGTCTCATTTTGCATGTCAACTCAGCTTATTTTCCACCCACACTTCATTACTTCTGCCGTATAATGTCACTTTTATGATTTTGCTTAAAGTAATAGCTGTGGTTGAATAACAAGAGAAAATGGTGCTTTCCACCTCTGCTAATTATGTTTTTTGCTTTGTAAAGACACCATGAATATTTTACTGTAATATTTAGCTCAGTAACTTATATACAGCAATATGTATAAATTGCACACAAGATTCTAGATATAAATGGTAAGTGCACAATATTTATTTTTATGGTTAACTTATTTTTTAAACCTAGGGAGATGTTCATTTTCAAACCACATTAGTCTCATTTATCTCCATGATGTCCTTAATGTTATAAGATGTTACAGCCACATTACCAGCTCCTGCAGGCCTGTATCAGCCTTTAGCTACCCAGGCACATTATTAGATTGTCAACATAATTCAGACATCTCATATAAAAAGAGCCAACCCACTGGCTTCAGTTCTTTGTAAATGTATTTGCCTGATTTAATACCTTTAAATTTATCGAGTGTTCTTTTTGATTTTGGTTACACAGACACTACTTGGAGAATCTTGTTTAAGGCTGCTAAAAATACTAAGAAAGGTAGCACTTTGCACAAGCTCTTCCTATTAGAACACACTGTGCTATTCTGGTACGTCACTGCACAATACCTCGATGAAGAAGAAAATTCACGGAAAATTTTTGAAATTAAAATAGAGAAGTATTTTGAGGTGACTTTGGCTAACTGATATAACTCTGTTTAGAGCATTCAGATTTTTTTCAGAAAAGTTACACGCTTTTCGTAGGATTTAATACCATAAAAGGTTTTTTTGAATGTGCTAGTCAATTTGAGCTTTTAAAAAGCACAACTATTTGAAATAATGAAAATTCAGGAGAAATTTGGTTGTGAACGAGTAGCCAAAAAATGGATGGATTCTTTTCAGTGTCTTCTCTGATATAATTTTCAAATAAGTCACTTGGGCCCTCACTCTGCATAAATAGGGCAAGTATTCAGCTATTCTGTTTGGGGATTTTTTTATTATTTTGTTTATGCATTGAAGTATAAAAAACCATTAATAACCAAAGTCCAAAGACAGAGAGATTATCAGTAGAACCCCAGTATAATTGCACAAAGCTGAACCATGCCATCTCTGAGACAAAGCAATGTATTTCATTGGAATTCAGTGCATTTTCACTTCTTAAAGTTTCTCACCTAAATCAGATAATGCTAAATACAGAAAGCACAGTATGTCAACAAATTTCAGTAATTCATTTTCCAAAATATTATTCTTGTGGTTTGCTCTGTATCCATATACACACGTAGACAACTGCATATGTCACACATAAGATGTACAAAATACTATTGTTAAATTCTCTCGAACAAAAACATTAGCGTTTTGTGGTCATTATAGCAGCTTTTGGAAGGAAGTTATTGAAAGTGCAGAAGACTCACAGGCACAGCTGAATATTTTTGTATTTTGCCTAAAAATATACAAATGTACTGTTTAGAAGGGAAAGATTTATACAGATTTGCTGCGTTATACATTAGGCAGAACTATATACAAATTAGTCATATAAGCAAAATACTTATTCACCTCCCAAACCCCATTTTCAACTACTGTAATGATGAAGAGATCGATCATGGAACAGAACTGAGTAGATACTCTAAATCCATCTAGCTTTAGCACCTGGAACTGAAGCCAGTGAGCTAATAAATGAGCTAGTTTCAGGAGAAGATGAGTGTGCCCAGAATCTTTAAAACACTGAGCAGGTACTAAGCGTAACTGGGTGAGACAAAGCAAAATCCTCTTCCAAAACCAGATTTTTTTGTAGGCTTTAGTAAAATTCTCTGTATTTTCATAATTTTCTCATGCAGTCTAGATGGAAAGTGGATACGAAAAAACCCCAAACAAACAGCCTAAAACTCTACTAATAATAAATCAGATGCTTTGGCTAGGTTTCTATTCCTTGGGCACTCTGTCCACACACAGTATTGTGAGCAGCGTTTTGTTTGCTGGGATTTTGGGAAGGGGAGTGAGAGTATGACAGTAAACATTCAAAATCTCTGTAACTTAAAAATATCTTTACTACTGATTCTGCTATCTCAACTCTGCCAAGGACACACCTACTATCCTGTGCTCTTTCTCAACATCTGCCAAAAGCTGACATTAGACGTGTTAGCATTTGTGGTAGAAATATATGGGTTTGCAAAGATTCTGATTTACTGAAGCCACTAAGTGTATTATTATTCCTTAAAACTCAGAAACCTTTCATTTAAATGGAGGAGAAAGTATGAAGGAAGGCAGGAAGAAGGAACAGAGGGAATGAAGGAGAGGGGAAAGGAAATAGATCATATGCAAAGGCATGTTTGTGGTTTAGTAACCTCATACACATGTCATTGTGCTGATTTGTAATGAGCTGTCAGCTAGCTGGTAATTCCCTTACTGTTTTACTGGTAACATTTACTATTAAAGGAGAGAACTTAACAAACATTTCTAATGATGCATTTTTCCTAAAGTTGAGTGAAGAATTTTCAGATGTTAACATACTTGTGAAGGTCCAGCCCTTTACATGATGGAATACCTGCAGGTAGGTGTAGAAGCCCCTGTGTGTCCATTTTCATTTGTTATCTATGTCTTCGGTAAGGTTTTTTTTAATTATGGTTCTTTTACATTGATTTTCTTTTCAAAGCAAACAAGACAAGAAAATAATTTGTTAATGTTGTCTGTCTCAGGAGCCAAACACATCATTTGATCCAAGCTAATCCAGAGAGTTTATGATGTAGTATTTACTTTTACTTTGTTTGAAACATTAAATTTGTGTGAAACATCAGAGTATTTTACTTAAAGTCTAGCTCTCCCTCACCAGTATATTATCATCTTACCTATGACAAAAAGGAGAAAGTAGTTTTTCTGTATCTGTTTTGGCATTTAATTTGATCAAATTAATTCCCTGATAAATTTAGTGCTCCAGACCTAGTTGCAGGCATCTAAAACAAATGTGATTTTTTTTTTTAAAGAGTATCAGTGAAAAGTTCTTTGAAGAGGAAAAGTCATAGTTCCTAAAAAAGAAGATAAACCAGGGTCAGTTACAATAAACATCTTTGCAGATTAGAGGCAGCATAACAGCTTGAACACGTTCTCAGTAGCAGGTGTTTCAACAAGAGGTGACATTTATTTGGGAGCCCATGACTCAAGAGAATGATGTTGTTAGGAATAATACTCAAAAATGACTTTTTGGAAAGTATGAGAGTATTGATATTGCAGATGAAGACAATAAAAGCATATAGCAAATATATAGCAAAAGCAATTTGCACTTGCTGTTCTACATTACATGCGATGTTACAGGTTCAAAGTTAAGATGTCATTTCCTAATGGATTAACTCAACAAAAACCCGAGTGTCTTTCTCTTTCAAAGAAAATTTAAAAAAAAACACACATCATTGAATGGGAAGGGAACTGGCTATAAAGCAATGTAAAATGCAGCCAATGAAAAGTAATTAATCTTATCCTAGCCATTCTGCTGGCTGACTTCTCTGCAGGTGCAGGAGAAAATGCCTGTCGGGACTCTGTCCCTGGCTGCTAAATAGATCTGAAGTGATACAGTTTTACCAAAGGGAACATGTGAATTAAAAAAGAAGTGGAAGCTTCCTTTCGTGGTGAAACTGCATTACATAGTGCCAAAACTCTCAAACTATAATTATTTTAATATCATCATTGCAGTCTAGGTGAGTTTTCATCTTCCAGTCAGATTTTTTTCTCTTACAGATAGTGATGTGCAGCGTACAGAAAGTTTAGCAAGTAAACCAGAAAAATCTACTTTTTGCATGATATTTTACAGCCTTGAAGATGTAAAGTAGGCTACAGAGCTAAAAATAATACAGAAAAACCTTTATATCAGTGATAGAAGTATGTGGGATGAAAATTTTTCTCTAGGTAACGCAAAAGGAGGTCCACCTGGCACTCTGCAAGATGCTGCCAATTACACTGACTTTTACATATAATTTATAAATGAAAGTTTGACCTTTACATTTTTGCAATATTAATTAAGCTTTTCCCAGGGAGAGTAAGAGAAGATCAAATGTATGAAGAGGAAAAGGTAACATTTTTATGATGCCCAAACTCGTTGTGAGGTAGAAAGCATTTTTTTTAGCAGGGTGGGGGACTGGTCATTGTAGCAAATTATGAAAGAAAGTAGAGGATTTTTGGTGCTTTCAAGTCAGTTTGGTTCCTTTCAGAAAGAAGTGTTTTATCCAAACACATATTAGAAGATTCAATGACAAAATAAATTGGTCACATAATATAGTTCATGCTATGCAACAGGCAAATTAAATTACCTGATGTTCTCTCCTAGATGTAGTATCTGAGGACCTGTTAATGAGTGACATAGAAAGATTTAAAAGTTCAGAAGAGTAATTAATCACCTGTAGATAGATAAACAGGCATAAAGATCACTACCATTTTAGTTACTCTAAAAGTAGTTTGACGGTTGTCCCTGATTCTCCATTATAGAAATAAAAGATTGGATAAAAAATTGGGAAGCCTTGATTTCAAAAATGACATTTTAAAATGGGAAACAGTTAATAACTTCTGGATGAAGCTACAAGTGAAGTTCATAAATCTGACTGGTGAGTTTCTCTTCTCCATTAAACTTCTGCACTGTTTCACATGGGTAGGTATTAATGACTCAGTGCATTCAAAAATTATTATCATTTTAGTTAATATACTTATTAATGAATTTTTACTTCATCGGGTATTTCTTCTATACTTGAATATCATACTTTTGTAGACTGTTCTTTAAGGAATATTATTCATGTGTTTCTTCTACAGTATTCTGTCACACCTACCACAGGATTTTAATAAATGATAGGTGTATGTAGATATTTATATATGTAAGCTACATATCAGAATACTTAGTTGTAACTTTTCTTATCAATAGCCAATAAAAATCATAGAATGATGGAATCATAGAATGGCTTAGGCTTGAAGGGGCCTTAAAGGTCATCTAATTACAACCCCCTTGCCATGGGCAGGGATGCATTTCACTAGATCAGGTTGCTGAGCACTCCATCCAAGGGTGAGAACAGATCTAATTAGAGAGTATAGACAGCATTAATAAGAGAGTCTTAGCGAGGGCAAGGGGAGAGATGAAATCCTGACTCCTCCGTCTCTTCAGATGGTGGAAAACTCTTGGTTCTGCTGTTGTTAAATTTCCCATTTGAGGATATCTTTGTAAATTGGAGGGGTTAAAATATCAAATTATAAAATGGTTTGCACTAAATTTATGTTCATTCAACTTACATTTTTAGGAACTGGAATAAGGAATGCCTCTAACTGATACTGTAATGGCTAAATAAAATTCAGCTAACAGAGCTAACATAGGATGAAAAACTTTTTTGGCTGACAAAGCCCATTCAGTTGCCACAAATTATGGAGCTGCAAGTAAGAGTGGCATTGTATGAGCAGCACAACATTCTAGTAACATTTATGTTTTTACCAAGTGCTATATATATTTAATGTATATGTATTTATTTATTTGTTTCATGTCTTCATTCAAATTTTAAATTTAAATTGAATAAAGACACTGGCATCGTTGACTCTGTTACCACCCAAGGAAGACTGCTGCTAGTAACTGGCTTTGGCTATCCACATGCACTGTTTTTCCTCTATTCACCAACTAGCTGAATCAAAAGCTATTAGGTTGTTCAGACACAAGTTGTCCTTGTTAAATCATGCTCATTGTCCACACTTGTTCATGTACTGGATTGTGGCTTGTCATGTAGCTTATCATTTATATGCCTCTGGCTTCATAGAGGATTTATTTCATAGTCTTTCCAGGAATGGGGTTGAAGCCGGCCAGTCTGCAGTTCCCTGGATTCTCTTTTTTGCCTTTGTTGAAACAGACATGAGATTTACAAGCAGTTGTCAGGAACCTCCCCTGATTGCCATGACCTTTCAAAGTTAATTGAGAGTGGTCTTGCAGTTGACACTGATCAGCTTCATCAACATCCTCAACTATATCCCATCTGATCCAATGCACTTTTTAATGTGAAATTTCTTCAAATAATTTCTAACTTTTTCTTTCTTTGCTGTGATTGAATTCTTTGCTCTCACAGATTCTATCTCTAGTCCTTAGGACCCTAGGCCCAAACTTACCAGTAATAATAAAGGAAAAACTCCATGCATCAGGCTTTTCTTACATTTTGTCACTGTGTGTCTGACTCCAGTGAGCAGTAGGACTACATTTTCCATATCTTTCCCTTTGTTTACAGTGTATGATAGAAACCCTCACTGTCCTTCACATCCTGTGGGAGTTAAAACTGAGATTTGTCTTTCCTCTCTCCAATTTTATATGCTCAAGCACTCTCTCTGTATTACTCCTTGGTAGATCATCCCTCCTTCTACCTTCTACATACTTTCTTTTTGTATTTGAGCTCGATCAGGAGCTATTTCTTCATCAGTGCTGGCCTTCTGCCATGACTGTAACTCTCTGCAAGTTGAAACAGACTGTTCTCATGAGTCAGGAGGTCAGTTTGAATATCAAGTAGTTCTCCTGGGCCTCTTTGCCCTTCAGGGCAGTCTTCTACAGGATCCTGCCAAGCAGATTTTTAAGAACCCAATATCTGTTCTCCTCAGTTCCAAGGCTATAATTCTACTATTAGTCTTGATCACTTCTCTCATGCTTTTAAACTTCACAGTCTTGAAGTTTCTTCTGCTGGTGCTGAATTCAGCCTTCACAACTCTGACTGTTCTTTCTGATTCATAGTAACCAGCAGGGAACATTGATCCCCTGTGTCATCAACATACTCCAGAGATCTGAATCACATTACCGTGTTGCCCTTTCAAACATTAGCAGTGTAGTTAAATTCACCCACCAGTTCCAGTGCCTTTAATAATGAGGCATCCTCCAGCTGTAACGAGGTTTGTCTATTTCCTTCTTGATGTCTACTGTTTTCATCTGCTTTTTGATCCTTAGCCATAAGGTCTCAGCTGGCTCTTCACTTGTTTGCACATGTTCGAATCCATCCTTTGCCTAGAGTGTAACCTTTCCATCCTGTCTTCTCTATCTTTCCTAAGGAGCCTGAATCAAACTACAGAAATCTCCATTCACAGAATTATAGAATCATTTTGTTTGGGAAAGACCTTTAAGATCATCAAGTCCAACTGCTAACCCAGCACTGTCACATCCACCACTAAACCATGTCCCAAAGTGCCACATTTACACTTCTGTTATATAACTCTAGGGATGATGACCCAACCACTTCCCTGGGTAGCCTGTTTCAACACTTGATAACTCTTTCTCTGTAGATTTTTTTTTCCCAAAATCCAATCTAAGCCTCTCTTTGTGCAACTCGAGTCCAGGGGACGGTGCTGTTCCATCATCTCCTTTTAATCACAATAAGATAACAGGTCTGCAACTGTGAACAGGCTTCTAAGTTCTTCTTGTTGTTTCCCAAGCTTCATGACTATGCATACAGTCGTGTGTGGTAGTCTCTTAGGCAGGAAGCTTTCACGGCAGGAGCAGGAGAACTTTCTGCATTATGCTGAGCCCTGTGGAGTACCTTCTTTTTTCTCCATGTCTCTTGGGTTACCATTACCATCCTCAAATGAATCTAATTTAAAGCCCTCCTTACTAGGTTAGCAAGTCTGTTGGCAAAAAAAAAAAACCCCAAAAACCCCAAGAAAATAAAGGTCTTGACCCACTTTACATCTTCCTCATGCCTTTTTCTCCCTAGAAATCCTTCCTTTTTCAGAAATGATTCCGCACTCCTAAAATACGAAATCCTCCTTCAGCACCAGCCATGCAACCAGGGTTTTCGTGCAGTGCACATTTAACTAAGCTGTTCCCTTCAGCAGCAAGACCAAGAATGCTGCCTGCATTCTCATGCCCTTCATTATCACCCCAAGGGCCTTGATATCCTTCATCATACGCTAAGGGTCTCCCCAGTAGCATCATTTGTCTCTGTATGGATGAGCAACAGAGGATAATAGCTTGCAGACTGAATGATCCTCAGCAGTTTCTCTGCAACATTCTAGACCCGAGCTGTTAGCAAGCAACAAATATGCCAAGACAACAAATCAGCTGTGTTTCCATCCCCTGCAGATGTTACTTGCCAACAGCGGGCAGCCACTGCTTACATTTGGGGCCAATTGATTACACAAAAATGCTGTCACTATGGATATGGTATGCACTATATGCTACAGATATGGGTATGCACTGTGTGCAATTGTAGTGACATTTTTGGTAAAGAGAATAGAAGATCAGGAGTCACAGCCCATTATTCAGAACTTAGAGCTTTCATCTTTCAGAGCTTTTTTTGTTTTGTTTTACTTAAATTTGTTACCTTTCTCTATATTTCTAAGGAGACAAAACACTCAAGAAGTAGCAGTGAGCTATGGGAGGTGCCTCTTCTTCTCTGAGTTAATTGGTTGCTGTTGGACAGCTGCTTTGCAGCTCTCTCCTCTTAGTGAGCTGAATTGATTGCTGTGTCTCCTAGTAGGCACAAGTAAAGTTTCCACTTCACAGAAAACACTACAAAAATTTGACTCTTTTATTGAAAGTCCCTGCAGAGATACTAAGAAATGAAAGAACTTAGAGGAAGAATTATCCTCTCATCCTGCCTTGAATCAAGCCCTCAGGTCTGGGAAGTAGGCTGGAAGCAGCATGAGGACTTTTTTATCCTCAGGCATATGCTGCATCAGTTCGGTGAGGAGAATAACTTTTGTGTGCTCTTTTAATTCTTCCAGTAGGGACTTAACTATTGTTGAAGGCACCATATTGCAATCTTGTCCAGTAAAGGCGTCCCGACTGGGAAAAATATTCCTTGTTCTTATTTTATTGTAGACCCATTCCATCTTGCATTGGATTGGAAGATTTCTGACACAGCTTCAGCCAAAGGGCAGTTACTTTCCAGTTCAACCCTACTTGAAGCTCTGGGCAAAGCTTTAATCCTGTCTATAGCTGCTCCTGGGCAAAGCTTTAATACTGTCCATAGCTACTTCCATTCGTATTCTTGAACATCCTTACATAGTTCTTGATTTCCACTAATTCCTGAAATCATCCAAAGCAATTAAATTAAATTAATATCTCAACCAGGAACAAGGGGATCCCTTCACTCTCTCTTTCTCTCCCTCACCCCTCTTCAGCCTCCACCTAATCTCTTTGTCTTGCCCACCCTCTCGCACACATTGTAGTGGAATTAATCAATCATATGTCAAAAAGATGCTTCAGAGAAGTGAATAACATGAGCAATAAATCTAATATTTATATTTTTAATAAATGTTAATTATTCTAATAGTTGAAATTTTCAGAATAAAAAAAAAAGTCCAGGCTTTTTTCTCCTACACAAAAAATCCCCAAAAAGACAAAGTATTCATAAAAAGGGGGACAGCCATCACATGAGGTCATAACACTTAAAAGAAGAAAAGCTAAGCTAAACAAATAATGACCAATCTAACCTAAGGAAATTCTAGAAACTATGTTGATTAATCTAGATAGAAAAACATTTTTGAGAAAAAAACCTAGATGCTTTTAATATCTTTTTTAATCAGTGCTCTTAAAATTTACTTTTAGTAGATATAGATATATATAGATCTGGGAGATTTGCTACTCAGAAATGTGGCAATTGAAGTACTTGGCTGAACTAGCCCTCTGTAAAAAGTCTGAACAACAAAGAGAATATCAGATACATAACCTCTGCAAATCAAAATACCTCAATTTTGTCCATGGAATTTTTCTACTGCATCCAAGGTAACAATCAGAAATAGTACTTGTCTGAAATAAATAAATACTCAAACAAACTCTTCTACCTAGGAGTTAAAATACCTGAATGCAAGCATTACTAAAATGAAGCAGCGTGGCAAACTCAGCAATGATCAGATTTCATTTCACTTCTTACTAAGAGCAGGGAACACTGGACAATTTTTATATAGGTTTTCCTATCAGTGAGGCTTGTTCATCTTTTCTGAGAGGTGCTTTGGAAAACAATTCCAACACACGTCCATAACAATAAACTTCGTCTTTATTATTTTATGAACAATATGTGTTGCCTATTTTAGACATTCTGGCAACGGTAATCCTGAATAAATTCCTAGAAACTGTTGTGCAAGAAAATGAAGATTACAGATCTATATTTACTTGTCATAAATGGATCAATAAAACAGAGAAGGCTGTTTAGATCAGCTAAATGGATGGCAGATGAAACCCTAGCACCCTGTAAATACTGTCATTTACCTATATGCCTACATATTCCCTGCATAAATAGTTCTTAAAAAGGGAAAATAGGAATAGAATAACATCCTTATTATTACTGTCAAACAGTTATAAGGAGTGACAATCAAGAAAGCAGTTATCCAAATACAGAATTAAATCACCAGCAAATTTATGTCAGGAAGTCCCAGAATTATTTCTCTGTGTCAAAACTTTTTCTGTGTTAGTGCTTTATGCATGACTAGTTTGAACTAGAAAACGACAGTAAAAACATAAAGTAGAAAGATAGCATGTTAGTAGCTATAACAAAATGTGTGATGAAACTAAATGTACATGCTGAATTTCTCCTTGATACTGTATTTACAGATTCTGGGCCATTGGTGTCAGTGGGAGTTTTGCTGCAGATAGAGAGCTGTGTGCATCTCATTGTATTAGAGTGATAGCAGGAGCAGACAAAGGCTATTTAACTACAAGAGGTTTTGCTTGTTAGCTGAGATGGAACAGCAAAGCAGAAGCTAAAAGAGGTAGATTAATTAAGTCTACAAATAAATTTTAAAAATCATCTGTTCATCACTATTCTGTCATTCAAAATTTTATAAAACCTAGCTTCCACTAACAGGTTATTTTTGTGGTTATGGTTTTGTGTTCTTGTTACCTCCTGCCCGCCCCCACTCCCCCCATCTTTCTGCTCCCTGACCCAGTCCTTATTTCAATAAATATTAAAAAAAAAAATTGGCTGACTATTGATACAAATAAGGAGAAAACATCTACATTGTGGACTATTCTTCTGGGAACTAACCTAGAGGAAAGTATAATTCAATAACTCCTGTGAATAGAATAAATTAGTTGTTATTATTTTGTAATAAGCAATGAAAGATACATGATATAAAATTTTCACCCACATTTTATAATGTTATAAGAAGTTAGAAGCTGAAAGGGTTTTCCAGAGAAG
Organism: Oriolus oriolus; assembly: GCA_013400235.1. Classification (NCBI taxonomy): domain Eukaryota; kingdom Metazoa; phylum Chordata; class Aves; order Passeriformes; family Corvidae; genus Oriolus; species Oriolus oriolus. The sequence goes on from VXBT01000727.1 coordinate 74,361, forward strand.
TTTACCTCAGTTAAGAGCTGAAAAATGGATCCAGATTTGGTGTTGCATTATTTTGCAGAATCACAGAATCATTTAGGTTTGAAAAGATCTCTGAGATCATTGAGTCCAGCCTTTAACTGATCACCACCTTGTCAACCAGACCATGGCACTAAGTGCTACATCCAGTAGCTTCTCAAACTCCCCCAGGGATGGTGGCTCTACCACTTCCCTGGGCATTCCATTGCAGTGTTTAACAGCCCTTTCTATGAAGAAATTTCTCCTGATGTCCAGCCTGAACCTCCCCTGGTGCAGCTTGAGGCCATTTCCTTTAGTCCTGTTACTAACTGCCTGGGAGAAGAGGCTGACCCCCACCTTGCTACAACCTCCTTTCAGGCAGTTCTAGAGTTATAAACTCACTCCTGAGCCACCTCTTCACCAGGCTAAATACTCTCAGCTCCCTCAGCTGCTCTTCGTCTGGACTTACTCTCTAGAGCCTTTGCCAGGTTCATTGTTCTTCTCTGGACTCAATCTAGCACCTCATATGTGTTGCAGTGAGGGGCCAAAATTGGACATCTTCATACATCAGAATTTAAAAAATAAATTAAGTAAGGAAAGGAAGTACTCAACAAATTATCTACAATCTACAGCCATCAATCAGTACGAATCAGTTCAAAGTTGTCCTGTTCCTGGGTTGAGTTGAGAAATAAGTTAATTGTTTGCTTGCACAAAGCTCTTAGAAGACAGATCAAGTTGCCTTTTTCACTTTGGTGTTTACCTGTCTCTGTACTGTTAAACTGCCAGACCTTACTTTCCCCATTCTCAGCTTCATTATACAAGGATGAAGAATTAGTGGACCTGACAGTAAGTAGCTATTGACCTTTTCCTTTCCCTGGAATCCCAACTCCAGAGGATCAAGCCAATGAAAATACTCCTATTATTTCTTTCTCTGCCTGCCCCAAGACAGTACTCTACTTTTCAGAGAGTTTGAAGTATTCTGAAGAATTGCTTCTCAAGAAAAAAGATAAAGACAGATATCAGAAATCCACCAGATGCAGACCCTTGGAAGTGTCCCTATGGTGAAAAGTCTGCTGGTAGAAAAGATTGGACAGCATCCAAAATAAGTCAACTGCTGAAAAATATGGATAGTCACAGAGAAAGGAAGAAGGCTTGACCAGGGTAGATGTAGGTTACAATAATTCCCTGCCAAGAGCTGAGCCTCACAACCGAAATGTCAAGTATTGCAGACAGTGCTGTTATGGGAAATTATAGTAAACTTTTTAAAAGACATATGGAAATTAAACAAATGTTAATAGATTCACCTAGCTCAGGGGAAGTCATGCTTCTTGTTTGTTTTATCATTCCGTCCACCTTTCTCACAGCTTTCCTCCTCTCACAGTTTCTGCCTCCAGGCCACTGAGTCTATAAACAGGAACAAGGTCATCAGTAAAATACAATTTAGCTCTTCTGAGAGCCTGATAATTAGTGTTTACATTATTGAAATGGAACGGGCTGAATTTATTGTTGGCGGTGTATATTCTGTGTTGACTACAACAAAGTCAGCTTCATCTGTCACCTTACTGAAAATCCATCATGCTGGGTGAGTAAATACTAGTACTCCTGCACTGTTATTAGCTGAGGCAAAATCAGTGACTCCTGGTTAAAACATATAAACAGAAAAAACCCCAAACCAAAACACAACCCCCCTGCACCCAGCGCTCCTTTTTTTGCTGTCTTCACTGACTGAGAGAAGCTGTTATGGACTGTAATCCCCCATTTCCCATCCCCTTTGCACCATGCAGCACAGTATGGGGGCATGGATGCCTGTGGCACTAATTGACAGCTGATCTCCTTTATCTCAACTCAGAAGCTTTCTCATCTTGCTTTTTACCTCTGTCCTATTGAGGAAAAGGAATTAGAGAGTGACTGGGTGGGCATCTGGCAACCAGCCAAGATCATACATAACGTTGTATTGTTATATATGCAATATACACGTTCCTATATACATTAAAAGGCTTAATTGACGAAGTTTCCATCCCAAAATGATATGTAAAGATGCTTGAAAAATTATATGATGAGTTCTGGACACTGTGCTGAGAATAGTTTTAGGACAGAGAGTGTGAAAAGGGGAGACAGGAGAAGGAAAAGAGGGATAAATCTGGTAAAAAAAAAAACAGGAGTAGGCTCCACCACAGCACAAAAGATAAAAACCAAAGTATGGGACCTGGGGGGAGCATGTTTGCCAAAACAAGGTAAAGCAAGAAAGCTGCTCTTGCTTCTTTGATTCCTCCTTTAGTAGCTATACTTTTCAAGGTCCCCTGACCTTAGTGTCATAAATTCCAGCTTCTAATAAGAACAATCTGCAAAAATCACTATTTTTAGCCTGCCCCTAACTCACTATTTTTGGCCTAAAGAGGGAAAATTTGCACAATGTCCTCAGCAATATTACTGTCTGATATTCTTGCTTTCCCCCACAAATAATATAAAGATTGTTTCTTAGAAAGTATTTGCAGAGTTCTTGATGTTATTTTTAAATTCGTGGGTTTTCTTTTTCCTTCAACAACTGAATCAGAATGAGGCCAGGGCTTTCACTCCATGAATTTGGTTTCACATTATTCCCTATGCTGCATTCCTTTTGTAACAAGAAATTTTCATTATATCATTCTCTTCCATGAAGGAGACATTGTTATCACTCGCATTTCTGTTGAATCAGACAAGGGCCCACATATAATAAAGTTTTAACTTGCTTTCCATATTGTGTCCCCTTACCTTACCACTTGGGCTCTTAAAATGTGCCAGCCTCAGCTTTAGAAACAAGAATTAAAGTAGGAAGCCACTTTAAAACAAAGGTCTTTTTCTGGAAGGTAAATCAGCATTTAGAGAAATGAGTGGAGAAGCTTCCAGTTCTAAGTGTAGCTGTTCTGAAGGGGAACAGAGAAAACCACTCTCAACTCTTAACTTGTATCTTTACTATATCCAGATGCACAAAACAAGAGTTCTGGGTCACCCTTATATCAGCTTCAAATAATGGGTTTTACACTGAAAAACAAACAGAAAAGAAAGACGAATGTAAGCAACCAGAATTTTTTTTTTGGTTTGTTTTTTTTCATATATACTTTTGCTCACTTGGAGAACCTTGTCAACACTGAAGTAGGCACGTAATTTAAAGTGCATGCTGTATTTCAAGTTGAAACAACACTGAAAACTTATGTTTCCCATGTAACAAGTTCTCTAGGAACTTTAATTTTAACTGAGAAGTTTTTCAGAGAGTGCCTTCATTGAACTGCAATTGAGATTTCCTTGCTAATGTCTCTTTTCCCACTCCCTTCCCCCTACTTACCAGTCACAGAGATCTGCTTTGCTTTTATGAGGAAAAAAAAGTATATTTTAACCCCAATCTAGTGCTTTCTGTGAAGCACTAGAAACCCATGTGTACTTTGAAAAGATAAACCTAAGACCTGAGAAAAAGATAAATATATGTCAAAAGAACATTAAATAATGTTTAATATAATTAAATAATATGGGTAAAAGATATTCACAGCTAGCCTGATGAAATCCCAATCAAGGCATTTAGTCAACAGTCTATACCAGCTGGAAAGACAGAAGTATCACACATCTCTAGTTATGACTGATAAATGTATTCAAATCCTATTCCAGCATCTTTATGAAAATATAGAGCTCTCAGTATCCCTCCTGTATGGCTACAGCAGGAATGCTTCTCCAAGGCTGCTGTCTGCAAATGGTGGCTGCTTCTAGAGACCCCAGCAGGTATTTACCTGACTCTTACCAGTGCAAGCATATTCAGTAGTTCAGTTTAATCATCTTCAAACAACATTCTGTTTCTACTTTAGATTCAGTTTGGTATTTCTCTAACTCAATTGACTTATGTTCAAAAGCTAAATGTCCCCCTGACCATATGCATATGGTAGCAGAAACAAATGCTCAAATAACAGATATTTTTGAAAGAACAGACCTATATGGAAAACATTTATGTCCTATAAGCCCTAAAAGTGTTCAAATATCTATGAAACTTCATGAACTAAGAATGAAGATGACAGGAAAGTCCTCTTTTCAAACATGATTTTGACCTAGTGAGGGTCTTTCTCAAAAATAATGATTTTCATGTGGATGTCTATCTTGTGAAAGAATTCTCTTTCATTGTACAGGGATTAGTATAATAATTGTACAGGCAATTAATATAATAAAATGAAAATTCTAATCAAATACCGTCATTCTTGAGCTTTATGAGGATCTAAAATCAGAAACTTACTGTTTTACATTTTCTTCTGAAGGTTATTTTTTAACCCCAGCTGTATACCAACAGCATAACACTAATATGTGACGTGTTGTTACACACTCAGCAATGCTTTCCTAGTATGAATAAGGCTAGGACTTGCTGACATTTAGAGAAGAAACACTTGTGAAACCTATTGGGACAGACAGGAACTCTAAATAATAATTACTCAAAGGCATGACACACTTCTCAGTCTGGACAAAAAGTTTGGAAAATAGACCTTTAGCAAGCAACACATTATTATTAATCTGCTAGTCAGTCTTCTCTTGTCCTCAGTAACTGAACTGGAAGTGGTAAATATTATCTGTAGTCAGAGCAGGTGAGATATATTCTCAAGAAAGAAGAAATTATCTCAGATATAAAGCTGATATTCATTATTTATATGTATTTTAGGTGTCAAAAAAGATAGCATCCACTGCATTTTATTAAAATACAGAATCACAGAATCAATTAGGTTCAAGTGCCATGACCAGTCTTTCCTCAAACACCTCCAGGGACATCCACCACCTCCCTGGGTAGTCCATTCCAATATGTAATCACCTTTTCTGCGAAGAAATAATTTCTAATATCCAACCTCAACCTCTCCTGGTGCATCTTAAGACCATGTCTTCTTGTCCTGTCCCTAGTTACCTGGAGAAGAGAGCAACCCCCACCCGGCTGTCACCTCCTTTCAGGCAGTTGTAGAGAGTCACCCCGAGCCTCCTCTTCACCAAGCTAAACATTTCCTATGTTCAACACATTTACTGCTGCAAACAGATGAAGGTTCCTGAATCACTTGCCAACAATGATAGAAATGAGTGCTTAAAGAGTTCTATCTTGATGCTCACATATTGTGAACAAATCATACAAACATCAAAACCTTCACAGAATGAATTTGAGTAGATACTTTCTTCCCTAGCTATTCTTCTAACTGGCAATGCCAAGGAGAAACTATTTCAATGTGTTCTTACTTCTCATTCTCCCTCTCAACTTTTATAATTTGGGTTCTCATTGCAGTTCAACTGCCAAGTTTTGTGTCTTGCTTTTATAAAGCCTCTGAACATTGTTGTTATTCCATGGTAATGGCGTGTTAATTTTTCAAATGCAGCTCCTCTGATGCCGTAGTCACTGCGTATAGATTGCTTCAGGGACTCTTTGGATGCATATGCCTTTATCGAGTTAATGTCACCATTAGTTCTGAATGCCTCTTTAAGTGCCTTCTTGTGTTCTATTCAGGGTATTACAGATTCTTATTGTTGTCTTCTTTTGGGCAATTTTACTTTAATGCTTTGTTTGTTTGCAGTCTCCTGATTTGTACAGGAGTTTTTGCCTCAATTTTCCTTCAAAGTGGATTCCAGTTGTGTTATTAGGTGGAGTACAAAGTGGTTTTCCATCACTTCAGACAGTTTTATACTTGCTTAATGAGGTTAGAGTTTCTGTTTCTGGGGATATGACTTGCCTTATTTAGTGGGGGTTTAGTCATACACAGTATTCAATGTTTTTGTATTCAACTCTTTGTTGGCAGAGTCTTTACAATTCCCTCTGTGTGTTTGGTGTTTCTTGCAATATTATTCATTTATGACCAACTGCAGCTGTGTGATTTCATGGTTGATGTTTGCAGAAAATTCTGTTTATCAATAACTTCTTAAAAGATGATGTACTTTATTTTTGAATAGTGTTAGGCTACAGAATTCACCAAGTCCCCCATAACCAATTTTGCTTTGGCTTAATTTACCTGTGCATGCATGAGTAAATATAATTTTATGGAAATAGTATGTTCAACTAGAAAGGCTGTGTTTCTCCTATTACACTCTTTTCCCTGGTTAAGGATCACTTTATATGTTTTAGTGCCCTCCTAACAAACTTGGATTCATTATGTTCGACTCTGTGCTTTAGATCTCTGGGTCTGTTGATCCTTGAACTGAGTGAGTTGAGATATTATAACTCCATCCTTCAAGAAGGAAAATATAACAATTTCAGCAACTGAATACTAAATTTTCCTTCTGGATGGATTAATGGATGGAAGATTAAATTTAGAAGGATACTAAAAAAACCAAATTACTATTACCAGCCCCATTGCAGATGTTTAAACTATTAGAATTTTGGAAAATGAAGTTTTCATAGAGTCCAGTGCATTACAGAGGAAAATGGCCTAGTTTCACTGTGTGGCTTCCTAAAGAAGAAGGTTTGATTCATATCCACAGGGTGGATGCTTCTGACATGGTCACTACCATTCTTCTGCCACAAAGTTAAACCTGATCAGGCTCCCCTGTGACAATGGGATTTTGGTGCTCTAAAAGCTGTTTATTTTTTATCTGTTTTATCTTAGCCCAGCTAAATGTATTAGTCTTCCAAAGGTAAAAATACAGTGAAGATAAAGTAAGATAGTTTTGCTTTGAGGCTAACTTCAAGTACCACACCAGGTGATGTATCGTATCACCTAAGGTAAAAGCGCAGCATTTACCGCTTTTTCTTCTTTAAAGTCATGAAGCCATAGACTTGATGGCTGTGGAGATAAATTGTTTCAGTTCTGAAATACTTCAGACAGAAAAGTCTCCCATAGCTACATTTTAAGGATCATTTCCAGGGAAAAAGGAATTTGTCTTGGTTTATGCTTCTTCATGGCTAATAAACAAGTCTGAAGAGTTTTGTTTACATTAAAGGGATGATTAGTGGAGTACCCAGTATCAGAGACTGACTTAAAAAAAATAGAATGTTTAAGAAAAAAAGCATAATTTTAATTTTCAACTCCCTATTGCAAGTCTTTGGATGTAATAGGGTCATATTTTAAAGGCTTTCTCAGTGACTGTCAAAACAAGAAACTCCCCGAGGAAAAAAAAGGCTGTAAACATGGAATCACTGCTGTGGGGCTTCCGAGTAGGTAGCTCAACAGACTTCCTCATGAATGGGATAATTGCATTATGGGAAGCATTGCTTGAAAGAAGCTTTAAAACCTGCATCTGAAACACAAACCAGATTTTACTCGCTCAGATTCAAGAGTTTCAATATTAGATGTCTAAAAGGCAGGACAAGACATCTTTATTGCTCGCTAGTTTACTCAGAGGAGAGTAAAAAACACTTCCAGGAGATAGCTCATCTCATTCAAAAAAAACCATTGTTTAGGATAGGTCAGATGAATCACCCTTCACCTGGCTTTATCTACTGGCTATTAGGGAAAATCAGATTTATTTTCACTCCTAAAAAACTCACAATAATCTAACCATCTTAAGTAATACTATGAGATGAATCCTGAGACCCTTGACGAACTTGTTTACTATCCTGGTAACAAATCTGTGAACCACGCCTTGAAGAGAGGAATTATGAAGTGCATTAATGCATGTATCCGGGCATAAAATATTTCATGTTTAAACAACCTTTTGTAATTCTTGAAACAAGAGAGTGCAATTGTTGTGAAGGTTGATCACTGCTCAATTTCTATAAGTATCATTTATGTTCTTGGGCACTCAGACTTGCAGGTATAAAATTCTGTGATCACTCAATTCTCTGGAATCAAGTACTGTAATTGAAAATAATTATTTCTGCATCAGAAGTCACTAATTGTTAAACTACCTTGGCAGTCTTTGAAAGACTAGTTAAGGTTAGACTGTTTTTTGAATTTTCACCCTTTTATTCTTGAAAAATTTGGAAGACATTTTAGCAGAGTGGTGAAAGGTACTTGTTCAGTTCTAGCAGTCAGAATACACACAGTAGTTCAACCTTTATGCAGGTTTGTTTTACATGGTTTTGGAGATTTATGCTATGAAAGCTCCAAAAATGAATTACCTATAAGATTTGATTGAGTGATGGGTCTTATCAATAGCAATATTCCCCTTTGATTCAGGAACTAGTATCATAGTATCACGAGCAGCTATGTTTCGACATTATTGTAATATCTTTTAATAATTCTACTGCTCATTGTCTTCACAAAAATCCTTGATTTAAATCCTTTTGGTTTAAGAAGTGTTACTAAAGATGAAAAGATATGTTGGCATAAACTTCCAGTAGTGAAAGATGGCATTCTGCAGAACCTTGAGTTCACTTAGAGAAACACCCATTGAAATCTCACAGGGTCATATATAATAGGATAAAAAATTGAAACTACTGTCTTAATTAAAATGTTGGAGCAATGTTGGCAAAACATGAAAATACTACAAAGAGAAGTGTTTACTACAGGGAACAACAGCTGAAAGAGATCAATCAAGTAGAACATTAACTTTGTCTTACTTTTCACTATTATGCATGTGGGTGCCTTACAAATGTCTGGTATTTCCCAGCTTTCTTTGCGTGCCAAAAGTGAAAGCAGCAATCCTACTGTGAGTTCAAATCTGCCTAAATGATGTGAATGCTCTTTTTTACATCAATGTGAAGAAAAACAGGTTATTCGAATGCCAGTGGTGAAGTCTGGACAAAGTGAAGGTTTTTTTCAAGATGTGTTTTTTCCCAGACCCTCTGCATTCACCTTGGGATGTGAAATGTACTTTGGAGATACAAAGCCAAACAAGGGGAGTTTCTAGGCTTGTCATTCTTACTGAGGCTGTTGCAAAAAGTGAGAGCTCTCCTGTAACAGCAGTGGCCATTATTCACAGTCTCTAACCTTTTCCTCAGGATCTATTTTAGGAAAAAAATGAGCATTCCTGTGCTCTGGAGTAAACTGGGTACCACTTGAAATGTTTTGTTACCCTTGACAGCTATCTGGGTACCTACTTATCCTTCTTGTGTCTACAGCTGATCTTGGCTGAAAAGTAATTACAAAATCTTTATCGTTGTATGGGGAAGAAGGAAAAAGTCCTTGCAAAAGCAAGGGAGGTGGAAGAGAAGAAAGGCTGCAGTAGTTGATATGTGTATAAATACATGTATACGTAGTTATTTAGAAATTTTGCAAAGAAACAAAGGACAAAGTAGGGAATTAAGTGCAGATGGTAGGGTGTAAGATGGGCAGGTAGGGGTGATAAAGGATTCTTCATGGAAAGAGAAGCAGTGTCTTTGGCAAGAAATCAGGTAATGTTACATGAAGATAAATCAGTGTTATAATGGAAGAATTCTGAATAAGGAAATGTCTCAGGGCATGTTTCATTGAGTCATAGGAAAGAATATGGTGAAGAACACTGACAAAGAAATTGTCCACAGTCCTCACCTACTTCCAAGTTTCTCCTGGATAAGTATAAATATAAACAACTCTTTTTCTAACTTATTTTAATGTCGTGATTATGACTTGCCACAAAAAAAGTTAATGTCTTATTATACATCATATATATTTGCAATTTATCACTTTCTTCCAAATAATGATTCTTAGAATAATTTCTAAATATCTTTTAATTAAAAGTTTTCAAATTTCCTCCTTTATCTTAGGACAGCTTTGCATTTGCCTTTCTAGGTAAAGAGATTTTGAAAATTGATTTTGCATACACTATCCATGTGATTTTTTACATGCTGATTATTATTATTTTCCCTAGCTACATTTCAAACACTTGCATGATTTGAAAAAAAAAGCGTATTTTCTTTTGCCACAAGTTTTACTGTTCTGTAATTCATTTGAAGCTTTAATAGGTTTTCATTGTTTTTTTCTGTGCTAACTAAAGTAATGTGAGCAGGAAAGATTGTTCATCATAATTACATTCCATACATCTTTATCTTGTTGGAGGTCTGGTTATTCCTTCACAGAGAAATGCTAATTATAAATTATGGAGATTCCTCTTTACTTCTCAGAATATATCTACGAACAAAGTATTGGACTACAGTTTTTCTGATTATTCTTAAGAATCCTCATGGTCCAGCCCATAGATCCATTTTCATAAAGCATGTGTTGCAGAAGTCAGTGATATTTGCATCAAAAGCCTTGCTGATTTCATCTGGCATGACAGTGTTATGTTACTTGTTTCTTGAAGTGGTTTGTTTGGATGCATATTTTTATAGGTAAAACAAACCCTGATGAAAGGGATATGCTCATAAAAAAGCACTTCATGTTCGTATTATCATCCTTATAATTGCTCACGAACTCATAATGCCGCTGCTAACATAGGCAGGTTTAAACTCTGGAAAGTGCAATCCATGTTTATCTTTCATCAATAGTGATGGCTGCACCCTGGAACACAGTATGGTATTTTAGTGGCTCACATTGGTAGAACAGCTTCATGAAATACAGAGCAAGGGTTTTGAAATTGCAGGTGCTGTCTGATGTACTTTTTGGAGAGCTGGAAAGATTTTTCTTCTATTTGACAATGACATACATGAAAAGTGTGGCAGCACAGCTTGAAAAAAGCTAGGTCATGACCCTGCTCTGTATTTATCTCCACACAGTTCCTGAAGCCATTAATAAAGACAGCACCAACAGAATTCCTGCTGAGCAGGCAGCTGGACATTTAACATAGGGCTTAAAAGTTTTGGATATGTTTTGGCCATACCACTGGATACAGAAAGTGCAAACCCAGCTTTTCCTAGAGAATGGAAAATCTCTTCAAGCAGTTGAGGAACTACTGAGAAGGCTTCTGAGTGATGGTTATCTGTTTGTTTTCAAAGGACATTCATCACTATCACAAGTGGGAACAAGTCAGTTTTAGTATTTCTTTCCTGCCAATGAGTAGTGGCATTGGACATTTTTTCATGACTCATAAATTGATGTGCTCTTTAAAGTAGGACACACTGTACGCCTCTGAGTGATAATGCATATGTGATGGATCACCCTGTTAATTCATAGAATAGCTCAACAGAGGAATCAGTAGAGTCAAACTTCACATTAACCTCACTCTGGCTTAGGAATATCAAACACCCATCAAAACAGCAGAAGCCAGAGGTTGCCTGTTATAAGTAAAGTTGTAGAGCATGCTGAGATAAAATCAATGATTTGAACCCTATTACGCCTTAACCTGTCCTTGCCACATCATTTGTAAAACGTGATTCTTCTTAACATGAGTTCCTGTCACATTACCTAGCTTGAGTTTTCAGACAAAGACTAATAGTGAAAGCATCAATATGGATGACAGGGAGGCATTTAATGATGAATATTCCATATCAGGAATGACATGTAGTTCGTCTTACCGAAATATTTCTAAAAGTATTAAAACTGATATATCCATTGCTCATATTAGAGAATGCTAATTTAGAACAAATCTATCTCTGACTGAACCATGGTTTTAAGTAATATTATTTAAAATGTCTCAGGAAAGTTGTGCAACCTAAATTCAAAAATGCAAAATGGGTTTTAAAAAGTTAGCCACAACAATCATCAGAGGCTATACAGTTAAAAAAAAAAAATCCCAAACTTGTATTTTTCATATCCATTGGTAAAAGCTATTAAAAAAACAGATTGTATTTTTTTGACACATTTATTCCATGTACTTCCAAATGTCACAGTTACTGAAAGCAAATATATCAAATTTGCAGAGAATAATCTTCAACATGTGAGAGAATTGTCCAAACAAAGCAATAAAATATAGAACCAGGGTTAAAAATTTATATCATATCAGCAATAATTTGAAAATTGGGACAAATATTCATTAGTCCACGACCCTAAAGGGACTTGAAAAGTTAAATATAACTGCAACAACAAATTAATTCTTGCTGCTTCAGACTGTTAATGCCTTTTTATTTATTAATACCTTTTTGTGGAAAATAACTTTTACAGTATAGTTGAAAAGCAAGCATGCAGAGATTGCAAATGTAAGTAAGAGGTTTTGCAGTCTGTTATTACAAAATATTCAAAGTACTAGTGATACAGCTAATTCTAAAAGGTCACAGACAAAAATTGAAATGTGAATGTTTAATTTAAAAAGAAGCTAAACTTCTCCTCTTCATTAAACTGTGATTTCAGACAGATCAAGCATCATTAAGTGTTCACTGGGCTTTCTGTGTTATGCTGTTTCTCATTCTTTATAGGTACGTAATTACTTTTCATGTTATCACAGAATAAGCTGTGTTTCCACTCAGAGTTGGTTCACACTTAACCCAGAATGGACTATTCTGGTTTACTACAATATTGTTCATATCATATGAAAATATGATCTTTTGGTCTTGAGCTTTGTAACTGTTGTACGAAACTTGACTTCTCCTACCAGTGTTCCACTGGTGACCAGTAAAAGCTAATTGCTCTCCTGTTTTGACATAAAGAAAAGAAAAAAAGGAACATTTCTGCTTCATTTTTAAAAATTGTTAGTACGCCAACTTGACAGGCTTTTGCAAAGTAGACTGCCCATTCCTAGTGAGAAAAAAACTTTGCTCATGGGTTGTTTTTTAAAGCATTATGAACAAAAATAGAATTATTTTGGATATTTTTAGATAAATCCATGATTCAGTTACTCTAAAAAAAGGTAGCTAATCAGTATGAAAAGTCTAAGTTTTCTCATAGAATGAGATTTTACTATATTAGCATGATTGGACCTATTAAATTCTATTTAATTTCCGATGAAAAAATAAAATCTCATAGCCAATATTAAATAAAGTTAATAATGTAATGACGAAACATATTCCCTCCAAACTGCACCAGCTTTGTTGTAGCTGCTGACAACAGCTTCATTGCATTCTTGGCAGAATTTTTTCTCTTAAAAGAATTTAAGTAAAACCATGGATACACACAATTATAGATACGGAAAAATAATATCCAATGACATGCAAAGGATATGATGTCACTTTTTTTCTAGTGTATTTTTAGAAAGGAAAATAGAATAGATGACTATTTATTCAGGATGATAAAGAGAAAAATGATCAAAAATCAATGACAAAATGAAGAAACTATAAGTAAAATAGTTAAAAATAAGAAAAACAAAACACCAAAAATGTAAGCAAAAAACTTATGCAAAATTCAAATGAAGAAACAGAAGAGCTAAATCAGAAAAGAAGGATGCACCCTAGGGAAAAGTGAAAACAGGAAAAAAAACCCCAATAGTTTTAAATTTTAAAAATGAAATTTAAAAAATATGGTAGTATGGAGTATTGAATTTAGTAGGTCCTGAATTTCAACATTTGTGCAATAAATCTTTCATTCCAGCAAATAACAAAAAAAGTTTCAAAAATTTGTTGATGTTTTCTGATTAGAAGAAATTTTGAATTTCAATGATCATGTTCTCACAGGTATGTATGTTTTGCATATAATGCTGGAAGGTCTTTGCATGTTTCAGAAAGTGTAAATCAGTTGTTCAATTGTACCATATATCAAAGGAATTTTAGTTTCAGATGTATGAATTTTCATTGAACAAATCTTTTAAAAAATCAGTGAATTTTTTTTAAAAATTGAATAATTTTAATGTTATACTAAAATATAAGAAAGCACACACAAGGAAAACTATTATTTTTAAAGCAAGTATTAGGAGTATTTTCCAGAGACTAGCATGGGCCAAAGTGCAATCTTATCAAATGGCTTATACTGAAAAAACAACTTGCCCTTGTAAAATCTATGTGTATTTAATCACTAAAACATCTTTCTTTGGCATAAAGATGAAATGCAGGTGAAACTACACTGCTAAATTTCATACAAGGTGGTGTGATTTTATACAGCTACTTTTAGAACAGCGCAATATCTGGGACTTGCAAATTCACAGCCTCACTAAGTAAAAAACATAATGCAGACATCTAGTGAAAAGGTGTAATATTCAAAAAGAATGTTAGAACATTTTTTACTTCATTTCTTAACCTCATTGTCTGCTGTTGAAACTGTAGTAGAAAGAAAAGCTGCTATTCTGGAAGACGACACTTAATGAGTGACGATGGTGCTGACCTTGTTGCTCTGATTCCTTATGTTCAAATGATCTCATGTTTTACTTTAACCAAAAGCTGTTCTTCTGAGATTGAATTTCCTAACAAAGAGCCTTACATCTGAAAACTGAGGAAGTCTATCAGTTTTCAAAACTGCTTTGAAGGGTGTGCTTTGAGGATCTCAAAGGTGCTGCAGTCTGCATTCATTCAACAGATAGAAGCACTCTGCTGAGCTGAGCATTTCAGCACCTTATCCCACACGCAGAAAGAGGATACGAATGCTTTCACAAAGAAAATCTATTTTAAATCATGATGGTGAGCAAGCTACATGGGAAACAACCACTCCAAAGCCTTCTTCTTCATCAATATCTTTTTCCAGAGGTAAAGAAGTCCTTAATACCTGTAGATCTAAGCAAACAGCTCTTGGCATTCAATCTGTCAGTGGCAGTATGGCATGTCTTGAGCTGAGGGGAAGTCAATTCCAGAAGATTTGTCAGAGTCAGACTAGTTCCTTGAAACCCAGAGGTGTCTATGTAAAAGAAGATGCAATGATTGAACACAGCAAGAGAAAGAAGGTCCCTATGACATTTTTAAAGAAGTGTTACTGCCTGAAAACCAGTGGAGAGGGAGACATGCAACATTATTTAACAGATCTTGACCAGGAAACATTCAATACTGAATCTGTGAGTTTTCCTCTAGCCATGTAAATTCCTTCCTTTGAGAGCACGTGTAAATTATTTTCTCCAAGTGATCATGCAAAAATCAGAGGAACTGATTTAATTATCTCCTTGTATAAACTATAGATCACTGGTTCCTTTTTTTTTTTAGAGAGAGAGTACCTGTTTAGTTGAAACAAACACAAAGAGATTGGCAAAGAATGACTGAAACACCAAAAGAATTGTTCAAATTAACATTAATTGTTAAAATTAACATCTCTACACAGATAAGCAGAATAAGGTTGAAGTCTACTGAGCTATAGAACATTTCAAGTAATGTAAATTTCTAAGTGCTAGTAAAGAATCCCCAGAGGTGACTGAGAATCAAGTCATTTTAAGGATTAATGTAATTCCTTGCACAAAATTTTCTACAAATTCAAGATTGCATTACATAATCTCTATCAAAAGTGTACACAAATAATTACTTTGTGTCAAATTTTTGTAATATCTGCTTACCACACAGGAGTCAGTGCAGTTGTATCTGGGAAAAATTAGCTCTTGAGAATATATCCAATTTGTCAGTGCTAGGGTGAATTCCTGGTTTAGAGTACTTGTATTAGGCTAAAATGTATTCCATCACTCATAAACCAGTCTTGAGCACATACCCAATTTATCAGCGCTAGGGCAAGTTCTAGGATTATAGCACTTATGTTAAAGCTAAAATCTACCTCCTCGCTCAGACTAGACATATTCTCAAGGCAGAATTAATCTCTCATAGAACTTTATCAACATCACTGGGTTTACTGACCATGAATGAGCTTGCCCAATGGTCTTACTAATGAAAATTTTAATAAGAGATTGTCTTGTAACAGGTAAAGCTGAGAAAGTAACCTGTTATTTGCTTAAACTAATGTTGAATGATATCACTTAGTTAGGTAGAATCAGCTGCTGTGTTCATCCAAAATCAGAGTGACATAATTGATTTAAAACAACTCCAGTTAATACCTTTAATCAAATAACTCAAAAAGTCTTTCAGAATACTTTCCATTATGAACTCATCCTAGGCATGAAAAATTAAATTGATTATAATTTTTTATTCCAATTAAATATAAATATTTATTTTATTAATATGCCTGTAAAAATAACAGTAAGAATGGAAAGCTAAGAATAATTCAGGCCATGTTCAATATAGCTCAGCTATTTTTTTAGCAAAGAGCAAGGCAAGCAAACTAATGAATGAATTATCCCTTAAATAACTCTATTTTCTCAGATTAAGCAGTATAGCAGTTCTCTAAATTTAGAAACACTTGAAAGTCACCTTCTTGATATGCTCTATTTAGCAGAACCAAGGTTAACATGGAAGCACCATCCTTTTGATTTGGGTTTGTTTGCTTTATCAGTGCTTTTATCAGAACTGTATCAGCGTGACCTAGTAGCCAGCCTCCCAGACGGACACAACATGCGCGACACTCCCTTACGTGGGTTGAGCTACATTTTCATCACAGGTAGAAAGTGCTATTCTGTGAGAAAATGCCTCCTGTTGTAGCAACCACCAGCCTTTACTCATTGAAGATCAGCTCAGATTAACCTATTTCCTTCCCTCCTTCCTTCCTTCCTTCCTTCCTTCCTTCCTTCCTTCCTTCCTTCCTTCCTGCCTTCCTTCCTTCCCTAGGTGTGAAGAAAACTATGTGAAAGAAGGCAAGCCTTACGTGCTCAACATTTAGAGGCATAGCTCAAGGATAGTTTTTTTCTTATAAACTATAATTGTGTTTATTTAATTTTTCATACATACCAGAAGTACATGTGTTATAACAGATAAGCATATTTCAAGAATTCAAGCTTGGAGATAATTAAAGGTATATCTTCAAGCCACAAATATCAGAAATTGAGTTCCCATGGATTTCTCCAAAAGTAAAATTTGAGATGCATAACAAACAAGACTTGATTGCAGTGAATAAGGAAATAATTGTAATTAAAGTTTGAGACACTGTAATTGTTTTGAGCTATGAAAGGAGGGAGTAAATAATGTAAGAATTAAAACATGGCTGAGAAGATTTAATGAGAGGTTTTTCAGTCATCTGAGAAACTATTATGTAAAAGCAGAAATAAGTCACTGAAGAATGACATACTCATTTAAAGATTGCTCTTAAGAAATTAAGCCTGGAACAACAGGGAAAGGAAAAAGCTAGGAACACTTGAAAGAAAACACAATATTAATTGGGGAGAGTCAAAGTGTGTAGATATAGAGATTCCATTGTAATTAGCAGACTATTTACCTTTTTTGGTTTACATATCTGTGAGTTCCCAAATCCAAAGTTAAAACGAAACAATAAACTAGAACTTGGAGAAATCTGTCAGCTTTTAGTTGTTAATCAATTCAGCAGTGTAAGTGGGTTACTTGGATAACCTAGCTACATTATAATTAAAAAAACACACTGTGTCTTCCCATACAACTTATTTCTCACATCCCATACCCTGAGAACCAGGATAACTGGTTATTGCTGAGCAGTGCCTGAAGCATCAAGGCTGTCTCAATGAGTTTTTCCTCAAAATGCAGTCATGAAAATAAAATATAACAACTTTAAAGTAATTAATTTGGGTTTCAAAAACAAATACTCACAATCAGCATGTTTTCCTCTATATTTTGAAAAGTACTAGAGATGATTATACTTACTAATATCTACAGCAAAATAAAAATCACTTGTAAAAAAGATGAGACATTTCTGATGAAAAGCCCAAGAGATTCACTGTTTGCAAATTAACATGGAAGCCAGAAGCGAACATTTTATGCTGCTGGAAAACCCCAGGGGCAAAAAGAATATAGTAATTCTTCTTCATTTTAAGTCAAATATATAACCTGAGGGTAACAAGCAGGGATTACTGCTTGCCTGAGGTAAAAATAAAAACCCAAACAACCAACATGTTAAATGTCGTCTTACCAATCACAAGACAGTATTGAAAATATCACTGTAAACTGGAGAAGAGGGTGTGGTTCTTGCTGTGGAATTTCTTGTCCCATTCTTTTTAAGTGCATCAGGGAGAAGCAGATAGAAAGCCTCAGAATTATGAGTTAGTACATACAAGAAATTTCATTTCCACAGAAATATGTGTGAAGTTGAGTCTGAAAAAATCTTAGTGGAAAATGAAATGAGGAAAAACTGTATTGTAAAACAATTCAGACCTATTAAGTAGAACCGATTTTTTCTTTATGCTTTTACACTCTCTGCTGAAAATCACTAACAGAAAGAAAGGTAAAAAACCAGAGTCCGTCAACCTTATTAAAATGTTTGCCTTTAAACTACCCAGCAGTTATAGGAAGCCTGAAACTTTCTCTGTTGCCATTAAGGCAATATGTAAATATACATGCTGAAATTTAGTCTGGCTTTCTAACGTACAGTAATTTGCATGAAATAACTTGGAAAGCAGTTTGCTCAGAAGTCTTCTCAATAAGATAGAAGGAAATTTTCACCATGAAATGGAAGCATTACAAGTGAATAAAAGGATTGTGATTTCTCAGCTATGTCACCTTCATCCACTAAATGGAGCATGTATGTCTACACACCAAGGGCCCTTATGTGTATATGTATTTAAATAGAACCATCTTTGGGAGGTTTTCAGTCATATTCAGGTTTTTTTCTGAATGTATAAACTTAACAGTGTTTTTTCGGGTTGATTTTTCTCTCTATTTTTTTGGCTTTGAATTTAGATTTTCATGGAAAATCTTTCCTCTCTGATTTAGAATTACTTCAGTAGTTACTAAAGTGAACCATCAACTCAAGCCCTTTGCAGTGCACCCAATTAGATACTAAGGTTAATTTTTCTGAAAACTCCAATGGATTCCTATCTGAAAACTCCAACGGATTTCTGATTTATTACTCTGAGTCCAGCAAACAATTAAACACGACTTAGTCAACATCATTGCCATTATCAATGCCACCAACCAAAAGTACTTTATGCTAACATAATTTCATGATTTTTAAAAATTTCATGGAAGTATAGGCACAGTAGCTTTTAGGTAAAAAACTATTATATAAAAAGAACATTGTTCTGATTACATATAAATATCTTATAAGTTATTATACCCTCTATATTACATATTGCATTCTATATCCTTTGCACTCTATTCCCATAACTGGAAAGGTGTACTGTGGATTAAAAAATGAAGCTTTTTAGCAGAGATCCAAGGGTTAATTTGTTATAAGAGTTAGTAACAGAGGCAATGAAATCTTTTTAAAAATAAAACATTTTGTTTTCCTGCTGAAGCAAATTGTTTGTACTAAGGTGTTTCTTCAAGGTCACAGAAGTAAAAGCTTGCTTTTTTTGAGCCTTCATATATTTAAAGAGAAAATTCTAAGAAATTCCCTAAAGGAAATAATTACTTTGATAAACAACCTTTATTGAATATAGTTGGAGGACTATTTCTTCAGGGTGTATTGCATCTGAGGTATTTTTCAATAGAATTAATTAAAGCCCTGTTCCAACCACATTTCTTTATTTTCTAAGCAAGTCATTTGCTGTCCAGCACAAAATCAAATTGAGTGTAAAACTGAATCAATTTGTCTGACAGTGAAATAATGAAAACTCGTAATTAATTGAGAAGCTTTAGTTTTATTTATCTTAAGTAAAGAACACCATGGCCATGCTGTACTAAATTGGCTAGGTAGTACATGTCCGGAAACCTTGGCTTATAGTTGAGTTAAATCGCAATGAAAATATTTTTTTATTATCTCTGGGCACTGTTTGGAAATATTTGTGCCATTTTCTTGCAATCAGGGGAAGAGCTATCAGCATTTTAGGCACAGTTGGGAGAATGAGATCCTTGTGCCCACATTAAGTGCAGCTTATCTACAAACATGTGAAGGCCATCATCATGCCAGACAAGAAAATTCACATAATTCTACGAAGAACCTGCCTCTAAATAGTGGAGCTTTTCCAGCCTGGGAAGCTTTTGACTTCATAGTAAATGTAGTTCACTCTGTGTGTGTGTTTCTATTGTTGTTTATATATATGTGTATGTATATGTATAGATATATGAATTTTAATTAATATGAAAATAATTTAAATTCGTATGTACAGATGTTAAAAAAGTATTAAGCACTGTTTAAATATATGTATTTTCATGTATTTTTAATTGGTTATAGGCAAACCAAGGGAGACATAGTAATCGATACAAGAGATTAATTATTTGTAAATTTAAAGACAGTAATTTAAAAATAGAGAAAGTCTATGACCTCTCTAAACATGCTGAAATGTTCAAATATTTTGACATCCAATTTAGTTTGTGTGTACCAACATTGTATATAAATACATTTATCTATATTGGTTTTGCACAGCCTGGTTTTTGATAGTGGGGAGGCCACAGAGGTGGCTTCCAGGAAAAGCTGCTGGAAGCTTCCACCATGTCCAGCAAAGCCAATCTCTGATGGATTTGAAAATGGGTATGGCGAAGCCTGGGCCAATGAGAGAGGTTGGCAATGCCTCTGTGATAACATATTTAAGAAGAAAACCAAAACAAAGTCACAAGATTTTGGATTCTAGTCAGAGAAGAGGAGGAGGTGAGAACATATGAGGGAACAACATGGTGACACCAAGGTCAGTGGAGAAGGAGAGGGAGGAGGTGCTCCAGGCGCCGGAGCCGAGATTCCCCTGCGGGCTGTGGTGAAGAGACCATGGTGAAGCAGCTGTGCTCCTGCAGCCCATGGGGATCCACGGGGAAAGCAGAGATCCACCCGCAGCCCGTGGGGGAGGTGCCTGTGCCAGAGCGGGTGGATGCCTGGAGGAGGCTGTGATCCAGTGGGAGACCCGGTGGAGAGAGAGGGCCGTTGCTCCCAGGCTGGAGCAGCCTGTCCTTGGAGGACTGCACCCCGTGGGAAGAGACCCACGGCACAGCAGTTTTGGGAGGACTGTGTGCCCGTGGGAGGGACTCACGCTGCAGCAGGTGCGGTTCGGCTGCTGCTCGTGAGAGTGGACCCACGGCGGGAAGTTCACGGAGAACTGTCTCCCATGGGAGGGACCCCACAGCCTCACAGGGAAGGACTCTTCTCCCAGAGCAGCAAAAGAAAATCTTGGTGATGAACTGACCAAAACCCTCCATGCTCTGTCTCTCTTGTTCTACTTGAACACAGGCTGGGAACGTGAATGCCAGTCCAGCACTGTAAAATTGTGTTTTCAAACAATCCTGGGATGAACAACTTGAAGTTGCGAGTGTTCGAACTCAGGCTGGATGAGGCTTTAAGAAGCCTGTTCTAATGGAAGATGTCCCTGCCCATGGAAGCAGGGGGTTGGAGTAGATGACCTTTAAAAGTCCAACATGAAGCCATTCTGTGGTTCTGTGAAGTGTCTAGAATTGCTGAGGTGAGAAGAAGAGACAGGGTGAGAGAAATTAAGAGGAAATGCAGCTGGGTAGCATCAGCCTTGAAAAGATTGGCGGGGGGAAAATTATGAAGGAAGGGAAGTTGGTTTCTGCTTTTTTTTAAAGTAAAATCCATAATTCCTGATTGTGGTCCTTTTTGTGTATAGTAGGAAACTCAAGTAACATGTGCCTCAGGAATGTGTTGTATGTAATTAATCCTTATCACATCATTCATTGGATATGGTGTGGAGTTGTGGGATATTGTTTAATCCATTAGCTCAATGATCTAGAAAATCTAGATACTCTGGTGATAGTTTAAGAACTTAAATTATAGAATTTCAGTTCTTTATTTTTTAAAAAATATTTCCTTGGCTAGGGAGCCACAGAAGCATGTACAACTGTATTTTCATTTGTTCACAATATTTGTAAAGATACGACATTTTTATGGTTGAAACATTAAGCACTTGAAAATTAGAAAATGTCTGACTGTGAGTTTCCTATGCTTCGTATGACCTGACCTCCCTTCCACCTTTTTGGGAGTATGGTTTCCAATTAATCATAGTGACAGCTCAGGCTCTTGTGCTTTCAAAGCAAAGTTTGAAGATATAAAAAATGAAAGCAACTATGACCTCAGTTTCATGGCATGTACACTGTATATCTAAAGCATTAAAGTTGCTACTATACAGAACAATACAAAATACTGCAGGTGAAAGAAGGGAGAATAGTTACAGATATAGAAAATGCAGTTCTTTTAATTGACTACACAAAGCAGTCAGTAACCTCTCTCTCCTCTGCAATGCTGCTACCAGCTTTGCATACTTGACTACATTATGAGAATAGCTGCCAAGGCGTGGAGGGCAAGGAAGGTGGCTACGGTGGTAATGACAGAGATTGCATTCAATCCTCAGCACTAATTGAGGGCTGTGTTCAGTAATGGATTTGCTGTATTCGCACACCCACAGCTTTTGTTTCATTAAGACAGCCAGAGTTTAAGCCTTTTGCAATCTGATGAGAGAAAAAATGTTGGCTCTCTTTTCAAGAAAATGCTTAATCATGCACTAATTTTGAGTATGCTATGAAGTTCCCTGAATTTAAATACCTGCAATGTGGAAATGAGCCTTAATAAAAGAACAGATGAGAACGAAGGTACTTTATCACACATTTCAAGGACAGTCAGACAATACACACAGGTCATATAAGATAAACTTGGCAATTATTCACAGTAATAAAATTTACCAACACTTTCACAGAAAATATTTTGCCATTCCTTACTTGTGGTGGAATTAAACTCCTTTCATTTTAGATTTATAATCTCAGCATTTAATGGATATGATTCAAAAATACCTTTCTAGTCAGCAAACACCTCCAGGGAGAAACTGGTCTGGAAAAAAATGTATAAATTACATCTTCCCCTCTCAGGTGCATAAAAGAGAGCTCAGATTTTTGGCCTTGATAAGACACCTAGACCTCAGGTGGCTAAAACGTGGTGACACGGACCCCATTTTTGAAGTCCAAAAAGAAATAGTCCCCAATGATAGATCTGTGCTCTAGATAAAGACTCTCCAAGCTGACATCAAATTGTCACATCAAGACCTGTAAATCTGGTTCATTGATCCCTAAACTGTTTGACAAAAACTTAGTTCAGCTCAAGATTATAAACTGGGTATGCAGGATCACACAAGCCTAAATTTTTACCAATTGAACAATATCTCTGTGGGAAAACTTGCTGTCTGGCTGATAGTGAAATACAGATAATCCCAACTGCTGTCAGAGTTCCTGACTTTGGTCAAGACATGCAGTGTGCCACTGCTGAGCCACGCGTTACACATTTAAAAGAACCTGATATTACTGCTCAGGTTGCATGAAGCCAATATCAGCAGATAATAGCACTGTAGCACTGTATAAACTGTGAAAATGTCTCCCTAACTAGATCTCAAAGTAAGCAGAGGGAGAAAGGGGGCATTTACAGGTAAAAACTGGTAGTATGAAAAATGCTTGTGTGGTATCTTTTTTTTTTTTTTTGTTATGCACATATGAGGTGAAAAAATAATAAAAAATAATCTGTTATGTTTATGATATACATTAACAACTCACTGAAGACAATTGCACATAGATGGCCTGAAAGACTCAGATGTTCAAATCAGCCCTGTGTGCCTGTTTTGTTTCTTGTTGTAATAGCTTGAATTCACCACTCAGAACTAAATTTCAGGATCTATTATGAGACATGAAACACACAAATAGTGAAAACAATTCAATTCAACAGGTATGTGTTTAATATAGCTTTTGGACATATTGCACTTATTCCCTCACTTTAATATTAAATGGCTATTAGAAGAAGAGTTTATAAACCTCTATTCATAGAAAAGCAAACAAAAAATCAAATGTGTATATGGGAGGATATAAATAACCAGATATATAACCTGTAGTTAGTGACAGCATTGAAAAACACGCTGCATGAAGTGTTTTATAATATTGTATTATTCATTATTTTTTGTAAGTCAGGACTCGGGCATGTAGAACACTATAGGAATCTGTGAAGGCATGACAGCTGCTGTTTAAAACAGTCAGTGATCTCAGTTTAATATAAGAGATAGGAGACAATATAAAAAGCAAGGAAGAAAGTAGAATGGGATAATTGACTTAATAGCCAAAGAGAGACATATAGGGTGGTTATTACCTAAAACTACCTGGAAAGCATACCCGGAAGACTTCACTGTTTTAAAAAATTTGGTTCAGTAATGCTAGTCATGGGATATGGAAAACATTCGCTTGGCAGGGTACACTAGCAGGTATCAAAATCTGAAGGATACACGCATATACCTGGTTGCATTTCTGAATCACTTATTGAGTATCTGAAAGAAATGTTCTAAGTCCAAAGCCATTTTCCCTAAAATACCCATATTACTGGATGGACTGCATTGTCATCAAACTTGCAGATGACACCAAGCTGAGTAGTGTGGTTAACACACCTGAATGACAGGATGTCATGCAGAGAGACCTGGACAACCTCAGGAGGTGGGCCCATGGGAATCTCATGATGTTCAACAAAACCAAGTGCAAGGGGCTGCACTTGGGTCAAGGAAACCCCTGGTATCAACACAGGCTGGGTGATGAACAGATTGAGAGAAGCCCTGATGAGAAGGACTTGGGGTTGTTGGTGGGTGAGAGGTTGGACATGAGCCAGAAGTGTGCTCTCACAGCCCAGAAAGCCAAAAGTGTCCTGGGCTGCATCCAACAGAGGGAGGGAAAGGATTCTGCCCCTCTGCTCTGCTCTGGTGAGACCCCACCTGGAGTGCTGCATCCAGCTCTGGGGTCCTGGCACAGGAAGGACATGGACTTCTTGTAAGGAGTCCAGAGGAGGGCCACCAAGATGATTAGAGGGATGTAGCACCTGTTCCAAGAGGAAAGGCAAAGAGAATCGGATTTCTTCCACCTGGAAAGGAGAAGGTGAACTATTAGGGTGAACTAATTGTGGCCTTCCAGCATCTGAAGGGAGCCTGCAAGAAAGATGGAGACTGTTGGCAAGAGCATGTAGTGACAGAACAAGAGAGAATGGCTGCTGAAAGAGAGTAGGTTTAGATTAGACATTAGGAAAAAAATCTTTACTGTGAGAGTGGTGAGACACTGGAACAGGTTGCCCAGGGATGTTATTCACGCCCCATCCCTGCAAATGTTCAAGGCCAGGCTGGATAGAGCTCTGAGCAACCTGGTCTAGTGAGGTGTCCGTGTCCATGGCAGGGTGGAGTAGGAACAAGCTTATCTTTAAGCTGCATTCCATCCAAGCCATTCTATAAGTTTCCTAATTAATTTCTCCTGTTTGTTTTTTTAATTATCATTATTATTATTCACCTGAGTTCACCTCTCCTCAAAGCAATTAAATTTCTTTTGAAACGCAGCTCTAAAAATTCATTCAAGAATCTGGAAGTTATCTATGAATAGTCTCCTGAAGAAAAGATCTTTTCTGGAAATTTCTGTGAAGACAGTTTACATTTATTCTCCTTTGATTTATATGCAGTTTTACATTGAAAGATCATAGAATATCTTGACTTGGAAACAACCCAAAAAGATCATCAAATTCCAGCTCCTGGGCCTGCACAGTACATCCCCAAGAATCACACCATGTGCCTGAGAGCATTGTCTAAATACTTCTTGAACTCTGTCAGGCTTGGTGCTGTAACCACTTCCCTTGGAAGCCTTTTTCAGTGCCCAACCACCCTCTGGGTGTGGAACCTTGTCCTAATATCTAATATGTAACCCAAACCTCCCCTGACACAACTTCGTACCATTCCCTTGGGTCAGGTCACCAGAGAGATGTTCCTGGATCTGCTTAGACTTTACAACTCTCAAAACATTGGAGTTTATAATCACAGTTCTCTGAAATCCCGAAGTTTGTGACTGAGCAGCAAAGGATGGTATTTTCATGTGGATATAGGAAAGTGAAAATAGTATTTGAATGCATAGACTTCTAATAGCATATAGGCAATTAGTGCATCTAATCTAATTTTTTGGTATTACTTAGTCATTGCTTTAAATGAACAAGTTTATATTATTGTATTTCTTTCACCTGATAAATGTGAAGTCTATTAAGACAGGTTTAATTAGTAGAATTAGCAGAGTTTGTACATGTCTGAAAGTCAGAGGCAAATGAGAAGACATTCTGTCTATCATTATTGATCACTGTAATTATTTTTCTTTTAATTACATCAATGTTTTGTAGTTCATTGTTAGCAGATTCTTACTTTTAACAATTATACAGTTGTTACCTGGGCTGCATGCTTTTAACAGGTCTCCCAACCTCATTCTTTTTGATGACTGTATTTAAAACTTACATTTTATTTGTTTGACATTTGAGTATTCTCCCAGGGAAAGAAACATTTTAAAACTGTGCATATGACCAAAACTTAAGGGAGTCTTTATAAAACTCAGAGATGCATTTATTAAATTTGAAGGGAATGGTATCAAAGTATCTAATTGATAGAAAGGACAGAGACTGGGTAAGTTGTGATAACAGTCACTTACTAATAAGCAATAAAAATATTGTCAGTCAGGACAGTACTGCTTTGTATTGCTCTGCTTTGTTAAAATCATTTACTTCTGATAAAGCAGCTGTAAAGATTAAAAAAAACCCCAGACAACAAAGAGAAGTTTGTGATGAACACTTAAGAATGAAAAGACAACTAAATGCTCCTTATTTATTCCTGTATTAATTCAGACTTCTGTTGAATTTTTAAGAAGCATCCCCATTGGGATAAACACTCAATGCAAGTAATTAAAACAGTTCTTGAGCTAGAGGAATTTTCTTGGGAAGATTTAGGAGGCACAAGTTCTTGTGATGTGCTTGGGAGCATGCTTGTTGTACGAGACTTGAGCAGGGCCGGCATGTTCAGACATGTTCAGCTGGCATTTTTTCCTTGAGTACCCAGACATATGATCCTCTACCATTTTTATATCAAACCTGTCTTAGTACTTATTTAAGGAATAATCACAGGAATAATTGTAAGATTCATAGAAACAGGCATAAGCTGTCTATCCATATCAACTTTGTACTTTACATTTTCTTCCTGAAGGTACATGAAAGCAAGACGATTAAACCAAAACCATGGATTCACAGAGTCACTTGATTGTATCACCAGCTGCAGAACTGAAAACACAGCCTGCCTGGTTTATACTGCTTAAATGGGATTGAGATGAACGTAGACAGCAATGGGGAGCTGGCCTATAAATATAAATTTGTCATTAAATGTCATTAAAAAGTGGATTCAAGACTATTGCTGAAATGCTTCTTACAGGTAAGAAGGTTAAAGAGTCAAAATAGTCAGAGAAGAGAAAAGAAAAACAGTGATTAATTAAAAATAAAACCTTAACCCATAAGCCATAATAGCTGAAAAATAATTGGTTTTTGTCAGTTGATGAGAATGAAGTTCCCTGAAAATCTGTACATTGTGCAAACTAAATTTCTTCTCTTTTTTGTGACACTGCCAATACTAATTTATTTTTTTTATTTTATTTTTATTAAAATCTCTGTAACATTTATTCCATCAGGATTCAAAATTATATTCCCTTGACATTTTATAATTTATAATGCTACAGTTTTCTGTGGAAACCTTTGAATTTGCATTTCAATTAGAAACTTAAAAAATACAATTTTGGATTTATTTTTTCAAGAGGAATATTTTTCATTTCTTTAAATTTCTAAATGACCAGCTATTTCTCATTGAATTATTGAGAAAAAAAGAAGGAAATTTCTTATTTAAAAAAAAATGTATATTGCAAACAAAATAAAATAATAAGCATGCAAAGGCAATTATGACATTAAAGTGATTAATGAAAGTTCAGTATTTAAAAAAATAGCTTAATAGAAGTAAAATGGGGGTTTGTTGGCTGCATGGTAATCTTTATCTTTAATAATGTAGCTTTCTGAAATCACAAGAACCAAGATCACATGAACAGTCTTCCAAAAAAGTAGCTGCTATCTGTACTGAATATATTTGGATGAAATTGCTACAAAGCATCCTAATAGGAATTTCTCCACGTACAATACTTCTTGTCTTGTGCAGTGACTGATCATTTAACATAACTGCAGAAAAGAATAAGAGCATAACTTACCAGTTCCCACAGAACGGCCTCTTTGAAGGGCATCATAGCACTTGATTTAACAGCCCTTTAAATGGTGGGATTGAACATGCTGGTAACAGTATTATTAGGGATGATCAGTCTTCTGGTCAAGAAAAGAATATCAAAAATAAGACAAAATGCTAGTGGAAAAATCATTAGAGAAAACGAAACAGTGAAATAACACTGAAGTAGAGCTTCCTCTGGTCAGGAACAGCATAGCAACTGCACATTCAGCCTGGATTTTGAAGGTCATGCTTATGGAAGGTTATTACTGCAGCTGGGATAAATTTTTGGCTACTGAGCCACCAGTCCTAAGAGAAAAAAACTTCCCCAATGCAAAAGGACATGCAAACACCATAATGCAGCAGCAGCTGTAACTCAACAGTCCCAGGACTTCAATGAGTTTCAACCCTTTATGAGATTTTCTGTCTAAATATTTCTTCTGAACACTGAGTAGAAATGAGTATTGCGTCTGGCCCTTTCTCTTTTAAACAGCCTATTGCTATCAAGAATATATGTAGTCTTGTCATAAGATGGACTCGTCTTATGTGACACTTAGACACAGCTCCTTAAGGCAAATTTAAAGATCACAGTTATGGTCTCACCTGACCTTAGTCTAGAATCAAAGCCAAAGCACTCCCCTCTAATAAGCAATTCTCTAAATTTAATAGGTATCCTTCACCTAGATAATTTTTATTTTAATCTTCACCATAAGGTAAATTTTCAACTAAAAGTCCATTATGTGTTTAAAATGGTCTTCACCAACACACTCAAATTAATGTGAAATTTTCATTTTTCAGGCTTTCACATGCTAATTCACACATCCCCAGAACCCTGGACAGCCTGTCAGCTGGATCAACACCAGACCCAGAACTGGTGATCCTGCTTATGTCATCTCCCTTTCATTTTTCTCTTCCTTCTTTCTCCCCTCTTTCTTCACTCTTTCTTCTCTCTTTCTTCTTCTTGTTCTTTTTGTTCTTGTTCTTCTACTTCTTCTATTTCTTCTAATATATATACCAATTTTGATGCCAGGTGTGTAGTGTGCTAATAAACTTCGTGAGTTTTTCTTTTTTTAAGCCCTTTTGACTTTTGCTGCTCTTTTTCAAACCTAGGCATCTGCAAATCTTGGACGCTGCCTCCTGTGTAGGAGTGGGACATTACATACACATAACACAATTTTTCTGGCTTTATTGTATTTTTGGCTATCTTAATTCAGCTTCTCAAAACTAGCTGGACTGTTTTCATCGCAGGGATCAGAAATGTAACTGAAATTAAATATACTGAGGTGCAGAATGATTGACAGGGTTAGCATTTTCTCCAGGATTTCGCAACAGCCCATCATACTTTGAAATGTAGATGGTAGACCAACTTTTGCATCCAAAGATTGGATTGATCTGACAGATATTCTGAGACAGCTAAAGGTCTAGAAAAGGAATGGGATATAAATTCATATATTCTATCTCCTTAGAAACCCTTTTTTCCCACTGTATATAAGAAAATAAAGAGTATCAGTACCTGTAAATAACCTAGAGTTTTGGGAGCAAGGACTACACTCCAGCTCCTGTACACTGAAATGTTACTGACTCAGTTTGGTGACAGGCACCTGAGTTAGTAGAAAAAGAGAAGGAAAGGATTACATCATAACGATCAAATTGCATGGCTGCCATCAGCCTGGGATTTGAAGATGATACAGTAATATAGAGGCTAAATACATTAGAAAAAAACACATCTGGAAGGAAAAAATCAGTACATTCTCAGCAGTAAGGTCCACTGCTGACTACAGCAACATGGTGACTCGGATGCAGGTTCTGGAAGTCCTAAGTGCCTGAATGAGGAAAACTGAGTGTCACAGAGTATCTGTGTAAACAGTAAATATCTGTTACTGGCTAATATTGTGTCCTGACCTGGAAAGACTGAGTCAGGCTGATGAACAAGTTGGAAAGAATTCCTTTTGTTTTCATCTGTAGCTTTTGTCTGATGTAAATCATCATTAGTCCTTCTGACACAGATATGCAGTAGACACTTGGTAACTCTCTTATATGGTACAGGACTGGGCAGTATGGATTAGGCAATGGGCAATGAAAGCAGAATCTTCCCCATAAGATTCTTCCATGAAGTTAGTCTTTTTAAGATTATCAAATATTATTTTTAAAAAAAATAAAACAAGAAAAAAAAAATCAAGTCGACCTCTTATCCAACTCCTTCTAGAAATACAAGGATATTTACTTTAGAAAAAAACCCCAAATCTGGGCAACTACTTTTTCTTAAAAAGCCCTCCTAGAATCTCAAGATTTTCAAGTTTTGCTATATTGAGGCATAGGTTCTTTTGCAGAAAACTGATAATCTTAAAATGTTTTCTGCCAAATATAGTAGGATTGGGGAAAAAAAAAGGGTAGTTAAAGTTTAATGCATTATCATAATATTAGTCAATTGATATTGGTATTAACATTAATGGTAATGTTAATGAACCTGGCCTGCTATGGAAATCCATGCATTTGTCTATTTGGTTTGAGATAAATGTTACTATTATAGCTATCTTCACTCAGTTTTATATTTACTTTCTAAGTCCATAGCTAAACAGGGAGGATCTGGCTAATCATTTTCTTTTGTTTACTTTGTTTTTTTGCTTCCTCTCCTCCCATGTTTTAATGAGAAATACTTCAAATTAACTCAGGAGATTCTAACTGTAGTGTACTTTGCTGTGGGAAGGTTAATGTTAGGAGGACATTCTGTCTTGCACAGTTAAGAAAATGTCACTTGGCATGAGAGATTAGAAAATTTTCATCAACGCATTCTAAAGAAAAGAGCTGCTCTATGTCAGTGATGGATTATTCTTCCAAAGCCAGGCAGAGTTCATTAGTTCTCGCGCCTTCAGGGCCACATTCCAGGTTTTAGCTCTCACGTGACAATACAAATTAGGGATACACAGGGTTGTAATGACATATTTAGTCCTTGCTGTGCACAATAGCCATGCATCTGCAGCAAGTGGCAGAACGTTTGTCACTTGAGGAGGCTTTGTGACGCACAGAAAGCATCCTGCAGCGGAGTCATTTGGCTGAA
>VXBT01000727.1:107476-167324 GCA_013400235.1 Oriolus oriolus
AAGCTTACTCAGAGCTAATCTGGCAGGGTGGGTACACAAAGGAACACTACTACTTTCTCTGTGATGCTGTACCTGTGCTATCCCTTACTGACATGTTTTTATTGAGTGACAGAAAATTATTAGTAGGATTGCAATCATTCCATTTCTTTCTTCCTTACACTTTACCTTTTGTTACCTTGAATCTTCTATTGCTCTGACTTGGCTTGCCACGACCCATATTGGCTTGACTACAGCATCTGGGACATTCTTACTTTTCACAGGAAATTTCACTTTCCTTCCTCTTTGATGCTTCTGGTGTCTTTTTGAAGATTGAATTCCATATGAATAAAGTGGTGGTGGGGACAGTCACGACCTTTATTTAATTCTTCTCAATTTCTTTTAGTTTCTGCCCAGTTCTAATTAACTAAAATATCAAACATTTTTTTTCTGAAATGAAAAGTGTAGGAGCTGATTAAAATTCTCATGATCAGGATATTGATCCAGATGAAAATTATAATTACTTGTAATTGTATCTTATTTATGCACAACCAGTGCAGTGAAAACTTTGTCTTGGTTGAAAATCAGGAATATGTCCTGATTTCTGCTGCAGCTGATGAAAGAATCAAAATTTCTCAGATAAATGATCTATAATAAAAAGCTATATCCTTAATCACATGTGCTTTAAAATAAATTAACTTAAGGTGTCTCATTCACACTTTAATCTATTAATGTTTTGTGCATCACTTCTCAGCCCAGCATCTCTCAGTCTATTATCACTTGCTACCATGACAGCACTTCCACCTCCAATTTGTGGCTGTAAATAAGATTGTCCTGTGATGTCCCCTAGCTACACTGCTGGGAAGAAAAAGAGTTTTAAGAGTTTTAATACAAAATCCCATACTACATCGTTTATCTCTAGTGGAATAACTTATTTTCTGAAATAATGGCATTTAGTTCATTGTTTAGTTCCTGATTCAGCAGATCTCTGAACACCACAGCTGCTGGAATTGCCTTGCTGGTGGGAACAGGCAGGAAACTTTACAGACAACTTAAAGTTAAAAGTGGGGCCATCATTAAAGAACTATCTAGGACTCTTGATTCCACAGAGCCAGAGGTTTCCCTCAGGTATTTGCTTTTCAAATTGTGCTAGACAGAAACTACCACAAAGAAAAACCTGAGTGCTGAGCAAGACTTAAGAACCTGATGTTTGTAGGGGGGTACCTAATGCGACATTTAACCTTTTGTGCCCTTTGACACTCAACAAAGTTTAAAGATCACCAGAATAAGTATTTTGCTAAGCAATTTCCTTTCCCCTTTCAAAAATTTGGAGAGAGAAACTAATGGCAGATTATTTTTTTCTTTGCTTTGTCACTTAATGTTTTTTTCTGTGTCATTGCCAACATAGAGAAGAATCTAGGTTTCCCTGTTCAGCATGCCAGTTTATAAACATTTCAAGAAAAGTCAGGCACTAATTCCTTGATATTCTGAAAGACAGTTCTATTTTTCTTTTAAAAAGGCACTATATATTTAAAATAGCATTTCTTCATAGTAATAGTGCAATTTTCAAGCAATGAAAAGCATTTTTCATCTTGCAGAAAATAGCAATATTTTCCTCCATGTAAACTGCTGTAATTGTAGTGATGCCATGATGACTCAGCTACAGTAGTATTTCTACAAGATGTGACTTTCAGAAAATTTTCCTTCTTGCCAAGTTTATGAGGTGTGGAAGATGTAGAGGTATCATACATTGAAGAACACCACACTGAAGTACATGCACATATATATATATATATATATGTATGTATGTATGTATGTATGTATGTATGTATGTATGTATAAAGGAAAAACAACATAAGAATAGAGTATGAATTTTGACCAAGGAACTAAAATATGTATTGCTCTAGCAAAAAAAAGGGAAATAACCTCTTGAGTAAAACATGCATTTAGAATCCAGAATATGCATGCATGTATACAGGAGAAAAAAAAAATTGTCTTAGAGGAAAATGCAAACTCTTTTGCCCTAATGATACACTTACACCTTTAAAATTTTCTGCTGTTCAATTTGGGAGAAAACTAAGGATTTAACTTTTTTTTATTTAATTCAGTGAACAATGTGATAAAGAAGTATTTCTGCCACTACAAAGTCATACACGACTGATAAGATACTGTATTATTAATTCAGAGAGCACTTTTCAAAAAGCCCTACTATAATAGAAATTGAACTTTTTTCTATGATAACCCAAGTGAGTAACCAACAATCATGTATAATGAACACACAATCTTGCACTGCTGGAACTTTCACAATTTGTACCAAATGATTAAACTATACATTGGACTAGATAATCATTACAAGGGACACAATTTGGACTTGCAGTTCTGATATTTAAGAGAATAAAAATACTGACTGTTGAGCTGCTTATCAGACTGCAAGATTAAGACAAGCACTCAACAAAAAACGTTGACATTATGGTCAGAGCATAATGGAGATTCCACTTTAAATTTCTATCCCAAATTCAGTTTCAAAGACAGTTTTTTTAAGTTCCATATTTCTCTTTTTGGGTGAATTTGTGGATAGCTAATGAATATTTGGACAGAACTGTTTTATTTGAACAGAAAATATTTGAACAGAAAATGTTTTGCAGTAAGTTAATAGTTCCTGACTGTCTTTACTTATCTTTAGATGTATAATATGTACAGAAAACAAGTCTATGAGTGAGATATTGTCCTTAGCAAAGCAGAGGAAGGGCTGTCAGAATAATGCAGCATGAAAATATATGAAGATCCACACGTATTATGTCTAGAGTGTCTTTTTTCTTTAATGTTGCAAACACAAGGACAGCAAGCTCACCCCTTACAATAAAACAGGGTAGGCCTCCACCTTCTTTTTTTCTGAGAAAAATAGCAGGAAATATTCTGATGGCTTCTTGTCATTTCAGTGTTCCCCTTTGACTAAGGAAAAAATCCCACAGTCAAGGAAAACAACTCTTATATGAGCTTTGTTTCAATAGATAAGCGCAGTACTCCACAAATGTGAGGTCTGGGACACTATATTGTCTACTGTTACTCTTTTCAGATGGTTAAAAATAATATTATTTTTCCAGTTCTGATGGTGTGTCAAAGAAAAATTTCTATGTAAATTTTGTGGGTTCCTTTGTTTAAAGCCATTAATAATTATGAGGATTTTTACTTTTATAGCAAAGAAAAGGAGATTAACTTTTAACTACTACTTTCTTGTCCTTTCTTTTGATATTCCTGGCGGGCATTAAAAAAGGAAAATAAAGGTCTGACCATAGGTATAAATTTTTTAAAATAACATTCTATAATAAAATCATCATCATCATCATCATCACATAATAATCATTATCATTAGAATCATTGTTATTACTACTATTGATGAAAGGAACAAGGTTGTCATTTTCTACCTGCTTATCCCACTATAAATCAAACCCTTGCTTTTTAAAAACAAAATTATTAGTCTCTTGCTATTTGTATTCACAGCACACACACTTCCAAGTGACTATAAAGCCATGGTTAGTTGTATGATTTGAAATATAATAACAGAAAAACACTGGAACTCAGAGTGTTTTGTGCATGTGTTACAGAGAAGCAAATGACATTGGATATAGCCCTCACAGTATCACCCTCACAATAATGGAATTGACTGATTGCTTATTGTCATGCTCTCGACTGCACATAGAATGTAATTATCTACACAAAGCTTCTGGGATTTGAAAGTGCAAGCAGAATAAACAATTTTTTTTATAGGAACAAGTCATACAACTGACTGACAAAAAGTTTTAGCACCCAGGCTTAACATTCACTTTCTAAAATAAATGAGACCGAATAACTGCACCTTGCTCTCTCACCTAAACAGGATAAGAGGCAGGGAAAAGTTTTGGTGACAAAACCCACCAGATGTCTGCTGGCAATACGTTACAGCAGAGACGAAAATGCCTAGGAGTTTCCTGACGTGTGTGGTCGATAACTTCATGACACAGCTGGTGAAGAAGCCCACCAGGCAAAATTCCCCTCTGGACCTACTGTTGGTGATCAGAGAAGGACTGATGGGTGATAAGATGGCTGGAAGCCATCTTGGGCATGGCAATCATGAAATTACAGTCTTTGATTCTTGTAGCAGCAAGTGGGCAGGTCAGCAGAACCATCACCTTGGACTTTCAGAGGGCAGACCTTGGGCAGACTGGTTGAGAGAGTCCCTTGGGAGGCAGTCCCAAAAGGGAGAGGAAAAGAGGAAGGCTGGATGTGCCTTAAAAAGGAAAACTTAATTACAGGGGCAGGCCATCCCCATGCACCTGAAGACAAGCCAGTGGAGAAGAAGACCAGCCTGGCTAAACAGAGACTTAGGGTTGTAACATTCTATTTTAGGTTGTTGTACAGATTATTTTGAAATTATCTCTACCATGTTACAATATAATTCAAATATACAGTCTAAAATTTTTTTATACAATCTGCAAAAACAAATATGATGATGATTATTGGAGAAATTGGTAAAGAGTGAAAACACACATTCAAGACATATCTTAAAATCCTCAAATATTGTGATATTATGAATACTCTTTGAGAAAGTAAAACCCTTTACCCTCTTAACTGTGTTCAGCTCTCTTAATTTTAAGACCAGGATAAGGCATCAAAGCCAACCATGCCCTTATTTTAGCATTCTACACAAACCTTTTGCTTTTGTTGAGAGATGGCTGCTCACTGAAGTCCAAGACATGTTAAACCATGCATTTTTAACTGTTTTTAATAAGATATTCCAAGTAATCAGTACCACAATTTAATAGGTATTTATTCATTCCCATGTACTCAGTGTAGCTCAGATGGCTTACTCAGTCCCATAAATTTTGAAAACCATTTTAAAAGCAAAATTTAATTTAAAAATAATTACATGATATGGACATAACAAAAATACTTATTTCAGCCAATAATCATCACAGAGTTATATAACGGTTTGAGTGGAAGGGATGCTAAAGATCACTTAGTTCCAATCCCCTGCAATGGGCACAGACGCCTTCCATTAGACCAGGCCGCTCAATGCTCCATCCATGCTGGCCTTGAACACTTCCAGGGATGGGGCATCCACAGCTTTTCTGGGCAACCTGTTCCAGTGCTTCATCACCCTCACAGAAGAGAATTAATTCCTAATATCTAATCTAAATCTCTCTTTTAGTTTGAAGCCATTCCCCCTCCTCCTGTCACTACATGCTCTTATAAAAAGTCCCTCTGCAGCTCTCTGTATCCCCCTTTATGTACTGGAAAGCTCCTCCAAGGTCTTCTGGAGCCTTCTCTCCTCCAGACTGAACAACCCCAGGTCTATCAGCCTGTGTTTGTAGGAGCAGTGCTCCAGCCCTCTGATCATTGTGGTCCTCATCCAGACTCACCCCAATAGGTCTGTGTCCTGCTTATGCTGGGACGCCCGGAGCTGGATGCAGCACCCCAGGCAGGGTCTCATGAGGATAGCAAAGAGAGGCAGAATTGCTAGAATCACTGCCCTAAACCTGCTGGTCATGCTGCTTTTGATGCAGCCCAAGATGCAGTTGGCTATCTGGGCTGCAGTCATGCACTACTAATCTCCATACAAAGAAAAAAAAACCCTCCAGCCTTTTTATTTTTTTTTTAATACTTATGAAAAAATATGGGTTTTGCAAAATGTCCTAAAGACACACAAATTGAGGAGGCTAATGACTAAGAAAAAGCAATTCTGAAAAGGAGATTATATGGAACAAGAAATGTACCAAAGATGGTGATCATTTTAATGGTATATCTTGTGAAAGAGTAATTTATTTTTAAAAAATCACGCTAAATTATTGAGGAAGAGATTTCAAAAGGGTCAAGGAACGGACACCTATCTTCTGTTGAAAGGCGACAGGTTCTCTAACTCATTTTCGTGAATTCAAAAATCTACACTTCTGGGAGAACTGGGTCAAAACCAATTAACTTGTAAAAACTCTGTAGAAACTAAGTTAAATAAGTGTGGATGAAAGACCACAAGTATAATCCCCTTAATAAATTACAGCAGCTAATAGCCAACCTTTCTGAATTTGAGCAGCTATATTTTCTAAAAAGCATTGAAATCCATCCTGCGTAGATCATTAACCCAGAAATAAGGTAGGCAAACGTGACTGCAGCAAGATCTGTATCATGAAGTAATTCTCATTTCAGGTAGGTAAAGGAAGGGAAAAAAAGAAGGAAAAGGAAAATAACAGGGAAGAACACTTGACCAGTACCTCTATAAAATTTCCCAAACACTAGATGGAATTTTAACCAGTTATCTACATTTTCATTTTTAAAAATTTGTACACTCTCATCCAGCTGTGGGACCAATGCATTGATTCCCTTAACATCTTTTCCCTTCTACCACCTGTTAGACAACTCTAAAGAGCCCTAACTATCAGCTATGGATCAACTCAGACAATGGGTGAGAATGTCAGCACCAACAAATAAACCTGATGAAAGAGAGGCATTCAATGTGAGGGTCCTTGCCTTTGGAAGTGTGATGAAGATGTGACCAAGAACCCAATGAAAGAGGAAGAAAGACAAGAATTGTCATGAGTGGCCATGCAGGAGGTTCCTGAGTGAAGAAAAACAGCCACCAATTTACATGTCATGAAAATGTCTGTCTTTTAAAATGAATCAATGCACAACCAAACTTATGACTAGCTCTTTATGCAGAAATTAAATGAATAAAGGCTATTTCCACTGTAATAGGCATTTCTGAATCATCTTGATTGTCAGTTGTTATCTACATGAAAAATAAAAAGATTTTTCTCCATTGCCCCAAACTTCTGACATCTGAGGAGTCATCTGCCATAAATTGTAACAATTACTGATGTCAAAGGACCAAAATTCAAATGATCATTTAATGCTGTTTGACATGAAAGAAAACATAACTGAATTCTAAACAAGTAATGTCACATTCTGGGAAATGACTGCTGCCTGGATGACAGAAATAACCCCCCAAAGAGTTGCTGCATTTCACAAAGAAAAAAGAGCTGGCAAATAAATTAAATGTATTTTTGTTTAAATATTGCATTAAAACAACCCAAAACAACAATTTAACAAAACTGTCTTTCTTTCTTTTCTTTTGCTGTTTTTCTTCCTTTTTTTTTCCAGAGGGAAAAAAGATTAAAAGTATGGACTGAAAACCAGGCATTTACATATATGTAACCTTCCTGAATATTTAAAATTTATGTGCAAATCAAGAGATCAAGAGGACTCTTCATTTACACGGGAGGCCTCTCTAGGATAATAGTAAGATCTTGTCTCACATTGCAGCATTATTAGAAACTATGACACTATTCAGGCCAAATAAATATGTAAAATGATGCCATATTGTTTAAGGTCTTTGGTGTAACAGAAGCATTGAGATGCTTTACTGTGTGTTAGAGTACAAGTATGCTGAACTCCTGTTGCTAATGATCTGATTGTTTATAGGTAAGCCAGGCAACCAAGAGTACACTGCTTTTGAAACTGTTGATTTGTAGGCATCCATTATAACACAGGTTGGGACAGGTATTTGATAATACCTCAAAAAAGAAGAAAAATAAATAAGAAACTTCAAAGGAAAAAAGCCTAAAATATTCAAACATGCAGAATTTCTTGGGAATAGAACAGCTTACAGTAAATTCAGTATAAATACTTGTTCCATTGGTTGAAAATGGTCATATGTAATGTTTTATTTACCACCAATTTCCTTGTATAATTAAACCTGGTTGCTCCTTCTATATATCTCCTTGATACTATTTTTGTTATCATGGACAAGAAGGGATAATTAAGAGTTAATGTGATGGAATAATTTAGAAGGTTCTGCTTACACTTTTAGACTGATTCTATTATAATGGCTTGAATGACAGGTTATCTTAAAACCAGAAATTTTTGTGCCATCATCACGACTTTTTGACCATTGTAGCTCTGCATCAGCATTTCAGCTCAATACATCTTAGTGATTACTTCAATTAAAATTAATATGTCCTCATTATGCTTAGAACAAAACTGTCAGAGACAGTTTCTGTTATATCAAGACTAAATTCACTTAAGCATTTTGCTTGATCTGAAAACTACTATCTATGAAAAGAAAAAAAAAGAAAAGATTTTTAACCAAAGATCATACAGTTAAATGGATCATCTTTCTCATAACATAAAAATATTGTGGCCGTGACTCTGGAAAGAATCTGGAAAACACATAAATTCACATACACTCAAGTCAGTTTAAGGAATAAAGAATTCAAATGTGAAATATAAGTTTCACACCCTGTATCTTCTGAGATGTCCAATCCAAAAGACCATTCTCAGAACATTATGGCTACATACAGATTCAATGCTGCATTGCATAAGAAGGAAATATACCTCTTATGTAGCAGTCTATTGATTGCAATATGGCATTGTGGTTTCCACAGAAAAAGTGAAAATTTGATGGTCTGCTCTCCACTCCGCTGGGTTCTGTCAGCTAAGCAATGGCATAAAATTCATTTGGGAATTCGTTCATTTTGGGAGACTAATCTGCTTATCAAATTATACATATTAAAAAATTACATTATAATAGTTTTACTTAGGAAAACAAGTAAACAGAAAAAATCCAAACCAAAACCACGAACTATGCCACTTTCACTACATCTTTAAAACAAAGACTGCAGGTGGTTATAAATAAGTCTTCCTCAACCTAGAGAACTCGTGTATTGATCCACACAGAGTACCCAGTACTTTGCACACACCCTGCTCCAAATTCTGCTCTGTGGCTGAGTTCAGGCCTGTGAGCAATGACATGCCTAGGAGTCTGATAAAGTCATGGACTATGCTCCAGGATGAAGCTATGTGGACTAAATCTGAAGCATCAATATCTTAATTGACTAATATTAGGGAGATATTTTGTCCTATACTGAATCCAGATGCTTTCCTAAACCAGGAAAATATTAATATATTCATATTAATATATTAGGGAATATTGATGTATTAATATCATATGAAACCTCCACAGGTAAGCAAAGAAAATAATATGATCTTGAATACTATAGTAGTTTTCCTTGACTTAGGCACAGCTATTCACTTGTATAAAATTAATCATATTTATAAATGCCTTCAGAATTTAACAAAGAAATGGTCATACCATTTCTAAACAAATTATTGGTGAATATGCCATGGAATGTATAC
Source organism: Oriolus oriolus (assembly GCA_013400235.1). Classification (NCBI taxonomy): domain Eukaryota; kingdom Metazoa; phylum Chordata; class Aves; order Passeriformes; family Corvidae; genus Oriolus; species Oriolus oriolus. Next base: position 116,618 of record VXBT01000727.1, read on the forward strand.
CTCAAAGAAGAGCCTCTTCTTTGCACTTCACACTTTCCTGCTGTGAAACATCTACTGTCTTCAGATTTTAATAATTTCTCTTTGAGTATTTGCTTAGGATTCATTTCTTTGGAAGGTAATTTTTCATATATACATCCCAACTTATTTTACTCAATATCCCAGTGTGATATGCAAAAAGACTGTCTCCTATGTCAAACTCCCTGTAAATCAAAACCCAAATGTACATTTTTATGGAAATGATTTATGCAAAACAGCTATTTGATCCATAATAATAGTCACATGAGTAAGAAACAATGGAGAAAGAGGCCTGAGAGCGCATGGCAGGAACACAACTATAATTACAATCAGCTTTTATTTTTCAGACTTAGAAATACAAAGTGCGCATTCACAAAAATAATCATAAAACAGAATGTCCCAGGGTTCCACTCAATTTTGTCCCATTTGTTTCTGAGGAACACATAGATAGGAAAAAGAATTAATTCAAACTCAGGAAAAAAAGGTGAAAAATTGTGTAAAATATAAATCATGTATTTGAAACATTCAATTGCTGACCCAGTCAGATTTATTTAAAGAAAAGCACCACCTCCTGCATATCCAATTAATGGTTGCCATGGCAAATAAGAGTTCCCACTGCACTCTCTTATTGCAATATGCATGACAATTGCAGGTATATCACTCAGAAATTTCCATAATGATATAAACTGATCTATCCAGCATCAGACAATTAATTTTGCAAAGCAACAGGTGTTCAATATTTATTCTCATAAAAATTAAATGCAAACATTCACATATCATATGGAAATGGATTCCTTTATAATCACTGTACTGCCTTTTCTCATTAAATATTTTTCTTAAAATTTGGATTGGGATGGGAGACAGATTTTTGGTAAGTTTACTGTATGAAATGGACACGGTCAGTACAATATTTTAAGCTTTGAATAGCAGCTAGTTTTAAAATGAGTTCAGATAAAGGATACATTTTATAAAAAATATTTTGTCAGTGAGTCTCTTCTGGTTTGTAAACATGTTTCTCGCTGAAATACAAGTTCGTTCTGTCTACTTTGTAAGGATTTTCTTGGATGATAATTGCTGGATGAGACAGATCCAGCACTTAGCACTGCCAGATTTGTAAGGCCATCCTAGCACTGCCAGATTTTGTAAGAAATGAGCGGAAAGAGTTTGCTGTCCTCCCAAAATTACATGTTAATAAGGAATACATGTTACAGAAAACTAAGGACTAGCCTAAACTTCCTCTTCTTTGAATATGGGTATCTTTAAACTGTTGTGACCCAGCTCTCAGAGCTTCCCTTTCAGAAATTTTGTAATAGTTTTATTTTAAGCAATTCAGTGTGGTTATTTATGTAATTACCATCTGACTCATTGTGCAGTCCAACCTGGAAAGATAGCTGCCTCCAGGATATTGCTCTCTTCTCTAGGCTATAATTTCATCTTTTAGTGGGACTCATTTTCTCTCACTGTGAAGGTGAATTTTGCACTGAAATAAATGCTGGAAGTAATCTACACCAAAGAGACCTCAAAACGAAGAGCAGTCAAGAAACTCACTGGTTCAGAGAATTTGGGACCAGGGAGTTCTAGGTTATGTCCATAGAAGGGTTTCTGGGTTTCTACACAGTTATAGTTTGAATCCCTCAGTAATTCTGAGAGAAGTTACTGAATATTTAGGCAATTTCTTCTCTTTGAAGTGAGGAGCTCTCTTATAACATTATGCTCAATAACATATATAACATAATGATGCTCCTTCAACTTAACCTTTTAGTAAAACTGCTTCTTCACAAAAAACCTTCATCTTTGAAACTTCAGCCTCCAACAGGTGAATAAGGAATCTAATTTGGAGGAAAAAGTAGAGTGATGTTGGTAAAGAACTGAGCATGGGAATGAATTCTTGCTAAAGGACCAATAATGAAATTGAAGGACTGGTAAAGCTAGAGTTGGCAAAATGATTATTAATAGTCCTGCTGGTAGTAATACCAACCCTGCTATTTTGGCAGCTTGCTTTTGATAAATTTCAAGAAACAGCTGTGTGTAGCAAACAAATCATGCAGTCTGTGAAAATAAACTTCAGACCTCCTCATTTTTACTCCTTTGAGAATGTATTTTTATGTCTAGATTCTGGTTTGTCTTGACTGGTTTTTTTCCTAGTGTGTTGTTATTTGAGTTTCTTTGGTTTTTTCCCCCTCCTTATCCAAAGGATCATTTTGTTAGACAGCTTGAAGTGTAGTTTTACATGAGAAAATATGATCATAATCCTTTTGGCGTATTTAAGGCCATCCTATGAAAAAATTGAAAATTAAGACGGAAACCTTGAAACAGGTCCCTTTGGTATGCAATGCTTATCAATAGTACAACAATCTCATTAAATAATCATGATCTCTTTGCAGGGAAGAAAAAAGAATTAATTAAAGACAGAGTATACATTTTGATTTTTAGATAGGTTTTTGACTATATTTGGCATGTGCAAAATTAAAACAAGCCAGAGAGCAAAACTGAGGTTCATTGCACATATTCAGATTTATAGCACTGACCTCCAATGTACCAAAGTCTGAAGCTGGCTGTAGGCAACAGAAGTTGCTGAAAAATCTGGAGTCCTTCTCAGCATTTTTAATGCAGAATTTTGCAATGCTTTTGTTTTTAGTCTTTTGGCACATAATGTAACCAATAGCTTCATTTAGCAATATTCAGCAGTTGGATGGATCAGATTATTTTTTAAATGAATGAAACTAATTTTGCTTGCAGTAACTTCTACCACACCAGCTGTTACTGTCATCACTGCTGCCATCATCGTCATCATCATCATCATTATCAGCATAACTATAATTACTATTAGAAAGATAAATTAAGAAAATGCAGCAGTGGAAAGAAAAAGTGCCAGGACAGAGGGTTATCCTTTGTTTATGAGTCTTAACAATATTGCTTCATTGCAGTCTGCATTGTGGCAAGTTTACTGCAGCAGATTATTTACTGTCTTTTGATTAGACTTGCTAGAATTAATGGTGATTTCTTCTGTTTATCTTATGAAAGGTGTAAATAAACAAAATTATATTATCTGTTGACATTTTCTACATAAAGGAGAAAATCAGTTTTGATTATATGATAAGCAGTCTAATTGAATTTGCTTCTTTCATTAAAAAGGGAACACCCGCAACTCAGCAGATCCTCCTACTATTTCCATCTAATTTATCTAGGTAAACACATATTAAAAGCCAAGAATAGAAATAGAAAGAGACACTCTATTCCATTGAATATTAATTACGTACTTCTGAATTAGTAATATGGTCACATGTCCATTAGAGTTCAGGTATCAATATAATATGACCAAACTACACTGGCTTGGGGTGAAACTGTGGAAAGGAAAAGAAAGCGGGAAATGCAGTTAGTATCATATTCTGCTGTTTATCTTACATTCAGTAACTCTGTGCATACAATCAGCTTTCCATTTATAGCTGGGTAATGTGAGAATAGCTGCGAAACAAAAGCATCATTAAAATTCACTTCTCTGATCTCCTAACTTTAAATGTCACTACAGATGTGAATTTAACAGCACTTGAAGTCTGACTCCCTGATTCTTAAAATCTCCACAGGTAACACAAACATGAACAGGAGATTTTGCCATTAAAAGGGAAAGAACACAGGCCATAAAATGGAGTACCTTGGATTACTTCAAATTATCTCCCTGCCATTTTTAATTTAAAAAATCTAATTTAATATTCAACTAGTATTTCATAAATACAATGACCATAGTAGTGTCCAGTCAAACCACCCAAACAATACGGAAGTACACATTTTTCTAGAGACAGGACAAAATTTCTGTTTTATAACACATCAAGAATTAATGTGTAGACTTTCACGAGCCTGAAGACCTAATCACCTATTCACACATTGTTTAGACCTCAGGGCTAAGAAGGTTGTAAAGAAGCATTCTATATTCTAACACTTTAATCTTCCCAGATTCAGATAGCTTAGGCAACTATTTAGACTAAGCTGTTTTGAGCCTAGAACGATTGATAGTTTTCTTTATGATCTCCTAGAGCAAGTCTTGAAGATAAACTTTTTTCATGATAAGTGCAGGTATTCACGAGTCCAATCATCCCTCATTACTCTCATTAGGCTTCTCTTCGTGTCATAATTTTGAGACCAAATACTTTCCTTACATAGCACTATGCAGTTCTATAATGCGAAACTTAGAAGCAAAATGTTGAAGCTTTTTCCTCTTACATTTTAATGACTGTTTAATACTTACTCACATTTCCCTTTAAAAAAGGCTGAACTTAGAAGCCATTAATATTATTATACACTACTAACATTTCACTTCATTTAAAATGTAAAATTAAATTCTGTGGGAACAAAATTTTACGTTAACCACTGACAGCTATAAATATGCAGAAAGTTTGCCAAAATTATACCAAAGAACACTAATTAGAAACTGAATAGCTCTTAATCTGGTGAAGTCTTTGTTTCTACAGATTGACAAAGTTTCTGTTTGAATGTTAAACGGTACAGTTCCTGATAAAGAACATTCACATCTGATCTTTGTCTGAGAAACAGAAAATATTTCTGAATTAATACCAAGGCTTTCATTCAGTAATGTATTTAATATAAATTTAACACATAAAGTGCTCAAGTGCTGAGGAGTTTGAATTATATGTTTACACATCTTGTCCAAAAAGGATTAATTTATGTAAGCAGCCATGGTTAAATATTTTATTGTTGGCCCTAGTTTTCCAGAAATTATAGATAACAAAGCACCTGGTACACGTGCTTTTTTCTCACTTGCCTATAAATTAACAGCACTAAAAGCTGTCTTAGGATCTTGAATACAGTGCAAGAGTACATTTGGATTATGAGCCACTGCAGTATGAAAATAGCAAATTAGAACTATCTGTTACTGTAATAATAAAGTAATAAATGAAAAATGCACAAGGTTTCTCTCATTGACTGGAAGTCCTCCTTCTATTTTAAATTTTTTAATTGCCCTTTTTTTGATTATCTCTTTATAGCCTTTAGGGTTTTTCCCCACCATCAAATATTAAAACATACCATTATTTATAGCATGGAAGGGGGAGAAAATGTGACAGCAACTCCTGGACATACTGATGTATTTTTTTCTTTTTCATTTGGGCCTTTACAGGCCATTCCCTAAAATCAAATTTAGCCACATGAGTTAATACTTCACTAATATGAGGAATGTCTTCCATATCACTACACTGCTTTCATTTTGTGAATTGTTTTGGTCTACAGAGAACTCTTTTGAGGATCCCTTTTTATTCTGTTAATAGGCAGTAAAGAATCATTTAAATATGTATTAAAAATAAAGCTAGTAAATCTACTGAAAAGAATCAAAAGGTTTTCTTTAAAAATTTTAAAGATAAAATTGATAGGAAGGTGACTGGCCTGAGTGGATCATCCGTCTATTAACATCTGGATAATACCCCAAATGAGTCCACAAATTGATTTGCCAGAAATGACTTCCCAAAGTAATCTGATGGAATTCAAAGGGGGAAAAATTAAAATGAATGAAGGAAGAAGTGAAGTATCTGTGTTTAATCTTCAGTTTCATCAGAAATCGATTAACTAGCTGACTTTGGGTCCAAAAGAATTAATTATACTCAGTCTCCGGTATAATTAACAACACTATGGCCATGTCCCAAAATATTCATTAAACAGTCAGGAACAATATGAAATTCAAATTAAAATTGGAAAAGAGATTAAATAGAAGTAGTCATCTCTAAAAAGAATCATACTACATCTGAGATGAAATCATTTAAGCAATACAAAATATGGAAATACATTTTGTGTTACATTCGATTATCATTAATTCCAGCAGTGCAAGCTGGCAGCTATTTTAGGCTCATTACAAAGACTAAAATGGGCTGGAATTTTAATAGAAATCAATCCTCATTGGAATAATGGCAATATGATTCAAACTTACAGGAAGTTAAGTTCTAAAATTCAAGTTTTCTTTTTAATTCTAATTTCAACTGAGGAAATTTGCATCCTGATGTAGATCTACTATTAATTTGAAACACTAAGGAATATGTACATAGATGGGAATGTAAGGAGAGAGAAGAGGGAAGAGAAAAGATGCAGCTTAAATATATGTTTTGGAATCTCTATTTTTCAAATTTCCCAAACCTAGTGTCAGTATCCTGTGGAACTGAATAATGCTGTCATGTGCAATATGGAATTTACTTTCAGTTTTCTACATGTGATTTTTTTTTCATCCCATGTAATTTTACCTTGCTATATTTGGTACATTATTCTTCTGAATTTCAATACCCTTTAGCCAGTAAAAGCCAGGCTTTTCTTTCTTTGGGTTTTTTCTTTTTAAATTCAAGTATCACAAACCCTCTCATTTTAACAATTTCTGTAGAAAGTAATCACAGCAGAGCAAAAGTAACTTCATTTAAAGTGAGACATCTTGGGGGGTTATGCCTTAAACCAAAGGTACTGTAGAGGAAAATACTCATGGCCAAATCAGTTAGAAAACAAAAAAAACACATATGCATGTCATTAATTATCAAAATTAAATCTTCTCTTATTTTATAATTTTATTTTTTATTTTTTTATGAAAGGCACAGAAAGCACCTGCTTTTAATTATTGATTGCTTATGCAGATCTCATTTTTGCTTTTGACTGACACCTTTAATAACGCTGTTTAATGAGACTGTATCAAGAAATTTGCATTTAGAGTAAAAAAACTGTTGGATTATTTAATAGTTTGGTGTAATGTCATCACTCTGCATGTTGGCTTTTCTCTTCTTCAATGCTCTAGCTGTCTTGACTAAGGACTAAGTCACTGGCAGAATTTTGACATTGCATGCAACTTTGATCTTTGGTTCTGTGGTGGGTTGATGCTGGCTGGACATCATATGCCCACCAAAGCTGCTCTATCACTCCCCTCCTCAGCTGGACAGGGAGAGAAAATACAATGAAAGGCTCATGGGTCGACATCAGGACAGGTAGAGGTCAGTCTACAATCACAGACAAAACAGACCTGAGTTGAGGAAAAATAATTTATTACAAATCAAGCCAGAGTAGGATGAGAAATAGAACTGAATCTTAACTAAACACCTTCCCCCATCTCCCCTTCTTCCCAGGCTCAACTTCACTCCTGAATTCCTACCTTCTTCCCTCCAGCAGTGCAGGGGGAAGGGGAATGGGGTTTGCAGTCAGGTCACACATGGACTCTGCTGCTCCTTCCTTCTCAGTGGGAGGACTTGTCACACTCTTCCCCTGCCCCAGCATGGGGTCCCTTCCATGAAAGACAGTCCTTCAACAACTTTTCCAGCCTAAGTCCTTCCCATGGGCTGCATTTTTAACAAACTGCTTCAGCATAGTCCCTTTCAATGAGTGCAGTCCTTCAGGAACCAACTGCTGAACCTAACAGGGCATTTCAACTAACTGGATGTCTGCTGGAAAAGCAATACAGCTGGCTGGATTCAAAAGAAATCCAGGGGGCTCCTGGAGTGCATCAAAGGTAACTTTCTGGTCCAATCATTACACAAACCAGCAAGAGAAGAAGCATTACCAGACCTTGTGCTCACTAGTTCACCTGAGCTCATTAAAGAGGTTTAGAGTGGTGGCAGCCTGGGCTGTAGTGACTGTGCCCTGGTTGAGTTCATGATCCTGAGGAACAGGGACCTGGCAAATAATCAAGTCAGAACCCAGAACTTTAAGCCACTTTTCTTGGAGCACAGGAGCTCTTCATCTTGATGTTTAGAAAGTAAGACAAGGCAGGCCAGAACTTGATATGGCTGAGCAAGGCTCAGAGGTGTAAGAAGGAAATGCACAGCCAGTGGAAGTAAGGATATGTGACCCAGGAAAAGAACAGAAATACAGTTTGAATGTGTAGGTATGGGATGTGGAAAGCTAAGGCACCATTGCAAGGGGACTTGTTAACGGATTTGAAGAATAATAAGAATAATAAATTCATAGGTCAGAAACAAAAGCCCAAGGAAATTCCAAGCTGGATGAAAGAGTGAACTCACACAATGAGTGACAATGGAGAACAGGTAATTACAGATATAGAGAAGGCTGAGGTACTCATTGAGTTCTTCACCTCAGTACTCTCTGGCAGTCAGGTTTCCCATGTGTCTCAAGTATCTGAACCTCTAGGTGGGAGTCAGGGGAGCAAAGTTCCTTTCACTACAAGCTAACAACAGTTTTGGGACCCCTTGATGAAAGTGAATAGTCACAAGTCGTGGGATCCCATGAGATGCATCCCAAGGTTCTGAGGGAGCTGGCTCATGTTGCTCAGACACTCTTGCATTTGAAAAGTCATGGTAGTCAGGCAAAGGCCCTGGTGACAAGAAAAAGCAAAAGATCACTGAATTTTACAAAGGGCATAAAGGAAGATCCAGGGAATTACAGATCAGTGAGCCTCACCTTTTTGCCTGGGAAGTTCATGGAGCAGATCCGCATAGAAGAAATGTTAAGGCGCACACAAGACAAGGAGGTCATCTGAGGCAGCCAGCATGGCTTCACTAAAGACAAATTGTTCCTGACCAAACTGGTGGACTTCTATGATGAACAGACTGCAATGGTCAAAAAGGGAAAATTTTCTGATGTCAACTACCTAGGTTTCTATAAGACCTTTGGCTCAATCCCACATGACCCTAATGTGGAAGGAGCAGCAGAGACAGTGTGTGATACACAACCCCCATTGCTGTCCCTTGGTGTCACTGGGGGTGAGCAGGTAGAGAAATTGTGAGTGAAGTTGAGTCCTGGAAGAAGAGAGATGTGGAGACAAGGTGTATATTTAAGATTTTGCTCTATTTTTCATTACCTACCTCTGATTTGACTGGTAATATATTAAATTATTTTTCCTCAAGCTGAGTCTTTTTTACCCATGACAGTAACTGATGAGTGATCTCTCCCAGGCTTAATCTCAACCCATGAGACTGTCCTTATATATATTCTCTTATTTTCCAGCTGAGGAGGGAAAGGATAGAACAATTTAGATAGGCACCTGATGTCCAGCCAGGGTCAACCCATCTCAAGGCATCTGGAGATTACATCCACAAGTCTGCTCTCAAAAGGAATGTATTCTCTGCTATGCCACTGCAGTGGTTCTGTGCAAGGACTTTTCCATTCAAATCTAATGCATTATTCATTGCAACATTTGAGATACATTCTCTGATTAAAGATAGCGCTTGCAACACTAAACAATAGGACAAACTTACCGGACCTCTGGAAATCTTCTAAAAATGCTTATTTCACAGAAATTTAATTAGATTGATTAGGATTATTGAGCTGTGCATGTGATATTCCCCTAGAGGCCATTCCTTTTCGTGAGTTTTCTGCAATAATTAAACTTTAGTAGGACACTCAACTGTAACTTTTAATGGTCACCCTTGCCAAGCAACTACAAGGAAGGGAAAGTGGTAGATATACCTTCTGAAAGCCACAAAAGCAGAGAAACACATTCTTTGAAACAAAGAGACAACTCAGGATAAGATAAAAGATGCACTGATTTTTGAAATATTGGAATCTTCTGTAACAAGTAAGTATGCTCTACAGAGGTTAATTAGTTATCCAGACTGTCCTCGGGGAAGACATATTTGAATTTTTTAATGAATGTCACAAAACAAAAAAAGAACAAATAAACAAAGAACTCATCCTTTCCTCATTATGTTTTTGCGTTCAAGTAGCTTAAAAATAATCGATTCAGAATCAAATAAAGCCAGGCTCAGATCTGGAGATCTAAAAATGTATCAAGAAATATTTCTGGGATGTCTCAAGACAACTTTAGTCCACAGATTTTTTAAAATTATGTCTGGTTTAGGGTTTACAAAGACAGTTGTCATTCATTCAGCATTCAGTTGTGCTCAGGTCTCTATGATTCTAAGAATGTAAAACTCTCTTCAGATATGGTGTGAGGTTCACTGCTGTGTAGTCTTTGTCTAACAATTATTTCCTGAGGGTGATCTAAATATGCGTGTGTTGCATACAGAGTTATTACACTGACATAACTACCAGGTGATTAGTACACCCCATTATTACCAGATCGTATCAGAATTAGTTGCATGGCTTAGGTAGTAGCTCCTTCTAATTTCCAAAGGGCATCTTTTCAAGAGAAGTCTAAATGGTGAAAACCTGGCCGCATTTAGTGCATTAGCAAAACTGACAATGTGGTTTGTCAGTCTACACTTAGAATTCCTAAACTGGAACCATCAACCGTAGCATTGGACTTTTCTGCTTGTATAGTATAAATAGCAAGAAGTATTACTCAAGAATACTTACACTGAGATATACAGATTTCAGTTAAGTATTCTTAGCATATTCCTTTAGCTTGATCTGAATAAATTTCCCTTTCTTTTTGTAAGCATATTTGAAAATCAACACAATATACATTCTCTCATTATTCTAATTTTGCTTTGATATTATAGAAAGAATTGAACAGAATGAAAGAATTATTCTCATTACATTATTATTAATCACATGAAATAAATATATCAATAGAATAAGAAAATTCATTGTTGTCTAATAAACAGCCTAGAGCAGGAAGGCAGAAATTTCACAGTATCTTACATCCTACTATAGGTGCTTCAGCAGTGTACATCCCTTTTAATATATGGCAGTTAATATGTGCCACTTAACCTTTTCCATTTCAGGCTTCTTTCAGCGTTAGATAAAAGTAGTCACATTTTCATACACCTGATTCCCAGTGAAGAGAAAATCAAGACATCTCAGATTTTTACTGTGGGTCAGATAGTCCAGTACGAGCCAGTATGGCTCAGAAAATTCTCTTCTAACATTAGATATAATATTTCCCAAATCCTATTTAGCCACAGAATGACTGCATTGAAACATTTTTAATGCAACATAACAGAATTTTCAGTGGGTTATTCTGATGTAACAGAGGACTTACAAATGCAGTACGCAGCTCCGGGGTCTGAAGTAATCACAGCAAAAATGCTTTGTTGGCTTATTTTCAGTTCATCTTGAACAGAAAAGCAGAGCTGTGAAATACATTTGCAAAGTTTTTTCACTCCTAATATATCATTTGAATAGTCACGTTAAAATGTACATTTTCAGATAGATCGAATTTAAAGAATAGTCAGCTTTGTACATTGCAAAGCATATACGACAATCAATAAGGAAGCATGTAGAAAATATTTTCATTGTACCAGCTTTTTTTCTTTTGAGGAGATTGGTGAATATTTTCATAATTTATTTTCTCTTTCTCTTTAATAATCTATGTCTACATTGTAATAAATAGTATGTCCACAAGTTCCTGTCAATAAAGCAGCCATAGTCTATAACTAAATCAGACACATTTGCTGCAAGTAGAGATGGAAGCCCAGAAACATTTCAAGCAGCCTAGATACCAGGAGCCTAGAGGAGTATTTCACGGTGCAATAGGTAGGCTGGTTATCTAATGCCAACCAAATTTTTAAAGCTGTTTTGATACTTGTTGGACTTGTGTGCACAAGTGTGAACGGGTTTGTTGAGTGGGTTCTCGTGTACTTCAAAGGCTTTAAAAAAGAGTTCTGTCTGGACCACATCCACATGTAGTTGGAAGAATTTGTAGGTAATGTTCTTGTCCTCCTGGATAATTCTATACTTTTTAATAATCTGTTTACCTTAATGGGATCAAAAGGGAAAGACTGACAAGGAGCCTATTAGTTATGGATTTTGGGATTCTATACAGTCCGGGTAATAGCACACCTTCCTAGATCATCCCAGGTACACCAGTGTCCCCAGAGTTTAGCAAGACATTAACTTCCGAGTGTGATGTGTTATGTGTATCCTGACCCTGAAATCCTACTATGTTATTATACTATGCAAAACACACATTGTTTAGTCCTGCTTGGTGTGGGAGCTGGGGGCATTCCACAACCTCAGATTTTCCCTTTATTAATAGGTAATGGGCCCTCCATTTCAAAGGCAGTTTACCTTTTAACCACCAGGGGACAAGTATAACAGTTTAAGGTAATTTCCAAGTTTGGGGTTCACATAAATTGATTGACTGATTTGTGGGTGTTGCAAAAAATCTAATGCTCTGCTCTGCTGATATAGGGAGAGCCACACAAATCCCCTGGTTTGTCTGATTCCAAAGATGTATAAGCCCCAAAATTAATTTCCTTGCATTGTTTGTGGAATTATGACTTGCATTCCCTGAAGCTGTCCTCCTGGTCTTAGCGGTGGGCACACATAGCCTCATGTATAAAAAGGACAACACATATGTATCAAAGTACAATTATTCCTACAAATAAAACAACAAAACATAATGTTGTATAAATTAGGTGAAGAGTTTCCTCTTCTTCTTTTTGGTTTTAGATTTCCACCTTTAGAAGGTCAGAATAGAAACTGTTCAGTCCTTTTACTCTTCACTGACCAGCAACTGGTCAATGGTTTGTTCAGTTCAAATGACTCAACAATCTTTGTCTTAATCATGAATATGAGGTATAACACTGCTTCTGCTAGTGCACTCAACAATCTTTGTCTTAATCATGAATATGAGGTATAACACTGCTCTCTGCAACTGCTAGGTTGTTATGGTTTTCCATACTTATATACAATATATTCACATTAACAAAGATTTCTGGTATTCTTGCCAGTGCTCTCTGTGATTGTCTTAATCCCATAAAGTAACAGTTGCTTCTGCAGTTTGATAGTAATTATCTCTACCTTACTGCTGGATTTTGATGTTTAAAAGGCCATTGTCTTCTCCCCCATGACCCTGTCCAGATAGTACTCGGCTGAGGAAAGCGCAATCTGTCCTTTTCTCCACAAGTTCCACTCGATCTGCTCACTATCTTTTCAAAGTAACACAATAGCCTTTTGCCAAAAAATGGAAAAAAAGGACAAAGTTGGCATCCACTGGATCCTGTGGCAATGAGTTTTACATTTAATTAAACAAAAATCCCTTCTGCTTGCTCTGAACCCATGATCCAACTTTACTAGATGTCTCTGAGTTTATTATGAGTAAAGGAGTGAAGTGATTGTTTCTTAATCATCTTCATTAAGCTTGTCAAGATTTTTGGATCTCTTTCATATCCCGTCTAAAGTTGTATAATCTCTATCATATGGGTCTTTATTACCTGTGTTGTCCTTGTCTGTGCTTTGACATTAAGGGGAAGGATGTAAAAAGGAAGGAGTTCAGAACCACATTCATATTCAAGTTGTGAAGGCACCGATTAAACGCAGATGAAGGAGAAATAAATTAAAATGGCTGATGATTAGGCAGACAGTATCAGAGGAAAATTTATGTGGGGAAAAGAATTAAGGAGCATTTATGTTGTGGACTACCCAAGCATTAAATGTTCTATCCTTAATGCTATGAAAATTCAAATACAGAAAAATTTGGAAAATTTCTAACATTGCTAAAATGAGAATATTATTACTTAAGAAATCTTTTCTGGTTTAAAGACATCATCCCTGATCTTGTTTAGATAGCTTAGTTTCTTACCTGCTGTTTGGCTTAAATCTTTTCTTCTTTCTGTCCTCTTCTTTTTAGAAACTGAAAAAAACCCCAAAAACTAAATACAAAAATAAAAGAAAATAACAACAATTCTACACTTTTAACTAGAAACATTCCAGATTTTGCACTTAGTATTGTAATGCTTTATATCAACATCTGGTTAATATAAGAAAGTTGACCTCAGGTATTTATTTTCCCCTCCAGATTATATCTGCGATGAATTATATGGTTAAATGCTTCCTTATATCGAGAATGATATACAGTTTTTTGAACCAGAGCAGAGCCAGGTGCTATAAACTATAACCATGAGCTTGGTGATGTGGATTTTGTTATTCTACAGGGCTCAGGACCAAAATTTTTCATTCAGTTGTTCTGCATCAACAAGATTCAATAGAGCTCAGCATAGTGCCCCTCCCACTGCAATGCTTATGGCCAAACTTAGAAAAAAACACAACAGCTACTGAACTGAGGCCTTTCAAAAATATGGCAAATAGTAACATCCTGAAAAGCTGAAAATTACAGCTGATGACTTAGCAGTTGTTTTATTATAGATTTTTTTTTTTTTGCAATGAAACAGAAAATGTTATTTTCTCCTATAATCTCTTTTTGTTTAGCAAAATAGGTGCTTCTCATATTGCCTCTCTGTTTCTAAAAGGGAGTGATAAGTAGGAGCATACATATATATACATATTAATAATAACATCAAATCTAGAACTGCTTAGCCTATAAGTTTAATTTAGTAAATTTTAAAAGTTCACATGTATTGTGCATAGAGCTCTTCATATACATTTTAAATACTTCCAAGTGCTCTTTTCTGAAGAGTGTTTAGTATACGGAATAACTTGCTCAGATTTCATATTTCTTTGATGGTTAAATTCTGGGATAAACAGACAGTGACAGACACTGATGCTTCTCTATGCACACTGCAGAAAAAAAAGAGGAATCAGTACTTGGGTTTATAGACCAAGCATGAGATACCTTTAGCAGATATGTTCACATCAGAATTTCTCTATATCCTGTTTGTGGACATGGGATAATGATACCTCCATATCCAACAGTATGATGCTGGGGAAGGGTACATTAAAGATGTCACGATGCTCAGGTGCAGGTTAAAACACTGTGAGAGCTCTTCCATTTCAGGTGGCCACATACTAGGTCATTTTTTATATGTAGGTATGTACAGGTTTGATTATTTACACCTGTAAAAAATACAAAATAAATTAAATGTATCCAAGCTCAATACCAGGTATCAATGCTAACTGAACCCACAGCTCTGCCAGCAAATTTTCTTGGGTTTCAATTTCAGGCAGCTGAAGGAATACAGACTATCAGTAATGGTCCACAGACTGCCTCTTAGTACTATCTAAACACAAGCTACTGCTACAAACTTTTGAAAAATTCAAAGATATGTCAGATAATTATACAGTCCTTATAAATTAAAAGTTATCTAATAACAACAGAATTGTTTAAATGTTAAAGGCTTCACTTACAACTGAAGTGTTCTCACATTATATATGCTCCTGATTTGATGCAAAGGAACGACTGAAATGGCTTGGTCTAGGAATACTTTATCTGTAAAAGGAAGATTTACAGAAAGCTTGAAGCCATAAAAGAAAAAGATATGAGATCCTATCTATGTCTTGAATTCTCAGCTGCCACTTAGAACATAAGCAAATTAAAATAATTTTTTTTAAAAAATTATGTATTATTCACCTTCTTTCAGATATAAAAATTAAGTGATTGTCTTGTACTACACTTTTGGCTCTTCAGAAATTATACGTATTCCTTATTTCCAATGAGAGCATTTAGAATGCATAGCATTAAGGAAGGAGATGCTAATATACATTAGAAAATGAAAGTTTAGCTAAAAAACGAAATGTGAATTTACATTCCCATTATATTCATAGTATTTTTGTTATACATACTTTTCTTTATTTTATACATATTTTTCTTTCTTTTCTTTCTTTTAAATTAAAAGTAGGTTTTCAATTTTAAAAACCCACACAAAATAAACAAGACTTTTAATTTTCATTCTTTGGAATAAAAAAATTAGTATTACATGTTCACAAAAAGTTTAATAGAATTTTCCAGGCACCACTGTGGCTCAAACTTTATTTCTCAGGATCACACTGGGATGTTTCTAAAGCTGTTTTGGATACCTGCTTGTAGATGATCTAAATATCTGACTCTCCCATACTTTATAGTACTAATATAAGTAATAATTTTTTTAAAAAGTACATTTTCAGAACTTTCCATGACAAAAATGATACAATTGTCTTGTGGAGGACTAAAGATTTCTTCCTCTTTCATGTACTGTTTTTTCTAAATAGGGAATGGTAAATCATTTAGTCTGATCAGCATATCACTGGCCAATATTTAATTCTAGCTGTGTTTTTTTCACTTATTTATTGACACAATTTTTAAAAATAGTTTTTACAGACCTTTTATTTCCTTCAGGAAAGATTAAGTTTCATTTTCCTGTTTGTCCCTTTTCACCACAGAGCAAACACAGCTGCAAAAAATTGCAACCCCTTTTAATCTTCATAATCAGCTGCTTAGGCAGGTGCAAAGAAAACACTTTTTTGCAAGATGATTCCCTCCCACATTTCCCATACTTTCACATCCCACCATTCACTAAAGCTTTTTAGCCTGCTACAGATCACTGAACTTCAAACGATCAGGAAATGGGTTAAATCTTCAGATGTTTTAAACATGAAATATTCTTTTCTTCATTGGAAAAAAAGACATTTTGAAACTTACCACAAAAACTTAGAGAAATCCATAATCTCATGGGTGTTTTTGTTTCCCTGAATAGTGGGAGATCAGACTCCAAATCCTCTTTACAACATGTTTAAGCAAAAATGGAAAGGAAGCATTCCAGCAGCAACCTCAGAAGAAAAACTTATTTCATGACAGCCTGAAATAAGACAAAGAAAAAGAGAAGCTCTGGCTCTGTAGTTTACCTTTCTTACTTGTCCCTGGTCCCTGCCCTTTATTAATGGCAGACTGCTGATTTCTTTTCCCAACCACAAGTAGTTCTCACCAGCCTAATTTATTCAACACAGCTATTATCTTTGTGGTTTTTTTTTTTAACTTTTGCAGTGCAAATGCAGTCCTCTGATACATGCTGGTCACTGGGGGAACTGGTTTCCTCTCTTTTTACCGAGTCTTTCTAACTATACACCAAAAAATACTTTATGTGAAACAGAAATCTAGAAATCTCAAGGAAAATAGTTTTGAAGATTCATATCTCATGTCAATGGTTGTTTTTCTAACAAATATGTGCTGCTAGGACTTAAAACTTTGCCAGCAGAGATATACTCCTAAAACCATTCGATTCTATTTTCTGTGTGGGTAAGAGAATTCAGAAAGTACCAACTATTTCAGCAAGACTTTTGTCATCTGTGTTGCTTCTAAATTGAAAAATAAATGTGAATACATTTTGATTTTGATGAACCAAGTATTTATCTGTGCTGACAGCCATTGTTACATTCCATCCATAAATCAATGGAATTTACCTTATATAGGCTGAGATGTTAAATATAAATAGGAAAAAAATCAGAGTGTTCATAGCAGAAAGCTTGACTGATTGTTAAATACAGAGATTATCAGGCATCACCATGAAGGAATGGTTCCTATTTTGAAGTCTCAGGATCCAATTCCTTACATTTAATAGATTTATTCATTGTCATTTTGGAGCATCTTGAAAATGATTCCATCAACATGATTTTCATGCAGTTTTGATCAAAAAAAAAAGTCTATCTTGCCATGAAATTGCTGCTGACAAAGAAACTTCCATCATCTCATAATATATTATAATACAAGCTCAATATTTGATGAATAAAAGAAGATTGAAGGAACAGCTGTGTTTGGAGATCCAGGTTTCTTTTCCCCTTTCTGCTTGCACAGTATAATAGTACAGAATTAAAATTTTGAAATAAACTGTTTTTTTCTCTTCATTAACTCTAGTAATTCAAAACAAATGAGTAAGGTACCACTGTGCAGGGCCAAATTTAAATCAAAGGCCTAAGATGCTTGGCAAGGTATCTCTCTGGAAAAAGAAGTTGCTCTGATATGCTAATATTGTAATGAACTATTCACAAGACCTTTGTCACTCAGAACACTAACATTAACACTTGCTGAGTAAATGATTTTTAGTAATTGCAATATCTTTTTATTTATTTTTCTTACTAAATTGGGAGTGTGAAAGCAGGGTTCATTATTGTGTTCCTTTTTGGCAAGCAAAGATAAAATCTGCATTATCCCAAGTGGACTTCCTATTACTATAAATTGTTTACTAAGGCAAAAATTGAACTTGTGTTGCAGAACACAAAGTAGAAGAAATATAACTGTTTTCTGAACCTTGTTTACTACTCCACAGCTTATCCAGTTGTATTGAAACTGTATCAATAGATACTGGAAGTAGCACAATTAAAATTGTCAGTGTACTCTCCTATAACAGTACTGGCTATACATTGCTGCATTTTTCTTCTATTAGTTATGATAAGTTTACAGATAAACCATTTTTCCCTGATTCGAATCTCAATTCGGTACGACAATTCCTAATGCAAAAGTCTGCTGAGATTGTGTATACTGACTGATCCACGAGAGTGCAAAAGTGGTAGGAAGGACAAATCACAAGACACAGCATCATAACAGGGAATGCCAGAAGGCAAACTACCAGCTTATCTACTAAGAATAATGACGTTGCACATCCAAAATATGCCATGCCATGGTCAGAGGAGGCAGAAAAAATCTCAGAAGAATCAGATGTGACCAGTGTAGGCAGCTATTCCAGCAGACTTCAGAACTGATGGAGTGACACTTGCAAGCAAAATTTATGTCGAGTATGCTCCTGCTCCTAATCAGAGTCAAATTTGAGCCCAGCTATAGTCTAGCTTAGGAACTTCTACACATCTGAGATACGAGCATAGCTGGATGATCCTTGTGACCTGACTGCAAACATAGCTTGGCAACTGTTTTTTTATTTCAGCCCTTATCTGTACGTATCAACTCTCATTGTACCGAATCCCAATTCAGCTCTGCTCAGAACCAGAGTGTTAACACCAGATCCATTGTAGGAACTGCAGTTTAAACCAAATCTGAACATGGCCTCATGTTTTGTGCTGACACCAGACCAGTAATTAGGGAAACATCATCTTTTGGACCCTTAAATTGGCTTGCATCACAGTATTTCTCACAGTACAGTGATCATGCAGAGCTTTCTGACTTTTTATAATCTTTAGTGTAATCAAATCATATGCGCAGTTCTCATTTTATTAAGGTAAAATGTGATTATTAGCATATTCCTGAACCATTAAGGTTCTAATTTTCCTAATCCAGAAAGGGAACCATGAAAGTCTACAGTCCTTAGATATAACAGTAAAGATGGCTGTCACGTTAGATTTATCTGGCTGTCATATCAGCATAAAGCAATCTAATTTCTAACACTGACTGACAGAAAACCAAAAGCTTTTAAAACTATTTTCAAAATATTCTTTTCGTACAAGTTCACCCGTAGAAGATGTACGATAAAAGCATATTTTATTTGATAAGTATCTTCCAAGAAAAAAGATTTAATCCATGAAACAGATAGCAGCTAACAAGCAAGATGCAAGTGATGTCCATGTCAAATTAAAGTTTAGGGCTTGATGTGCTTCAGTGACCTCAGACCTGGGGGAGGAAGTTAACATACCTTGGGAAAAAGGATGTACCACTGATAATGGAAGAATTTATGGGCCACAAGGACATCTCGCAGGACTCCCAAGGAAAGGAATAAATTAATAAATATAACTCAGCAACTCTGCTGAAATCAGCTCCAGCTGGGTAAAAAGTAATCCTGACAGGGGAATCTCTGACCACAGAGTCAAAGACCACCAACCCACAGACCACAGACCCAAGAAACCCACTGACCCAAAAGAAAGAACATGAGCATGAAGACTAATTAGGGTGAGAAGTGAGAGAATCATTAACCTACAGAAGATAGAATAGTAATTAAGAAGAGAACTATGTAACCAGCAGCCAGTGAACACTAATCTCTTTGTCTGCTAAAATGTATAAATAGTTAAAAACTTGATATTTGGTGTACATTATAGGTGAAGAGCTACCCCAAGTACCTCAGCACTGAATAAAGTAATGTTGGCTTTCCAACCTAATTACTTGGATGGTATATTTCCTGGGTTTTCAGTGGCAGACCTTGGGGAAGGAAGGAAGAGCTGCAGCACACCAGGTTGGGCACTGCTAGCAGCCACCCCATCAGCATCACCACCTCTGCCTTCCCAGGGCAGACAGAGCTCTCTCACATGGGACAGGTGGCCTGCACACCTCTCCTCAGTATCTGGCATGGGAAGACCTGCCCCAGGGACATGGATGTCATCTTACAGGGTCACAGGGAGCAGGATGGGTACAGGCAGAGCCACAGCACCACACACCCTGCAGGAGGGTCTGCAGGCAGGTGTCCAAGCACTCCCCAATGAGAATGTGCACATCTGTAACCCACACAGACTGGGTCTGCATACGAAGAGTGCACACAACTGTGCAGCATTATACCTTTGAGGAATTAGTTATAAAAGACTGCTTAGAAATTTCTAGGCATTTATTAGCATTTTATAATGTCTGGTCTTGTGATTTATCCATTCTGCCAGTGATATTGATCCTGGATGAATCATTCAATGTTTGCAAGTTAACTGCATGTGATTAGCAAACCAATAAACCCTTTCAGATATGATTTGGTTAAAAGTATATGAACTGAGCAGTTTTCGTTTGTGATAGCAGCTGTCTTCATTACCAGAAGGCATTCTGAGATAATATCAGAAAATACTGTCTTTCTAAAGTACTGGAGTGTTTCTGCTGGAGCATAGGAAATCCTCAAGGACAGAAATGAGGTTTGCAGCAAAATGGCCTGTGGATATCTGGATAGATCTGTAGACACAGTAAACAGCACAGTAATCACACTGTCTTGCAGAACTTAATCAACCAGTACTTTACTCCTGAGGAGGGTGTTTATGAAACGCTTTGTTAAAAATATATCCCCACAAATACTCTGTGTCATCCTTCTTTTTGTTTCTACAGAATTGCTACTACTTAAGTTACATTAGTGACAAATGAATATGTGACAGTACTTTAAACTGATTCCTTCTTGATTGCAAAATTATCTATAATTTACAGTAGGATCTCTGCAGTTATGGACTTCAGACTGCACCATCTAATGACCTGTCTGGTTTAGCAAGCAATGTTTTTACACTACAGGTCGGGTTTTAGTTTTGTTTTGCTTGTTTTTTAAATGGTAGCAGGAGAGAAACCCACTTATATTCATTGCAAACAAGGACCCTGGAGCTGTATCCTTTTCCTCCAGGAGGTAGTTGGCATTTTATTGTAACAAATAGCTAAAGATAGCTTCTATAATATGCATGAATTATATATGGATTTGTATTTCATATTTTCTAAATCCAACTAGGCTTTAAAATTGCTTTACAGAAGTAATTTTCTTTTGGTTGTACCCAAAAAACCTCCTGATAACTTCCTTTGAGTGCTGAGGGCAGAGTAGGACACAGCTATGTTAAGTCAGTTATATTCAGAGTTACTGTTCCATGTAAGTAGAAATGTTCCTCACAAAAAAACCCCACAGCAACTGTAAAATAAAGGATTAGTCTACCATTAACTCTGAACCTGTCGGTTTGTTTTTCTTCATAATTCACAACTTCTTGTATTTTACTTCCTTTTGTGCATTTTGTGCCACTGCAAGAAATTTAAAAATAAGACTTTTTCTAATAACCCCAGAGAGAAAAGAAAAAAAAAATTGCTTACTAGCCTTATAATAATCAGTGTCTCTCTCGGCATGATATTTCTTTAATCCTCTAGTAAGACAAGCAGGATTTTAAATAATTTAATCTGAAAAGATATCATCTGGAAATCACTGCAGGTGGAAAAAGAATCTTTGCAGCAAGCATTAGAGAAGTAAAATGGCAGTTAATAGCTAAGTTAGTTTATAACTGATTTCTTTCTAATAAAGATGGTTAAGACCAAAGATAATAAAACCAACACCATTTTATCACACAATATGACACATGACTAGTACCCTTGGCCAACCAGTGGAAATAATAGATTTTTCAGCAGCCAAAAAAAAAAAACATTACCCAATGCTCTTTTAAATCAGATAGCTTTTTTTCACCTACAAAAAAAAGAGAAAAAAAATATACAAAATCAGAAATCCAAAATTTAAGCCAGAAGTTAATTAAAAATATACATTTTAAAGTAAAATGCTATCATAAATGCTATAAATAAAATGCTATAAAAGCTAATAATTGCTTTCTCTTTTGTTTCTTTTCAGACTTTAAATGTACTCAAATCTGGTACTCACAAACATTTGCTCATTTTGAACTGCACTGTTTTTAGTACACCAAGTGCCAAAAAAGTTCCATTCAACTCTGATTCTTTTTGTTTGCATATTCTATTATAGCAAAAAAAAAAAAATCCCTGAGAGTGTAGTCAATCGATTAGATTTTACCAATCAGATAATTCAGAACACTGAACAACTTTTAGCTAACAAAGTTTTAAAAGTTCATGTTGAAATAAAGTGCTAAGAAAAAAAAAACAGCCGTAGTTTTAGTCAACTTTTATCTAACTTGACTCAGGAGGTGTTTTATTAGGAAAGCCCTGTTTAACTAGACAGCATAAAAGCAGTTTCAAGTGGTCAGAATTAAAAATCCACCAAAGCCATCGCCCTGTCTTCAGTAATAAAGAGATATGGAAAGAAGATGCAAAGTATGCAAGAAATGGAAGGATAGATTACACTGTTCTTGAGAACTTGTCTATCTTCTAAGACTTGTAGCTCTGCAAATTCTTATGCCTGTCATAATTTCTATGCAACCTTCAGTAGATTCTACTTAAATTCATTTCATCTTCCTTTGTCAGCATATGGCATTTTAGCAGCCATGCTTTCTGTGGGCAAAGGATTCAAAAAAAGTGGCTACAGCTTCTTGCTTTGACAGATTGTGGTTACTAACACTGACAATGAAGCTACTAGCATTTAATTCAAATCAGAGGAATATGATTTTTCAAAACCAAAAGGATTCAGAGCATAGGTACAAATGGAAAGAGGTGAAATTCAGGCTGAATATTAGAAAGAATTTGTTTACTGTGAGGGTGGTGAGACACTAAAACAGGTCACCCAGGCAGGTTGTGGATATCCCAATCCTGGCAGTGTTCAAAATCAGGCTGGATGAGGCTTTGAGCAACCTGATCTAGTGGAAGGTATGGCGGGGTGGATTGGGACTAGATGGTCTTTAAGGTCCATTCCAACCTCTTAATTTTCTATAATTCTATGATAATTCACATTCACTTAGACCCACTGATACATAAGCTATAATGGACAATCCTGTTGACTGCATTTATGTGACTTTGCTTTGAATTGAGTTGGTCTCTTGTACAATTTAACCCTAAACAGTGTTTGTGTGGTCAGATTTTATCCTTGGATAACCCTACAAATTAGGAAAATGCAAACGGTGAATTAAGCACAAGAAATTCTGTGATTTGTCCAAATCCTCATAGTAAGTGCTGATTACAATTAGTGATGAGTTTCTGCAGGCTTATCTAATGTTCTTGTTAGTGGAATACTTTTTCTGTAAAAGGACAACAAGGACTTCTATGTTTTTTATTTATTCCAGCTTTTCTTAGGATCCTACCATGATGTAAAAAATCTGCTTTTTCTTCAACTTGTAAGAGCTATTAGACTTTCGTCGTCCTCATAGGTTTCCTGGCTAAGATTAGGATTAGTTGGTGCCTTGGGAATGTTTTCTCTCTGCTTGCAGAGATACATTCACTCATGTCCTCCTAATTTGTCTTCATAAAAGTATCTTCTCCAAGGCATCTTGTTCCCTTTCCTATTTTCTAACATTTTGCCCTTCCAAACATTCTAAAAAAGAGAGCATTAGTTCAACCTTTTACCAAAGTCCTCACAATCTTTCTTTATATTTTTCAAGTCCATGTCCTTTCTCCTCTTGCAGATAGACCTAGCACAAGCCATTTGTCTCCTTTGAAACTAATATTCTCTTTTAAATAAAAAAACCCCATGGTTGCTGTATGAAAAACAAAAGTTACTTGCACGAATGAATAGGCTCCAAGAAACAATTTCACAGCTAAATAAGAAGTCACTCAACAAGGATTTCACAGCTTTCCTTTAACACAGCCCTTTTTTTAAATATCAGTGCTAAGTAAAAGGTACCAGTAGAGTTGGTCTCTTTCTATCCTTTGCATGAATGGTTTGATATCTGAGCTCCACTGTAGCAGATATTTCTCAAGAATGGAGTCCACTGAGGCCGCTGTTTGGAGATACAGGCTTCCATTACTCTGCTATTCCTTTACACAGCACATGCAAATAAACAGTGTCCTGACCAGCTGCACGTGACACAGGGACCTACGGGGCAGGGCAGACTGCAGATGCAGGTCTAGTAGCACATTAGAGTACACACCCTTCACTGTAGGTTAGAACACGGGTCCACTTCCTAGGTCTGATTGCCAGCCTGGGAGAAGCTGTAGCACAATTTTGAAAGAGATATTTAAAATATTCATGATGGATGTTACCACCATGAGAGATGGCTCAAAGAATGTAATGTAACTGGGAAAAAAACGGTTTCATGGAATGGATTGAACCCCTGATCTTAGGGAAAGAAAGGTAAAAACGAGTCATTGCTTTCTCCTGTTGCCAAAGAAGATGTCAAGAAAAGACATCTAAATATACAATAAAGAAAAAAAGTTACAGATTTTCTGTTTTATTTTCTAAGCAGTTTCATAAGAACACATTGTTTTAATAAATAATTTTAAAACTATGGGGCACAAAGGTAAACTCAGTTGAAGCCATCATGGCACCAAAACTGACGGTGTCCAAGAAGCGTTTGGACAACACTCTCTGGCACATGATGTGATTCTTTGGGTTGTCCTGTGTAGGGCAAGGAGTTGGACTTTGATGATCCATGAGGTTCCCTTCCAGTTCAGCATATTCTGTGATTCTGTGACTTTCAATTATACAACCAGTTGTATATGGGAATTAAAATTTCTGAGTTTATGTACAATACACAGAGGTTGTCAAGACTCTTCAGGAAAGTCAAAATTTTGATAAGGCTTGAGAATCCTAAAGGTATTAACCTACTGAGATTGCGTATAGCATAACTATTTATGTGAGATGATTATATATTTAATATCAATATTGATTAAGGTCACTGTTTAAATATGTGCAGTTGCAAGCATAAATTTCTTGCCCTTCCACTTTGTGGGATCCAATCATGCTCTAAGAGGGTTTATGATTTTTTCTTTCTTTTATGTTAAAACATGATAAAGGAGACAACTGAAGAGATTTTGTTCACCCACAATTTTTCGAAGACACGTAGTTAGCTTGTCGGTTTTCCTCATAAAAGGACTACATCACTATAGATTTATACAAAGTCAGCTTGGTTCACTTTCAGAATAACTAAATGAAATTGATAGCTTTAAAATAAACTTTATCATAATGGTTTTCTATTTTCAAAAAAAAAAAGCTGCTGATCACTATTCACATTGGAGACTTTTGAGGTCAATATTAAGAAGCTGGAGGTAATCTAATTGCAAATCATTTTGCATAGGCTTCCTTGCAAATTGGCATCACTTTCCCTACTGTAAGGCCTGTTATTCTTTTATTGATTTAATGAAGTAGCATGCTTTATTTATACAACCCACTTCCTGAATGTGTGCTCATCTGTAATGGTAATTTGAGGTTAATAGAACCTGTATGTTAGTGTTGGTTCAACTCAGCCAATTGCTATTACTCATTTGAAGTAATAATTTATTTAGAAAAGCAATACTCAGCTCTCCTACCTGAGGAGCTAAAGTACCTCTTCAGACACTGATCCAGGGAATTTTCAAATTCAGCCATCCTAATTCAGAGGGCAGAAAGAACAAATTAGAATTTGAAAGGCTGGCATTGTTAGTAAGACTATAATTTAGGCTGAAAAAGAACCCCAGGGTGAAATTCATAAAAATTAGGGGTTGGGGGTTAGCTGGAACCAGGTAACATCAGGGACTGAAAAGATGTCCTACTACAGAGGACACAATCAGATGTGTGGCATATGATTGTAAAGACAGGAAAGGTAAAGCAAAACTTGAGGTGTCACTAGTAAAATATGAAAGATAACAAGAATTTGCTCTGCAAGTGCAAGCAGTTAACAAGGGACTGAGGAAAGGATAACTCTGTTGCTCAACACAGGAAAAGAATGAAAAATGAATGGTACCAGGAAACGTAGTCTTTACTGCTTTTTCTGTTTCAGTCCTCAGGAAGAGATCAGCTGAGACTAAATGACTGCTAGAAAGCTTCAAGTGCTGAGGAAACAAAAAATACTTCCATGTGACCTTATTTTTTTAGATAAAATAGCAGAGTCAACAAATTACTTACCTTGGCTTTCCTAAACATTACAATGGAAATGTATGACAATCTGATAAACATGAAGCAGAGAAAACTACAGCAGTGTCGATGGTTAGGAAAGATAATCCCAAAGAGTAATTATCAATAACTTGTGGTTATAATGGAAGGATTTATTAACTGCTGTTCCATATGGCATAGAGGACGGAAGAGAATAAACATTATTGAATTTACTAATAAAAAGGAAGATCTGGGAGGGACTAGAGGACAGGATCCAAGTTTTCAATAAGCCCAAATTTATGACAGACTTGATTAAAAAAATAAGTAAGGGAAATAAAAAGTGCTGTGCCTGTGCAGGAACAACTAATTACAGAAATGTAAGAGGAAGATGGACAGCAAAGCGGAATAATAGTTTATATTGGATCACTAGTTGAAGAAGAGACAATAAATTCACTTACTAAAGAAGGCATGTGCCATATTGGGATGTATTAATACCAATACAGACACCTGTGTTCAGTCTTGGCCATTGTACTTCAGAAAATGTGTAAGTCAGTGTGAGAAAGTCTAGAAGACAGCAATAATGTTAATCACAACGTTTAAGAATGTGATTGACCTAAGAAGAAAAGTTGAAATAATTGGGTCTGATTTGCCTTTCATTTGGACTAAATTACCCGGCAATTCTTTGAAGAATGTCCATTCTGATTAAATGATGATAATTGGGCTTATATTGTAAGGTAGATGCCAGTTAGATTTTAAATATTTTTATGGCAAGGAGCCTGAAACACTTTTTACACCACCCTTGTGGATTACTTATTCATCAAGGCTTTGCTGTAGTTGAATTGAATTTCTTTTATTCTGGAAAAGAAATTTGAGTTTTAAAATCCCTTCCAGATTATATTTCGCTTTAGTGTAGTCCTAGAAATGTAGCTTGTGATTGAGAAGCTGGAGTCAGCAACAAAGAACAGAAGCTGGGATGCCATATCTGCTTGTATCAGGCCAAGATATCTTATCTGGGAGGTTGCCACATGAAATGATGAGTGAAAAAAAAGGGGTGAAAATGTCGTAAGAGTTAGTTTTAGCGAAAGTGGTACACAACAATGAAACAGCATGGAGGGGTATAAGGAAAACAATCGACATAGTGGGTTTGCTACTCACAGTTCCTTGAGCTTGATACTGCTGACATGCAAATTACACCATAGAAATACTGACATTGTCAGAGGATACAAGATTAAAATACTGAATTTATTGCTCACACAAATGACTGGCAAATGAAATGGAAGTATACACACCAGCTTCATACTGTCATGCACAAACAGAACACAGGTGGAAGAACAGAGCAATAATAAATATGCTGTATAGCTTCAAGCTAGTCCAAATGTCAGATTATCCTGAAAACTTTTAGATCACAGCAGAAACTTGGATGTTCAACATTGGTGGTTTAGATTTGCATCAGACAAAATAGTATAAGGAAACTCCAACACTGTTTTCAGACTTATTAGACCCCAGTTTTGGGGATTTTTTACATCTAAATGTCTAAGCATCTAAAAAATTTAGAAAGGCCTGCATTTTGTCTAAAAAATACAATGTTACTTCTGTTAGGTTTCAACAAGAGCAGGGCTCGTAACATCTTCAGAACAGCATCTATTTCAGCCTTACCTGAAAAGAGCTGGATTTTATTCATTACAGGTAGAGTACCTCTTGG
Organism: Oriolus oriolus; assembly: GCA_013400235.1. Taxonomy (NCBI): domain Eukaryota; kingdom Metazoa; phylum Chordata; class Aves; order Passeriformes; family Corvidae; genus Oriolus; species Oriolus oriolus. The sequence continues at coordinate 144,152 of VXBT01000727.1, forward strand.
AAGGAAATGCCATTTAATTTAAAAAAAAAAATGGTGAGGGTTTTTACATGTCAGAAAAAGGATTGTAGAACTGTATAAGCAAGACCAGAAAATTATGTTTCATTCAGACACCATTCAATAGATGGTTTCACTTCCTTTTACCTCTCCCCTTCTTTATGCTAAGGGCTGGACAACTACATTTGATGCAAGTGCTTGAAGGATAATTCCAAGGGTGAACCTCAAATCACAGTGCAGTTTTAACTGGGGCACATTATATTGATGCTCTCAGGAATGTCTACATTGTCAGATGTGCATTTAAGTGAAAAACTAGTCTTGCTCTCTTCAATCTTGATCTATTGATCTCAATGGACTTTATTCTTAATAAATATTTCTCATTTTTTAGAGTAGCACTGCACACAAAAAAGGCAATGAGAATGAAAGAAATTTGTTCTACTTACAGTCACCCAATTTCCTGAGATATAATTCCACCTTGGGAAATTTATTTTCAAAATTTAAATGAGTGCCTGTAGCACGGAACACAGAACTGGAAGGTTAGTTTTGTATGTTTCACATAGCCTTATATTTTGAAAGTATTTGTAAACAATTCTAGAGAATAATAATTTAAAAAAAGGTTTTATGTTGAAAGGCCTAGTATCGAACAGGTGGTAGGGAGAATAGTGCTCTTTATAAAATCAAACAAACAATGTATCAGTATAGAAAGTACTGAACCGTGGCTCTTCTTCTAAAGAATAGGAGGTCAGTTTTGCCTTAAAGATTTGAAATTTTCTAATTCTCTATTTTTATTTCCTTTTTAGAATCTTTTTCGTTCATGTATGTCTAATAAACTTAGCCAGCATAAAGAGAAGAGTCATAAATGTATTGCATTGAAATTTCCTTGTATGTGGGGGTTTAGCCTCTGCTTCTGGATCTGAATAAAGTGGCTGTGATATTTTTGTCTTTGACTTGGATGATACATCTCACCCTGCCAAATTCCCTTTTTGGAAATGAAGTTCCTGTTGCAATTGCATTTTCTTTTACATTCATCAGTAAAGATAATTGCAGCTTCTGTAACTATATCAGTCTCCAAAGAGATCAAGTTGTCCTTATTCAGCTTCTTGGAGTTGAGAAAACATTATTTGTTATTAACTCTGTCTTGAACCCTTCTATCTTATCCTCCACTACGGGCAAACTGAATCAGCTTATATTATGGAACATTTTATGAATCATACAAGCCATTAAATGAAAATATGGCCTTTTTGCTTTATAAATCTGTTTGAGCAAGCACAATATCATGATTCATGGACAATATTTTCTGATTTTATGCGTGGAAAATATGCAGTGTCCCAATTTATCTGCCTATGTGATTAGTTTCTTTCTTCCTTGAGTTTCTCAGTTAGACTTGACTCATCACCTCGATTAAATTTAGGAGCTATTATATACTAAATAAATAAACTCTTATAAAAGCTATATATGTCTATGTCTTACATGTAAAATCTCTACTATTTTGTTATGACAGTTTGAATACATTAGTTTATCAATATATTTTAATTTTAGTCTGCTCTTTTTTAACATCTCTTTTTGAATATTTCTCACAAAACTGAATGCTAAAACCAGAGGTATAGATTTTGCTAGTATAAGTATGTGAAAAATATTCATACAGAGAACATCAGAAGAAGTTTAATACTCAGGGGATAAGCAGGGCATAATTATGGAATCAATTAGGGGCACATTGCAAAAACTATCCCTACTTATACAATATTGTATTTTACTTATTTTGGAATTAGAGAAACTTGGATTCTCATCTGTGTATTTCTTAGCACAGCTGTGAAGGTGGGTGGTTTTTGGTTTTGGTAGGAAGAGGATTTGACTATTGCATTATGTATATGCATAGTAATCAAGGAAATTCCCTATCTCCTGTTCATGAAATGAATGTTAAAGAAAAACTATTTGGAAGGCAAGAGAATTTCCTGCTCTGTGTAGACATAGCATGAAAATACTCTGCAAATCCTTCCTTCAGGTTAGTACATCATTTTTCCATCAAAATGTTCAAATATTGAGCCAGACGTGTTTTGTTCCAGACATCTTTGTTTCAGTTAGTATTCACTGAAGCTTAAAAGAACTCTGAGAAGGACCATATGTCTAGATCTATTTCCTTGCTTCCAAAAAAAAAAAAAAAAAAGAAAACCCCCATGCTGACTGGCAACTTGTCCTGCCTCAGGCTTTTGATTCCAGAGCCTCTGTCCCTTGCTCCTCATTTTCTCAGTGCTGTGTGATTCTTCGTATAAGCTAGGTCATTCTGCTTATTTCTCAGTTTCTCACAATTTGATCTTTGACAATTACTGGATCACAGCCTTCCCTTCTCTCCATCCATATTTTCATCGAAACACAAAAAGAGTGTGTACAAAGGCAAGGGAAAAGGACTCCTGCTTTTTGTCCTTGTTTTCCAGTGAAACCTTTTAATGTCGTAACAGTGTGGAAGAAAATGAAATTTCACCTCTGGAAACCCAAAAATGACCAAGATATCTAAAAACAAAGGATACAAAAGAGAAGGGGCAAGGGGAAGGAGAAGGGGAAGGGCTTCTGTTCCCTTTCCTCACTATTAAGATTCCTGCAGAAATGAAGATACTAGTAACATTTGCATGCTTATTTTAAGTTTTGTGCCTCAAAGTCTGACCACAGAAGGGACTCCCGGGACAGCAGATATTATACCTGCACCTATTTAATTTCTAGGTATAAAATGAGAGGTTAGAGAAGGTAAATATTTTAAATAAGAAATCATGAGATCATTACATCTGCAGAAAAATTGTTATTAGACAGTGGTTTTGACTTCCCAGGCAAAAGAGAAGCTTACTATCCACAGGTATAAAATATAGCAGATCTCTTCCTTCCAGGATCCAGGAATCATCTGGTTCACTATCAGGACATCAAAAATACTGTTCAAATTACTGTGAGAAACTAGATATAAAGTCATCATTCTTTAGAGAAATCTGAAGGGATGTTTGTTCACTGGAACAATCTAATTGCTTTAAAAAGATGTAGTACTTTGGGGAAGTATTAAAACTCTCTTAGAAAGGATACCACATAGAGTACATTCCTTCTAATTAGCACTAAAGTAGCCCAAAGCACACCAGAAGTCAGTCTAAGAAGGTGAGGAAATATGAATAACAGCAGCAAGGAAGAAAGAGACAAAACCACCCAAAGAAAATAAGAGATTAAAATACAAGACAAGTTTAAAAAACCCAAACCACCACCACCAGCACCAAAACCCCAAACCAAGAAAACCCCACAAAAAAATCCCAAAGAAAACCACAACACAAATAAAAAAATAAGATTTGTTTCATCCTGCCAACAATAGCAGGAAAAGATTTTTTTTTTTCTTTTAATGAGAATGAGAGAAAGTCCAGGAGTACTTGGTACCTTAGGAAATATAAATGAAAAGGCAACTCCTGGGTTCTGATATAATGTGTAGGTTTGCAATGTGGTATCGTGCTTTAGGAAAGAATTCCATAATATAACCACCAAATATTAATCTGAAATTTACTTTAAAAACCCTTGTTGAACATCCATACTACCCTGTCTGTAGTTTTTTCAATAAACATCTGAGTGTTCTGCCAGGCTTCTGTGGTTTCTTGGATTATGACACTGAGCAGTTCAACCCATTACCATGTGCTTCAATTTTCCCATTTCAGACATGGCAGTCTCTTCTCTCTCTTGAGAAATGGGTTAACTGCTTTTGGGTGCAATATTATAATAAATAAAAGCAGCACTTAACCAGTAGCCCACTTTAGAAAAGTGTTATTCCTCCATCTGAATGGGCTTCCTACAGATAGGCACGGGTTAGAAAGGCTCATTCAGAAAACAGAAGACCAATTATTTTAAAAACATATGAGAAAACCTCTCCTTGTCTGTCTCATCTTATGTAGATTGTCTTTTCATGTACTTTGATTTTCTCTTCTGCAGTTGCTGAAGTACAGTTCTGTAGAGCTGTAGGGTTGCTGAGGAATCTTCCCAGTCTGACCATTCAAGAGACTTTGTCAGTCACGCTCCCAAGGCCAGAGACTTTCACTGCTGGGACTGAAATTCTTCCCAGTGGGCAGCTTCAGTGCCCCACTTGACTCCCCACACACCTCCCTCTCACACAGTCAGTCCAGGTTTCCTTACCAGATCGACCCCATATTTCCCATGTCACAGAGTCTCAAATGTCTGGTTCCATAAAGCAATTTATTCACAGTGCAGAAACACAGAAACTGCCACATCTGGTGCCTCTGAGGAGGGACCCCCAGTGAAGAAACCTCTGGGCTTTTACAGCCTCACGTCTAACCACTCCCAAATCTCCTTCTTTCTCTGGGTCTTCATTCCTGTTGTGTCCCTGGCTGGCACCACCCTCTTCATGCCCTCTGTTAACCAAAGGGTTGGAAATTCAAGGCCTCTTGTTGCTCTGGGCTCCCACCCAGAGCTCAATCTGCATCTCAAAGCACAGTTTGGAAACTGAGCTACCTGCTCCAGGTGCATTCCTCAACAGTGCTTTCTTGAATAAGAATTTCTCATGCTAGCCAATCCAAGGAATTGATTATTAGGATAAAGTTGAAATGTATATTGTGCCAGCAGGGCAATATTACTTCTTAATAAACAACTTTATTAGGACACTTGAATCCCAAGCAAAAAAATGGACAGGAAAATAGTTTCCTCATACTTTCAAACCTCTACACTGAAACTATTCCTGAAATCAAGTAGTAGCAAACTCAGGTGGCTAGAAAATTAGTTTCCATTACCACCAAGAAAGCATGGTGATACCCAGTCCTGGACCACAAGAGAAAAACCAACAAAAAAATGATCAGGGTATATCCCGAGATATTGGCCAGAAAGAAACATGTTACACAGAAGAGAAACCTCTTTTACAAGGCAAAGATACCAAGACATTCCATCAAAAATTATTCATTGAAGGTGACTAGTTCCATGTTCCTAACATTTATAAAACAATAACCATTGAATTCTACACAAAGATGATCCAAAATATCTCAAATACAGGAAGGAAAGATTTTAAAGCAAAATCTGGATAGAAATGAGAGGGTTTTTTCACAGGAAAGGGATAAGTAAAATATGTTTCACCAATTCAAGGATCACTGAAAATATGTTGCCTCCTTCTTGATTTAGGATGAGGTGAATTATGACAGCATTCCTCGCATCTTTAGTCAATCTGCTTTTTTTAAAGGAAGTCACTCCATTACAGCTCCAATGTTTTTGTTTTTCAGAATAAAATCAATGACTGTGAAAATCAACTTCCCCTTGTCCTTTTCATATGTTTAATTAAGCTCCTTGAAAGACCTGAGCTAAAGCTGATTGCTTTTAACTGCATTTTAAGACGTAACTATTAAAAGTATCTCTAAGTTACATGTATTTTAATAGAAGATAAATCAAAACTGTTATAACAGAACACAGCAACACAATTGTTTTCCAACATACTCAATGATTTTGGTTATTTTTTTTTTTTTACCACCATGTAGCATCATTTTTATAATAAAAATACAAACTAAAGGAAAAAAGGTGGTGGAGAAAGTGCTCAAACTTCTTAAATGTAATCAGGGGGAACGAATTTTCAGGTTTTTTTCAGATTCCATTTAAAATATTGGCTTTTTGTGTAGTTCTAAGATAGTGGTCAGTAGAAGGATGTTGACATGACTGCAAATGGGTACATTTGAACACGTGTATCTCATATCTCACATATAAACACCGTTATACCTTTATTAGTGTGAAGGTGCCTATTGGACCACCCCTGATAAATGAAGTGTAAAGAGACATCCTAATTTGCAATGAGTAGGGGGAAACCTTGGGGAGAGAAGGAAGAGATACAGCACACCAGGTTGGGCAGTGCTTGCAACCCTCCCAGTGTCACCATCTGCAGCAGGCAGAGCCCTCTCCCATGGGATGGGTGCTGCAGGCAGCCAGCGCCCCACTATTTGTAGGTGTTCCTCAATAATCTCTGGTCCCATGCTTTATCTGTTGTACTCCTGGTATTGATTCTGCACACATACTTCACTGACTCTCAATTAATAAAGTGCCATTACTAAATCAATAAACTGTTTCAGTCCTGATTTTGTTTCAACTAAGTAAATGGAGCAGTTTATCTACTAGAACACTTAGTTGTTTAGTTTTGATTTGTGTTTTTTCTAGTATGTCCAGGAATTCCAATCAGAGATACCATTTGGCTAGACATCAAAAAAAGTAGTGGAACAAACATTATCACTTTTCAAGTGTTTAAGAGTTTCAGGATTTCTTAAATTGCTTTGCAATTTTCAAAAGATTTCTTTATTAACATTAAGGTGATCCACAGATGTAAAAACCAGAACACTTCCTCCTCTATACTCATTTGACGTTATTCAGATCATTAACTATACTTTATCTTATTTTCAAATTTTCATCTGAGTTTATCAATATTTTAAGCATATTAGAGTTTCATAAATATTTTTCACAATAGTTTCTACATAAAATTTAAATTCTTTATTAACTCTATAGAAACTCAGTAAACATGTCAGAACCTAGCTTAACTTTAATGTTGCATTTAGAACTTACATCCCATGCATTTCCTTAAGTCTGCATTACCAATGATTATTCTAAGCTTTTTAATTGAGAAAGTAAGTGGTATCAAGAGACTAGCCTAGCCAAGACTTGCTTACAGATGTTTAAGAGTAAGCTGCGTGACTGCAGATTCATTCTACAAATGCATATTTTTGTTTAACAGAGTTGTAGTGGGGGGAAGCATACTTTCACACATTTCCTTGGAGAACAAATTGTAGCCATGTCAAGGTATGCTACTGCTTAACATAACGTACTTTTCTATTTCTTTTTCTGTGTGTTTGCATTAAGAAGCCCTGATCAAGATCACTCCATTTTACTTGACATATTAAAAACACAGAGTTAACATAATGCCTACCTCCAGGAGTCTGTCTAAGCAATCTCAGGTCTAAGCAGCCAATGTCTTTAAGAAACAAACATTTAAATCCATTATCCTGAATCATAATTAAGAATTATATCATCATACAACACATTCATTATTTTATTATCACTGGATATGCCTTGAACTCCTTTCATCCCAAATCAAGAAAATTAAAACTAAGAAAACTTAATTACATGTAATAATAGTCAAACACTGCACTATTTATAATTCAATTATTGCTTCAAAGGCTTGAATTACAAGCATTCATCCACTAATCTGGACATCTCTCCTATACATTACACATCACATAATGCAACAGTTGATCTTCAATACATATGTCTTTTCTTACACCTTCCTGTCTTGATTTTATGCCCACTGCATCACCACTTCCTAGGAAATTATAACACATGTCGTCCAGGTTACAAACACTGAAGAGCAATGATGTAAGAAGCAACCCTACACTCAGTTTCTTAGCGTTTGGTTAATTTTTGGTCCTAAATTTTGGTCCATGTGTGTCTCCATGAACTGCAATCAAAAAACCCCCACATTTTTTATCAGCATCCTCTTTATGTTTGATTTCATAAGGATTTGTTATACCTGCCTCAAAAGAAGAACAAAAATACTCAGGTAGCAAAACCAGAGTTTCCCCCATGATTGTGGAAGTTATATAAGGTATTTGCCATAGTAACGCCACAACTTCACATCCCACCAAACTCCCAGTTCCAGCCCCAGATTTTCCCATCCGCTTCATTATGCCCTCAAATATACACATGGTTGCTTAATGACAATTATATGGATTCAATATTCTTGTATTGTAGTTGCTCTGCTAAAATTATTTTCACACTAGGACCCTCATTCTGAAGTTATTGGGATGGGGTTGACCATGCATTTCTTCCCAAACCTTCAAATTCAGGAGAAGGGCAAAAAGATTATTATTACCTTATCTCCTCCACAGTGGATGTAGAGTTTTGTTGATGTAATATAATCATGCTGCCCTGGAAATCAAGACTTTGACTTGACAGATGTTTAATGATCTGTTTTTTCACAGCTGAAGCAATAAAATAGGTAAAAAATAAATTAAATCTCAATACTAACCACAGCCCCACCAACCACAGTCATATTAAACAAAGATGTGGAAAAAAAATTCTCCAGAAATACAAAATAAAATATAATGATAATAAAAAAAATTCCATGGAATCCAGTTTTTCGCAGTCATTCTAATAACATCTATTAAAAATTGCCTGAAAAAAACACCACAGATGTATAAACTCTCATTCTTTGAGAATAGAATAAATCTCCAAAACAGTGTTTCTCAGAATATGAACGGTACCTCTTTGACGTATGGGAAGAACTTTGTTATCGTACAAGGGGAGGAATGACGCTGTAGGGGCTGCCCGAGGCCACACAGCGTCCTGCTGCAGACATCCTGCATAGCTGCACACTGTGGACAGAACTGGCTCCTTCTCTAGGAGCTAGCCCCAAGTCTCGGCGTTAAGGGAGCACCGGCGGAGGCAAAGGAGCAAGAGGGGTCTCGGGCACGGGGTTCCAAGGCTTTTATTCTTGAAGGGTTCCGGGGGCCAAAGACGAACAAAATGGAGAGTCCAGGGCTTATATAGGGGGCGGTACAAGGGGGCGGAGAGACAACCGAAACCAATAGGGTGAGGGCCAGGGGGTGGAGAGAACATGGAATGGCAGGGTACAAACCAGTGAGGGGGGTATGGGGAGGAACAAGGGAACAGGGGACCAATGGGGTACGGAGAAACATAGAGGGTTCTAGAACTTAACCATATTAGGGGTAAAGCATACATATTCAAAGGGACATACATAAAATAGGAAGGGAAATCAGGAAACCAACTAAAGCTAGGGGATTTACATGCCAGCGCAAGGCCTAGTGGGAAGTCACCCTAACTGGGGGAGAACTCCTCCAGCTTTACTCACCGCGCAACAGAGGGAGAATTTATTTGGGTGCACGCTGGGTGACAAACAGCGAAGTTTCAAGGCCAAAACTCTTCCTGCTTCTGCTGAACATAAGTATTTGATTATTCACTTACATATTGGCAAAATATACCTAATATCCTGTATGGGGTGCAGGTGCTCAGGTGCTGGCAGTGGGAGACAGTGCTGGCTGTCTGTGAGGAGCGTCTTAGGCTGCCTCACGCTGGGCAAAGCTGTTTCCAGAAGGCTCCAACCCACCCACCATAGGGCACAGCTGAGCCACGCAGCCAAGTGGGTGGCACCTCTGGGAAAGGGTATTTAATGGTGTATCACATGCCACACAGGACAGCACAGAGTGACAAAGAAAAAAAATTACTCTGAGAAACACCCCTGCAGATATCCAGGCCAGAACAGAGCAAGGGGCGGAGGTACTTTTTGAGCAGTACAGAGATTACTTTGCTGACCATGATGCAGGCAACCTGTCTATCAACAGTCCATGTAGGACGTGGTGGATCAGAGATCCATCTGTAGCCTGTGGAGGACTCCATTTGGCAGCAAGTGAACATGTCCTAAGGGAAGCTGCAGCCTGTGGAGGTCACACACAGAGCAGGTTCCTGACAGAGGCTGTGGCCTGTGGAGACAACCCACACTGGAGCAATTTTTGAAGGTCTGTAGCCCACAGGAGGGCATCTCGCTGAAGCAGGGGAAGAGGGTGAGGAGGAGGAACAAGTGGCAGGGAGAAGCTGCTCTGGACTGACCAGGACCTCCATTCCCCTTACTTCTGCACTAGTCAGGGACTGGAGAGGACACGAGAGTCAGAAATGGAGGTGTGAAGTTGAGCCTTGGAAGAAGGGAGTTGGGCGGAAGCATTTCACGGGTTGACATTGTTTCTCACAGTCCTACTCTGTTTTTAATTAACAGTAAACTATGTTAACAATCTTCTCCAAATCAAGTCTGGTTTTTCTGTAACGGTGATTGGTAAGTGGTCTCCCTGTCTGTATCTATACCTGTGTCTTGGGTTGACTTTATGATGGTGTATCCCCTATCGCCCGCTTATTGCCCAGACATGAATCCTGTGCCCTTCTGTGCCTTTGAGCCAGATGCGAGAGAAGCGGGGGGAAAGCTGGTGGAATTCTTTTGGCAGCCTGTGTTCAAAAACACAGATAAGTCACTCAGTTTTTCCCCAGCTCTAGGCTCTTTTTCTCAGGAGAGAGACCGAGAGTTAAAATTCTTTGCTTTTAGCTAGCTTCTTGTTCGTTAGCTGAAGCAAGGAGTTTTCCCAGAGCTGTGGCTTCTTCTTTTTCTGGAGCTGTTCAACTTCTGTGCAGAACACCATCACCGGGAGACCCCATACTGTGGCCCAGAGGGGTCATGCCGCACCCCAGCACTGGAGAGAGCAGAGCCACACCTACAGAAAGGACTCTGAATCTACCACGTTTTTTCTCCACAACAAAAATGTTTGTTATCTAACATTATTCATTTTGTGCCTGCTGCATGTTTCTTGTTAGATAAACAGCTTTTGTTTCACTTTCCTCCAAGAAATTTCTTTCCAAACCTGGGTGGGGGAGGGGCTGCCGAAACCTGCCTTCCGTTAGAGGACATTCCCTCCTAATTTGTCTCAAACTGAGACAATCTGCAAGTTTTCTGTATTACCTTCCACTCTGTCCGGTTGAGGAGAGAGTGAGTGAGCCCCTGGATGGGAATTCGACAGTGAGCCATCCTTAACCAAACACATATTCTTATGTCTTTTGTCTGGATAAGGAAACAAAATACACTCCCACCCCTGTGTTCTGTGTAGATTTGGAAGCAGAAGCTGTCCTTTCACACAGATCCTCCGAGAATACAAAGAGAGATCTCTGAATGCAAGATCAGCTTGTATTCAGCAGAAAAAACACAGCTGGTATGTTTTGCATTTTAAATGGTTTAATTTATAAACATTGGATTTTATCTCTGTTTTCTAATCTTGTGTATATTTCTAATCTGTGTATATTGGTGATAGTTGGTACAGGCCGTATATATATTTGATGGGATACAGAGCATCTTTTGTATGAGTCTTATTCACATGTGAACTTTACAAGACAGAAGAAAGAAAATAGCGACATAAGAAGACTGAGGAGGGAGCGTGGAACTAGTTTAAGAGATGAAAACAAGCAATGTGACTGTCCCTCCAAGATCACACAGCGGATTTAGAACCTCATAAAGAGCTGAAAACTTTTCTACTGCACCATGGATATCTCAGAACAACAGAAAATTTCCACCTCAACAGAAAACATGAAGCAAATGCCTTTACGATTTTATTTACTTCACAATATTTAGTATGGTATTCTGGACAATATACATGAAGAACATAATGGTTTCAAGTTAATGTTGTGAAACATTGTGAATCAGCTTCCAAGGCACTGAGGCAGAAGGTGTATTTCTGTTAACAGCAGAAATGGGTATTAACTGAAGATGAATAAAGGGAAGGATTCATTTGAAACCAAAATGATAAACCATAATCAATAGAAAAATGTATTCACATATTTTCCTCATTGTGTATTGATTATAAAATTTAAGCTCTTGCTGCTCAACACAAATTAACTTCCATTTAGAAATGTAAAATAAATACAGCAAATAAGGGTATTGAAAAGAAAATTTTCAGTGATAAGTGTGGCTCTTATATAGATTTTTTCAAAAGACTTTGTTAGACCAGCTGCACACTGGATTACAAAATCTGAAATGAAAGCTGAGGAAATCATACCCAGATATACAAGAATATAGAAACTGAAAAAAACCTGTGAGACTGTGAGAGTGAAAAAACGTGTGAGAGTAACTGCATATTGAAGGATAACTGCATATTCCGGGTTTGAAACACTGGATAACACTGCAGATAAATATGTACCCATGCAATGGATTTACTTCCTCTGTCTAAATCATCATAACTAATTTTTTGTCAATTCACTTTCTAGAAATGCTGATGCAGAACATTTTCTATATTTTTTCAGGCTTTCAGTTAACTGGTACTGTTTAGTGTGGTTTAAATCCAAGATGTATTTTTTTTTTTTGGTGATAGTTGAGCCAGTGGCACTATAGAGATTTCACAGCCCTCTAATAAAAGCACTGAACTGTATAATGCACAGAACTGCTTTATAGATCACTTGCTTGGTGAAATATTTCAGGTTTTTAATTATTGTAATTTCACAGATTGTTGAAACAAATATGGGCTAAAATAAGGTGTCTAGAATGAAATCTAAGACCGTGATACATATCATCTATGCTTCTATGGACAGGATGTAAATATCTATGGTATTTATCCTAAGATACTGTCACAGTAAATAGAAAGGAACGCAAGCATGCATAAAGCCAACTTTAAATGTCTTGTTCATGCTTAACTGTTTACCCAACTTTTAGATGCCTAAGTTAGATGGGATAAAGCCTATCAAGAATGAGTTCAAAGAATATACTCTAAAAATTAGGCATTCAGAATAAGACAGAGCTTAAAATAATGCAAAATTAGGTGGGAAAGAATATTAAATATTAAACAAATGGTGCTAAACAGTAGAAACCAGTCACTAGGAAGAAGTAATGCAAATAGGCTGAACCAGTGATGGGATTACAATACAGAAATGCTTTAATCAAAAGGCAATAACATCATTTACAGTAGGATAATGATGCTCGAAACTGGAAATTAAACACTAATGGCCTGCATACCTAATCTTTGACCTCTCCTGCCACACAAGCCAAAGCTCATATTTATCTACTCTATTACCATGTGTATTCTGTGGTCAGAGAGACATTGCTTTGATACTGTACAATGCAGTGTAAGCTTTCATCTGTTCTGTATAATCACAGAGCTCTCCCTAATGATGTATTTACATAAAACATATTTCTAGCCTAATTTCAATAGGGAAGTCAAGGAAAACTCTCAGAGAACCCATGCAAAACCTTAGAAGTTATTTTTGCTGATGATGGTAATGAATGTTTCATAATACAAATCTTGGATATGTTTGATTGTCTGGCTTTCCAAAATTGAAATGAATATGTATATGCATCTCTATTTCATGCTGTGCTGTTCATAGCCTAATTGCATTTCTACTTTGACTTGACTTCTGTTTCTGAAGCACTTAATAAAAAAAATGTGTAAATATATATATATGTACATTTTTCGTACCAAAAGTTTTAGATAAATTGAATTTTAAGAGAAAAATACACTTGGTCCTCTACTACTCACAATTAAGAAAAATACCAACAAAAACCATCATACAAACTGAAAAATGTTAATGGCCTGTGTCAAACAAAATATGAGCATTCAATCATGGGTATATAAAAATAAATCCACAGTTGATTTTGCACAGATTTCTAAATTTTGCTATTTGTTTTGAAATTATTAAATTATTTCATTTCCATAAAAAGTTCATGAACAATTTCATTATGAAATTTAGAGTTTGATAAGAAATCAGGAAACAGCAGATCTGTTAGTGGTAGAAATTAAAGAGAGAGAGATATTAGGCATTTAAGAGTTAGCAGTTCTAAAGAACTCTATTCCTAAAGAGAAGATACATACATAAAATTCAAGGTTATTAATATTATCAAGTATTTATGGTTGCATGCTCTTTTGGAATAAAAAGGCAAAACTTAAAACTTATTTTGTGTGTTTCAATTTCAGAATGACTAAAAAGTACATTGGAAATCACATAGTTTATGGAGAAGAATGAGGAATGTCATTAGACCTTCAAAAAGTAAAAGAACAGGATGCTAGAAAGACAAGACCACAAAAGAGAATAAAAGAAAAAAAGGAAAAAATCCATAAAACATTTAAAATGAATGTTGCTGTTTCTCTTACCCTGTTGTTAGAATGTTTCAAAATGGAACAAATTCTTATTGATTTACAGGAAAAAAAACCAGTAACAAATTAGTTGTATTAAACAAATAAATTCTTTCAAATGTTTTTTCTTTATAAATAGTTTAAACTGTATATCTTTTCTCAGTGAGTGAAGTTAACTACATATATGCAATCACACAAATCATATTGGGATTTGCAAATTTTTTTTCCTCCTTAGCCTTCTAGAATCATGAGTTCAAAATAGACCATTTCAATATCTGTGCAAAACTATCTGGTTTTGGATTAATTTCTGTAATACTTTACAGAATTAATTGTTTGCTTATCATTCAAAAGATGAAGCAGCTTTAACTTTGTGTGAAATCCTGTGGAGTGCCAGTTATAAATTCTTAAATTTGTAATTCCTCTAGACCATCAATAAGCCAGACTCTATGCAACAGGTGTTCTTTGACTGTAAAATAGCAATTATTTTAAAACATTTCTTATTTCAGAGGAAAAAAGCAATATTGCTAATGAAGCAAACAGTTCTGTTTCTTTTCTACACTCTTATTTTTCTTCTGACTTGAATGTCAAAGAAGTAGAAGTAGGTCATCTGGAAAAATTATTAAAATTTAAGTGTTGAGGATTGAGCTTGTCATCATTTCACTGAAAAAAGGTCAGAAGAATTTTAGGCATGAGGATGCAATAGACATTACTCTGTCCATCATAAAATTCTAAAAGTGCATTGAAGTAAAAATAAAAAAGATAATGTGGTTATAAAACAGAATGTGGTTTGCTGTAACTTCAGTACATACCTTCAATTAAGATTGTACAGTTGGTATTTTTTTTGCCAGTGACACAAAGACTATTCATAAATATACACACATACACACACTTTTATCCTATATATCTAATATAAGTTGGTTTTAGTGTAGCATTTGGGTATATATATATTAAGTTTATGGTACAAAAGTAACCTTTTTTACACTGTCACGCCACCTAAATATCAGACGTCAAGGCTCTACTGTTTCCTTATATAAATTACCAGGAAAAAGGTATTTTTCTGATGACTCTTTATCTCATTTCTGAGATGACTGCAGGTAACACTGATACATCAAAACAGAGAAGGACAATAGAGAAAAAAGTGTTCTCATTTTTCTTTTAAGGAACAATAAAATTCAAAATGCAAAATAATTTCATACTTGATTTAATAATGCAGTTTTCGCTTGAGACCCAGAGTACAGCCAGTGGTGCTTATGACAACAGATTAAATCACTTTTCAGATTTCGAGGGTAGTTAAACTAGAGAAACAATCAATACTATTGGAATGAAAACATCTTTCTTATTACAAACACAACTCATTACTAATTATTTGATATGTTATTTCACCTGCTGTGAAGCTCCCAGTAACGCCAGTGAGATGAGATTTTTTTGTCTATTTTCACGACTGTTTATAAAGCTTCCATTGCCCATTACTCAGATTCACTTTGCATGATTTGAAATGGCCATTATTAACAATATTGACACATACATGGCAGAAAAAACTATTGCATCAAACTTATTTCAAAGAACCAGCCCAAAGAAATTATACTTGTTATCACAGCAGCTAAGCAAAAAATCCTTTTTTCCCATATGTGTATTCAGTGATTCAACCCACAAATTGTTAATTAGTAGATACAATTATATAACTAGACTGTATCTTTAGTCACATCATTCAGTAGAGGTTCAAAATTATTTTAACCAATACCATCATTACTGAAGGATCTGTAAAGCTCAGTCATGGTCAGAACTCCTTAATATTACATTTAATCACTAGTTCCTCTTATCTGTCCTTAGACATCTGTAACTTAAGTATGCTAACAGCAACTTTAAAAGCAGCTCTTCCTTTTCTTTTCCATCATGTCAGATATATGTAATTTGTTAGAACACATGATATTCTTCCTCTAGGAAGTAGTCCAACAGCCCAGATGACCACAGCAGACTAGATATTTAGATGGTTAAATACCGATGAATGAGTCCTAGCTCAAAATACGCTCTTTTATCGAGAGAGTTTATATTTAAGCAAACGGTATCAGTAAACTCCTACTACAGAATGGCCCCAGTAGGCATTATGCCTTGTTTTGATGACAATATTATAGTAGTCACATACATTATAGTAGTCACCGCTAGGGGAAGTGATAACTTGAGAGAGTTCTCAGAGCTTCCCCTCCAAAGCTGTCTCCAAATCAGACGGGCACTGAGTGAATGTAAGGAAAGGAGTCCTGTGCTACTGTAATCTTTCCAATCCAGCTGCACCTGCACTGTTGGACCCTTGAAGATAAGGGACTTCACATACCCTCACCTTGCAGTAGCTGGTCAGCTAGAAACTTAGATAATAGAAATCATTACTGGGCTTTATTTTTACCTTGAGCTCTAAATTTAACCCCAAATGTATTCGATCCAACAAACACTTAAGAGACATTCATCGTTTAGCCTCATCTGATTTAAACATTTGGGATTCTTCTCTAAAGAAAACATTTGAATGTTTGGTTGTGTTGAATAAAGTGTCTGCTATTTTAGGAGGTAAATTTGAAAAGCAGACTTTAATGTGCAGTTGAATAACATATAAATACATCGATACAGGAAATCTGTATCTACTGATATGCACAAACAATGAAGTTATGCTACAGAGTTAATCTCTGAGTTGCTAAAACTCGGAGAAAACAGATTCAATTCACAAATCATTGCTGTAGCACTATACAATAAATAAACAAAAATTCATTTCATGGTATTTCAATTTTTATGGTATTGTACCATACAGACTCAGTCTGTAGATTGCTATTACTTCTACTATAAAAATTGTAATATTACAGCACTGACTGGTAGCGCGGATCTAGTTAAAGGTCTGCCAGTTTTTTCCTTTATAAACCTATATTTCAAAGAGCTTGGAGCTCCACTATAGAATGTTCTTCAGATGAGCATGTTGTAAGCAGCTTACACACACAGAAACACAGACACACTTAACGCACATGTTATGAATTTCAAAGATAAATCTAAAAAAAAAACAAATAAAAGTCAGACAAAAGACAAATTACCTGGATTCACTAGGAAACACATCTTGAAGCAACATTAAAAGCCTGGTAATATGTAGTTAAGTTCATGCTACAAAAAAATTTAGAAAATCAAAATATATTTCTTTTTGTCTCTGTAGGATAGTCAGAACAATTTGTTTGTAACAGCACTAGTTGTCTTACAAAACCTTCAGGGAGGCATCAGTAGATCAAGATCAACCCAAAATATTTCTCATCCATCTTTCACCTACTCCATTAGAAAAGGGAAGTTGTGTTGATATTTTCCACAATATTTTTATGACTTATCATAACTTTCTCAGTCTAGTCTTCACACTCATTTCTCTTGTATATACATAATGAGATAGAGGAAAAAAGAAATAAGTGTTAAAACAATAGATTTAGCAGTAATGAGTTCAGAAACCAAAATTCCTTAGGAAATTCTGAACCTATTTCTTAAAAAATGGAATTCTGAACACTACTCTGTTTAAACCATTTTGAAGCAGAAAACCTAAGCTTTTTTACCAAGTCAAAGAAAAGACAAAGTAATAATTTAATATTCTTCCTGACACAAAGTGCTGTAAGAATAAAGAAAGCACTGCAAATATTTTTTTCTAGCTACAGTGTTAATATATTGTCGGATTTTGTAATACACAAGGACATGGAGGCTTTTATCCACTAAATTTCGTTAATTTATTGCAGATTGCCACAAATACTGCAAAAAAATTGCCACTAACAAGTATATTGTCATAAATATCATTCTGACTACCAAGTATACCTATGATTAATTATATATATATCATAAACAGGCTATTAGCTATTACAAATTGCTTTCAGCAACCAATAATATATTATCAATAAGGAGTAAACAATCATAGAGCAGCAACCAATAACAGCAACAACCAAGGAGGATCACATTATGACACGTTACTGTGAACTTACATTACTGAAGCAAATTATCAACAATTAAAAAGGTATATTTCTATAATAACTGTATCAAGCATATTAGATTTCAGAAGGGATATATCCATCCCAGAAAATAAACCGATTCCAAAGAGGGGCCCCGTCGTCCCAAAGAGGACAGGACAACATGAACCAACCATGATCCATGCTGCCGACTCTAGAGTCAATAGGGCACCTCCAGGACAGTCCACAATCGCTTAGAACGTTTGTGTGAAGTTCGGCCTTTTTATGTAAGAAGAAGTATGGGCTGTATGGAAAATTCTCAGAGAGAAAGGCTCCATTTTGGATAAAAATTCAGTCCTTTCCATGTCATGGAGACATAAGGTGACATTATCACTTCAGGCAGTCAATAGATGATGTTAAGTTCTATTTTTCATTGGTAGCATCCAAAAGCCAGTTTTCTTTTGTACTTTTCTATTAAATATCAACTATGTGCTTGGAATTTTCAAAGGTGCACAGGAAGGCCATTTAGAAATGGAGACCACTTCCTTATATTTGTATAGTTTCAATTTTTGCCTACCAACATATACTAATTTATTTCTAAGATTTTTATAAATATAAGGCTATGACTTGTTACTGATTTTAGCTTCTTCATAATCACTGCCCTATCTTTTGTTGCACTAGTTATATCACCATTGGTGGCAGTCATATGTATTGCAGAAATATAAAATACAAAGTTGAAAAAATTAATCTCTACTCTGAAATAAATCATGAAGCGGACACAGTGATTTATGAAGAAAAAATATTTAGTTTTTTAAAGCCAGGGGCTGTACTGAACGAACTAAATACACTTGAAATTGTATTAAAGATTTTCTGAAAACACCACTGAAAAGGGAAATATTTTAAACATGAATGACAATAAACATCCTAGTAAGCAAAACCAATGCATAACATTTTAGCATAGACAATGCTCCTATGGACATATGACAAAGACCTTGAGTCCTCCTTTGTGAGCCTGTCCTAACTGAGATTTTTTTGAAGGACAAGAGAAAAAACACCAATTTGGTTACAGAGAAATTTACTTCATAATCATGCTCATAATTTTAAAACTAGTAATGGTGGGATTTTTCAACAAGTGACTTTTTTCCTTTTCTCAGTTTGAAGGAGCTGAGCAGTCATACATGAGGTGCATGTAATTTTATATTATGAAATGCTATAACAGTCTCCCCTGCATCCACAAGCTTTGGATGGAATTTGCAAATTGTGATTCTTCTCAGGTATTTCTCATGTGACTGGTTGGTTTGGGCTTTTTTCTCTTAAATTGGGCAATATTAATTGGCATGGCTGTAGATTTCATTTGATGCAGGTGTGTGTTTGCACAGCGTATGTGTGTAAAAATATCCACCTATTCATTAACAGATGATTTAAATATGTTTTGACATTTGTTTTCAGCTAAACAATATAACTGGAACACAGTACTGATACTGTGCCAAGGTGGTCTGAATGAAATAGTGAACACATAATACAGCTCTTGTTCTTCCCAACTGTGTCAACAGAGTTGATTCATAATCTAGTGATAGCTTTGGCACCTGGGCAACTACTGAACAAAAATGGAGATGCAATTATGCCTGAGAGAAGTTCTTACAAGACAAGATTTTTTGTCAAGGTGATAGTTTTCTTACACAGCTGTGATTGGCACCCTGCTTTAACCACTCTTCTGGAGCTGCATACAAGATTTTTTTTCATAAATTTTTTATGGTGTTATTAGTTTTGGTTTTTTCCAATCAGCTTTGTATATATATAAATTAATATAATTTGCAGATGGGTTTACATTAAGCCTATTTCCACATATCCTCTCTTAACATTGTAATTGATTGCAATTGGCTATGGATTTATTTCACACATATTTTAGTGTTTCTCTTTATGGTTTTCAAGGGAAAAATTACCCTTTCATTTGGATTTTTAACTCAAACTGAAAATACGTATGCACCATACGAATTCTTTACTACTCCTGTTAACTACATACAGCTGCCATGCTGGGTGGATGGCACACCTTCATTGGTGTGTTTAAGCTAAAATGCTTCACTGTGAGAAGTTCCGCTCATATTCACTTTTTCAAGCTGTTCTCTGAACTGAAGGATTGTAGAGAATTTATGTTGTTCATCTGAAATTTGAGTGTCCTCAAAATGTACTTAGATGTTTTTCTATTGGAAGTTTTGTGTAAATTCACTCCTGGAGGCTGAGTCAGAGGAAGGACTGGTTCAAAGGTGATGACTCAAAAAGATATAGAAGAGAGCTAAAACATATCTCTGCAATTTCCCTTAGCACAAGTCAGAAGAGTGAAAGAAAATTAAATACAGTTTAACATATTGTCATATACATAAAATAATTTTAATTATAGCTTTTTCTTTCAACACAAACTTCCTCGCAGCCATGAGATGATCATGTTCTAAGGCAAGGTCTACATTTAATTCTAATTACAACTTTTCTTCCCCCTTTAGAAGCTGTGACTTACATGTGTCTTACTGTGCCATTTCTCCTAACATTTTCCTCCTAAAGCCACTATTCAGCAATGACCTTAAAACGAATAAAAGGCATTCTATAGTCAAATGCTGCACTTGTACTTTACAGACAGGTCTTCTGACCTGCTACTTAGACATCAAATAGTTACAGCAATAGCCACTAAAAAAGCATATCAAACCTCTATCAGTTGTTGTTGTATCCTGTGGCCAGTGGCCAGAACTTGATATGTTGTATCACTAAACTGTATAGTGCATTTCACTTGTCGCCCATAATGAGCCTGGACATTGAATGAAGGGAAAAATGAGACCATATTCTTTGAAAATTTTACAGTAAAATTCTGGAAATGGATACCTTCCAAAGCCATTTCTTATTATCAAAATTGTTATTTGATTTTTCTGGAGAGAGAGAGAGGAGCTTCAGCTTTTTGAACATATTGATAAAATATATCCAGGACCCAGTGATACTGGGCCAGATAACTCCAGTTTAGCACTCAGTGATTCCACTTTGTGATGGCAGATATCTGTGTCTCATTTACAGGCATAATTTTCGTGCTTCTTGCCTCTTGTTCTGCCAGTGGCCATTACACAGAAGAGTGTTTCAGTCTTGCTTATTCCCTCCAGTCATGTATTTATGGAAATTAATAAATTTTCTCCTTAGCCTTCTATTCTCCAGCATAAAAAGCCCTTGCTCTTCTAGCTCTTCATATGACAAATACTTCAAGCTCTCAGTCATCTTTGTGGTTCTTTGCTAGACTCACTTCAGCAGGAAGGAAGGATAACTTCCCTTAGACATCTGGTCGAATACAGCCCAAACTACTGATGGCTTCCTTTGACTGAAGGGCATATTGCTGGCTCACTGACAGCTTTTTGTCTACCAAGATGCTGAAGGCCTTATCTCCAAAATGGAAAATCCCTTGGAAGCAGTAGAAGTATTGTTCAGAGAGACGCTGTTCTAACCAATTCTTCATGTCTGTTTGATTTCTTGGGAACATGGACTCCTGTATTTTCCAGGTCCTGGCTTTCCTAACCACGTGCTATTGGTTATTTTAGGATGAGCTTACTTGTGAAAGTAATTATGGTTTTTTTCATCCTAGAAAACTGACTTAATCACTGAATTACCAATTCTTTCTCTGTCTTTTGTTGTTGCTGACCAATGATGTCAGGTAAATTATGTCATATGAAATTTCAAACTTCTGCTTCCTATTTCCATACTGGAAAAGACTCTGTATTATCCACTATACTGCAGTACCTCTGGGCCAACAGTGTAGCTACATTTCCTTTTGGATCCATTACTTACCCAGAAATTCCCTCAATTCCTTTTGGGAATATAGCCTTTAATTAATAGCATGGTCTGTTTGCCATGCAAGATGGGAATATCCAGCAGTATTACGAGCTGTTCCACTGATGAAGATAATGACCCTGATGGGTTTAATGACTTCCCAAGATTATACTGGTTTGAATGGATGCTAAATCCCCTGCCAGTTCCAATGGAGAAAGGACCTGATAAATACTATAGCTGAATTGTGCATAAGGCACGTGTAATATCTCTTATATTCTTATTGAGAGAAAATTACACACTTGTGTAACAGATATATGGGATCTTTCTCTTTGGTTACAACATACATATCAGATATGTATTATTGTTTATGAAAAGGAAGATATGTCTTTTGCAACAATCCTAAGGTGTCATGTTTCCAAATGGTCTGCATTTCCTACAGAAGTTAATTGCACAGAATCTGTCTCCTCCTAGACAGTTCTTCCTCTACAAATTTTTCAATTAAAAATTCAAGTAGGCAAACTTTGTCATCTTCTCCTGCATTTGGTATTATCTGTCCAGAGACACACAGAGTTAATTAACTTCAGTCTTTAAAGCTTCATTTAAAGAATATTTCTCAGGTATGTAGTCCATCATGCCTCAAAGCTAAGAATCAAAATTAACCAAATATACATGCATTATTTCCTGTTCAGTAGAGGAGATTAACATTTTGAAGGAGATAAAAAATCTTTTTGCAAAAAGAAATTAATATCCTTATTTTGTTCATGCTGAAAGTTAAAGAAAATGCCTCATATAGTATACTTCATCTGTGTATATGGATCTGGCACCAGCTGTTTTAATGTTAGGGAGAATAGCTAAAATGAAGGATAAAGAATGCCCAGAGAAAGAGTAGTGAAAGACATATGGCTTGTTTGGTTTTTTTTTTTAACATTTTCATAAGAAACTCTTGAAAGCAAAGTAAAAGAATGGACAAAAAGGTTATGATAAACAAAACACAGGAATATCCCAACATCTCAGTTATTCTGGCTCTCTGACATATTAAATGTTTTGTCTTCTAGTATGCCTAACCTCAACGTTGCTTTATGTTTGGAATTCAGAAACATTGCAAGAAGGCTATCCAGTTCATGACATATATAAAATTCAGAAAGTGGGTGGATTAGAATACTCTCTTAAATTCTTGAAAGTGCTATTCCTCTCACCTTTTAAATAAATCTCATGTAAAATATATCCCACTATCAGAAATTCAAGTAAGATATACATTTCTTACACACATATGAAAAAGAAAAAACCACAAAAGCTATCAGATAGTCAGCATAACGAAAACCACATTTCACTCTACACTATCTGAAGAAAGTCAAGAAGCAAAAAATACCTGAAATGTGTAAGGATGTAAAATTATTTCTCACAAACCATTACATTCTAGGAAAGGTCTCTGATGACTGATGTCCAAAATGTTATTTTCAGGTCTTCCTTCTTGCTACTTTCAGGTAGCTGATTTATAAGAATAAAAATATGGTTTATAAGACTAAAAAGATAAATGTTTTTCTTTAGCAGAACTACCTTTAGACATGTATTCTTAGTAGGGGGATTAATTTCTTAAGTGGGAATATTGTCATATTTTGCCTCTTTTAATTCTTAGTAATATTGAAGTTCATTAGGTGAATTCATTCTGTGTTTATGATAATGTATGCTGTGAACATGAGTAGCTTTATATGAGAACAAATTATGTGTAGTCACAATTTAAAATTTGCTCCAGTTAAGAAAGATAGTGACTTCTGG
>VXBT01000727.1:167385-258677 GCA_013400235.1 Oriolus oriolus
GGGGGGGGGCCGGGGGGGAAGGTAAAGCAAGTTGATTTGTGGCATGACTGGCTGCAGATAAACAAGTCATTAAAAAAATGGTAGATGGTTCCATCATCCTTGTACATCTTTTTACTTTGAACAGATTGCAGATTTTGAAGATTGCAAATTATGAGCCATTATTTAAGGTGTTATGTCAGTTAGCAACATGCCTGACCAGTAACAAAAATTATAAGATAGTGCAGCGACCCAAGTGTGTTGTGTGATGGACGTCATGCCACTGGAATACACCGATCAACACAGACATTTTCAATTCTCACTTCACACTACAGAATTTGCTACATTGCAGATGTTTAGTAGTAAATGTATCCAAACTTTCTGATAATTTTATTTAATTTATCACTATTTCTGGAATTAGAACTCATTTTCGGGAAGGGAAGGCAAGGCAAGGCAAGGCAGGGCAAGGGAAGGGAAGGGGAGAGGAACACAACTTACATATTATATCACTACAAACCTTATACCAGGTTTAAAGTTTCTTGACCTAAAACAACTCCCACCAAGCAGGTAATTCTCGTAACATAAAGAGAACCAAGTAAATCTTTTGCAATTCGTGATTTTGCTGCAGCTTCAAATAGATTTTATTGTTGTTGTTGTCTTCTCAGAATGTAAATAAGCCTGGAAAGATATAAAGAAGCCTATATCTCCTTAATATTATGATTTTTTAGGTTCAAGTCTTTCAGAAATTTACATATATACCATTATCCATGAAGATGTCCCCCTTAATAAGTCAGCATGATCTGTGTGTTTGTTTTAATTCTTCAGTGAGTGTCAAACCAAACAAAAAAAAAAAAAGAGAGAAAAGAAAGGACCACTGTTTAATATAAAAAAGGAGATAATTTACATGCTTTAAATAACCATTTTGAAGTTGTCTAAAGTAAATGCAGATACACATAAAGGTGTCTTTCTAAAGAACTTTGTGATGTTCCTAAAAAATGATGAGATTATTTCTTCCTATCACAGAATCACTGTGATCAAGAAGATTAAAAGAAATAGATGATTAAAAGAAATACATACATACATACAGTTCAATGCTGATCTTGAAGAATTGTGACCTGCCAGCAAGCTACAGTGTTTCATATTCATAATAAGACAGTTAAAGGCAAATATGCCTTTCAAATATCTTTGGGAAACAACAAACTTAATCTGTGGCACATGAAAGAGGCAAACCTCAGAAATTAAATATTTGCTCTTGAATTGATTGCGAACAACGACTCCTTGTGTATGTCTAGTGATTAATAACTTGAACTTCCCAGTTTGGCTCACTGTAAATTGATTTATCTTCCTATTATTTAATAATATCATAAGTATAGATCAAAATCATCACCTTTGAGTGATTGTCAAAACTTAGAACATGTACTCTGTACAATTATGGTGAATTTGGATTTTGAAATTACAATGATATCTATTAGGAAAAAAGCCACAACAAAAAACAAACCACAACAAGTCTTTCAGGATATAAGAAGCCTGAAAAGCCCTTCTGTTTTGAAAAGTATGATCAATGTAATAAATCTAGAAAGAGTTATAAATAAAATATTGGATTTCTTAATGTGCCTTTTGAGGGAAGACTGATCTAGGACTCTGCAATCCAGTCAATGCACTGCTTAAGAAGTGACAAGAATGAAAGGAGGGATGGTGAGCTCACAGCATCAATAAACCTGTAAAAAAAGGAGGGGATGGTATCTGCTGGTTGTGGTTTCATTATGATGTCATTGAGGTATTCAGAGAAACACTAAATCAGTCACAAATTTGCTGAGTGGTTCGTGTCTAGCTGTTCAAGTACATCACGGGAACATCCTTCCCAGCTGGTTTATAGTTTTATGTGAGAATATTCTACACTAGTGTATCAGACAAAAACTTATGCTAAATTATTTTGTCAACAAGATAAGGCTATGAAAACTGATCCTGTGGGCTGGGAACTAATATATTTCTATAACAGCCCTTCTTATTGATAAAGTTCTAGAATGAACAGGAAGAGAAAATGGGGCTGGTGCAATGAAAGGTTCAATCACATTTATAAAGGCAATAAATGGAAATACACAATAGCTGACTGTGATGTATTTATTCCTACAATTCTACTTCTTATAGCTGTTTATTTGGACATTTTAAAAAACAAACAGGGTTTAATGATAATGTCTTGTGATTTTGAATGAGGATTAGTCTTGTATTCCTTCTGAGTTCCACTGAACCAAGTGCATAAATAGTTAACATTACAGAACATTCAAAGTTAAAGGTAAAAAAAAGATTGCTTCACTGTGTCAGTATCAATATTTATTGACATTGTATGATTTTATATCTCCAACGCAAGATCTGGTTTCAGATGACCTGAAAGAAAGTTAGACTGCTAAGAAAATTAGGATCGAACTCTGAAAGGCCCAAAAACTTGAAAACACCTTGCTTTTACAAATCTGAGATGTGTTTTCCTCTGGGGTACATGCTATTCAGCATAGAAGATAGTTTCTGAATCTAGCATCGTGATCACCTGTGTCCTGTATACTTTCTTCTCTTTGATTCCACATATAGTCTCTGGAATCCATGGAAATTTCTAAGCAATGGAAACTTTTGGAGATGAGTTATTCAGTTTACCCTGTATAATTCTGGCTGAAATTGATCAGTATTCTGAAGGAGTGTAGACTTTCAGCAGCAGCAATACAGTCTCATCATTACTTGATTTTCATTTGCCATAGAATGGAGTTATTCTCTTCTCAGCTACAAATCACTGTGCGACATTTTTGTCCTGGAAAGGAGTTAGGAGGGAAACTTTTCTGGACCATTCATCATAATGAGACTTCTTCTACTGTAAAAACATAACAACCCTTTGGGAATCATTGACTATTTTCAAAACTGTCATTTTGAAATTAGATTGTGGGTATTTTTTATGAAAGAGATAAGGTTTTCCATCCTGCGGAACCCACAACAAAAAACTATGCTTCCATATTTGTTTGTGCTTTTTATATATGTACAGACATATTTTTAAAATGTTTGAATTGCAGGCACTTAGGAATTACAATTCAGAGCCATCTGGGTCAGGGACTAATGTATTATTGAAGATTTCTAGAACATGATCAAATGCTGAAAGGATTTCATCCTTGTGTGGTCTTTTCAAGTTTAGTATACTTTCCTTTTTGTTTTCCTGATTGGAAATATCACATACATATCACGTTCAGTAACGTAATTGTGCCTTGCTGGTAAAGTCACCAACTCTAGCCTTGGCTAATTGTTACATAGCAAACTTTGTTTTGCTGATTTTCTCCAGTTTTTCATTGTGTTAGAGTGCATATTTACAACATTTAGTTAATTATAAGATTTAATAAGGTACAACTGGTAACTGTAATTGTTTGATTACAAATAATGTCATAATAAAAATAGGCTCTTGGACACCCATTAATTTTCACCTTGTGAAAAACCAAAGAAAACAAATTGGATAAAAGAGAGGAAAAATGTGTTTTAGAGAATACAACCCTTATGTGTTGGAACCCTTCAAAATATGAATGGCTTCCATATCAGGTCAATTTCATGGGCAAAGCAGAATAAATGAAAACCCCTTGGGGGATTTGGATAATGGTGTTTCTTCGAGAACTAACAAGATTAGAGTTTTCACTCAAAGTGATTATTTTACACACTTATTCACTCTCACAATCCGCTCTTCCCTACAGTGTACAACGTGAAATCAAATGGTGCTGATATTTTCTGTCTCTTGAGTAACACTGTTATACATTTTTGTAGACTTCAGGGTCTACACACCTTGAATTTTTTCTTCTCTTGTGACCATACTCCCAGTGCCAGATTGATTTTGAGAGGAGACCACACTAACTCACAGATAAGCCTTTCCAGTCCCTTTGCACAGTTAAGTTCTTAATCTTTTTTTATTTAATAATAGTGATCTATTTTTGCCTCTGAAATTACAAATATTAAAAGACTCAGTTTTTCTCCTGAATATGAACCAATGTTCTACTGAGAATGATGTTTTATGACGCATTTTCCATTTCTTCACAGTATAGGCCACTTAAGGAGAAGTAAGAAAATAATTATGTCTTGTTAAAGATTTCATTCTTAAAATACCATCCATGAATGGAAGTCAGGGAAATTCACAAAAGAGGAAAAAAAAAATTTTACATGAAGCATTTTAAATTTAGAAATACTAAGTTTTGAGCAATGATTTGGATCAAATCCTACTTCATCCAACAAGTTCAATCTATTTTGAGACATACCTGTTTTACAGAAGTATAATATAATTGTTATTAATCGTATATGATATATCCTAGGCAAAGGGTAATATTTTTTTTTTAAATGCACTGTTACTTGAATTAAAGTACTTGGTGTTATTTTAGTTCTGAAAAGAAATTTGGGCAATAGATGATCAATTACGTATTTTTTTCCTTTCATGAAAGGTGATAAGAATACCTTAATCCATTCTTCCCTTATGACTAGTGTTGATTTCAAAGAAGAATCCACATGGATGTAAGGATCAGCCCTGGCAGCTCTTTTGGAAGAACTTTCAGAGGTTTGGCTGCCTTCAGGATCTTTGCAAGAAGCCCAGCATTGGATAGAGTAGAATGAGCTTTTCTGTTAAATAATAAATTTTCAAAAAATCCAAGCTTTGATAAAACTGAAAATATTTCCAAATTTTTAAAATCTGGAAAATCATTAGAAAAATTAAAAGGGATAATACAAAAGCACTTCTTCATTTCTAAATCTAATTGTTTTTTATGGGAGTGACCTTCCTTCTGTAGTCACACTTATAATTTACCCATTTAGACAAATTTAAACAAAAAAGTTAAAAGAAAAAGCTCAAAACAGCCCCTACCTAAAATAAAGTGCCTTGAGCTTTAAGCTGAATAAAAATTTTCAGACTGCACTGACAACTTTGATGTTTCTCTACAGAATTATTTCTTCTGAGCAAAACAGAGTTTCTGATCCTTCTGTTTGGCCATAATCTGAGAATCCATGATCTGGTTTTCTGTTGTCTGAACCTTTTCTCCAGACATATTATTTACTGCTATCAGAAAATGACCTGATTTGATCAAGGCTTCTTTTAATGCAAAAGGGAGTTCCATTCACACTGAGATTCTCCCATGCGCTGAAGACTCACTTTTTAAAAAATCAATTGGGACTCAATCAGAAGATATTTCTGGTTGACTGTGATATTTCTCCTGTTTGACAATGTAAAACCCTTCTGTTTACCACTTCTCCTGGTAGCCTCTGTCCTTCCACACGGAACAATATTTTGTGAGTGTTAGAAGAAAATTATTTGTGCTAAAAATATAGATGACCTGAAGAGCGAGGTAAAGGAAGATACAAAGTTTTCTGTGAAGTATGTAAGTAAAATCTGATAAATTTAATTTTCTTTTGCAAATTAATTGAATTCAGACTACCTTAAGTTTAGGTTACTGATTTATAAATTTCTTTCAATTACACTCTGTCTCTTTTATATAATTAATTACATACTATCTCATAATTTTCACAAGACAGAAAAGATACATAGCAGTCTGTTACAGTTAGGATGCCCTCTGAAATTTAAAGGAAGACATCTTCAGATTTTATGAATAGATCAATTTCTGTCAATTTATCTTAATCTACTTCACCATAAATCAACAGAGCTTGAGTGCCTAAAAATAAAATCTTGCCTGTAGAAATCTATGAGATAGTTTAGTGTTCAGTTTTCTATGTGTAACATGTCACTTTGGCCATGTCTGAGGAGAAAAATGAGTAATCTCTGGTGTATAGTTATTTTTAGCTGACTATTCAAATAGACCTTTTAGCTAAACACCCAGTTCTGCCCAATTTTTTTTAATTTGTGCAGGTTTTATGATCTGGGGCACAATAGTGTCACTGAGCCCTCAGACTCCATTTGCCATCAATATAGATTAAATTTTTCACTGCAATAATTGACCTTTTATTTCCCTACAGACTAAATGAGTCCCTAAAGATCTCCACACTTATATCATCTTACAACTGGAAATATTTTTAAAGCAACAAAACAATTTTTTTTTCCTACTTATGTTCTATTTTGGTTGACTGGAAATTCAACAGTGATGTTGGGTGAAGATAGTGTATATAATAATTTATTGCCTAAATAACTATTGATAGAAAGTTGAAATTCCACAGTGGGTCATATGCCACTTAGTTCTGTACCCTTTTCTACATACAGTCTATCGTGTACCAATCACTACAGACCCTATCAAGGTACTTGTTTAGCTTCTACACTTATTTTTATAATTAACTTCTAAAAATATTTATTTTCTTTTCTCCTTAAAAAATAAAATACTACATGTTTCACAATGATTTTCTCTAATATAATAGTGTATGTCCTTGTCTTCATGTCTTCATTTATTTCAGTGAGAAAGCTCAACTTTTCTGCTGGAGGTTTTCAATGCCAATTGCAAAACAATCTAGTAGAAAATTCCTAGATTTGGCAGACATATTTGAAGGAGAAATTCAGCTTATAGTGAAATCGTATGAAGAATGCAAACAAATGTACAATAAGACAATCAGGAACATAAACACAAGATTTTTTTAGTATATAACATCGCAGGCGTGATGAACTTCACAACTGTTGAGATCAAGACCCTTCTTTTGTGAAGAAAGAGAAATGGAAATGAAAAACAGTGAACTTGGGAAATTCACCTATATTTTAGTGTAGCTGTAACTTGAATTACCATAAGCTTACATGCAATTAAAAACAGGACTAAAAATAAGCACACAAACAGAGTACAAGTCTGAAAATTTTTTGTGAGAGCAATAGGTTGAAGTTTGCACTCCAAATCTGACAGGCACCTTTCTGTTGCAGACTTAATACACACTTAATACTGGGACAATCCATTCACTCTCCAAAATATATATGAGAAGAAAAAAGTGTGATAATATGAAACTGACAATGCTTAGGAATTGCTTCAACACATAGTTTTGGACCATGGCAGAAGACAGGTACCTTATTTCTGAACATTTGCATTTTAATCATAAATATGTTTACTCTTTTAACGGGAGGAGACCAATCAACAAATTCCATATGGAACTACATTGTGAAAACAATGAGATTTCATTCTACCTCCCTCTCCTCTGGCATATCCATCAAGAATTTGCTTGGAGAAGTTAGAAGTCTCAAAGGGACAACCCCAAACCACTGACATTTTAGTTGCTATTCAAATTGGGAAATAAGAATGCTTCTTATATATGACCTTTACAAATTGAAACAAGTATACAATAAATATCACTGCATTCCTTGCATGTGAATGAAGGCTTTATTTTAACAGATGTATCAGTTTATTGTCTGAGTCCCACTACATTTCAGTATCTGCGACACTACCCTGACTGTAATGTGACTCAACTTGTTCTTTAACTTCACATACACATAAGAGTTTAAATTGTATAGATTAATGGTTGGGGTAGTAATGAAATGTTCTCAAATGTTTTTATCCAACAGAACTTTCTAATTCTGCTATTCTGAAATATAACATCAATAGCATCTTAAGGGTTCTGTGTTTTTTTTTCAGCTGCCTCTAGCTTTTTATCTCTTAGAAAACTAGGACTGTAAACTACACTAATGCTGTCCTTACTTTCTAGTGCATGAGATATAGAAAGTTTTATTCTGCTGCAGAGAATGGAAGCAGGCTGGAGATCTGAACAGAAACACTGCAGCTGTTTTAATATGCTGTAGGGCAGAGAGACAGAAAAGATAAAGAAACATGTTTTTTACCTTCCTGACCTCTCTGCTCCTTCCTAAAAATATGTAACTGACAATTTTAGGTAGAAACAACTTCCCCATCACTTAAAGGTCCCTCACATCACAATGCATCTTCACACCATTCTCAGTCAGAATGCCGACTTTAGAGAATGATCTATGACCTCTGTCTATATTTTTATGCTCTTGTGGAAGTCAGCCTATTCTAACCTGAAATGTATCTTAACTTCTATGAAGCCACATCCAGATTTATACAAGAAATAGGTTTCCAGTATAATGTTTCCAGTTGATTTTCTCCTAAATTCTTTGAGTAGATGGAGAAATTTTTATAAGTTTCCAAGCAAGAATCCATACTAGATGAGTACAGGAAAAATATGGGCAGACATTAGCATTGATAAGAAAAGCAGTACCTTAAAGATATAAGGATATAAGAAAAAGGGGAACAATTCTTTGATTACAAGAAAGTCAATATCAAAAATTATCCACTATTAGTATGAAAGTTTCTAAATAAGTTAAGGATTTGCTAAACAAAAGAGTTGGTATGCACATATGAAGATTTCAATTACTAATTTTAAAAGACAGGTGGCAAATTTTTCACAGGAACATTCCACCCACATTTCTATAAGCATAAGAACCATTGAAAATAGTTTTGTAGTTGTTGCCATTTCCTGTTAGTCTTCAAAATATTTTCATATATACTGTTAGCTGCTTTTGTTATGAAATCTTCATGTGCAACACTATGCAGAAATTACTATTTCGATATACTGTATAACATACTTCGAAATAACTTTTATCTTTCATAAACTTGCTACATTCCTTCCAAGACTAAATGATATTTTGTATAGCTGATCATGATTAGCCCAATTTTGTATAATTACTATACATTTGATACAAGAAGGAAATAGATAATCCAGGTGAATACAAGTGCCTTGGAAATCTCCACACATGCAATATATCTAAGTTGTGCAAACCATCTGGGCAGACACAGCAAAATATTTTCTATTTACAGGAAGGACTGAAAATTTCAGCATTTGAATTTGACTTTCGTATGCTAAATACATCAGCAACTTTTCAACTATAACAGCATTTACAGACCGCAAGTGCTATGCACTAGATAACAATGTGTAATGCAATCTTCTTGGATATATCTGTCATAGCCCTTGGTATTTCTATCTGCATAGCACCTGTAAATTGACTTATTACCCTGTCTCACTGAGTCTAATCATTGTGCCTGATACCATGTAATCTGTGCCACTCCAGACACAAATACCAGCAGTTACAATTCCAAAAGTTCAATAGTTGCAGTTCAAGAAGGAAATCAAATGTTATAGCCTTTACCTCGGTTCATATATCACTCCCATACCAACTCTATGCTGCTGACTACTTATTAGTGTTATGATAAAAAAAGTATGTAAATGAAAATACCTATACATTCAATTTGTGTCACTTCTGGTTCCAACCATGGCTCACCCACAGGCTTCCACACAGAGCAAAGAGTCCTCTGGGCAAGGAACCTTTCATCTTCCAGTGCTACTTATAACATCTTTGCCTGAGGGTATGACATCATCATCAGCAAACTGTCTGGAGAAATGGAGGTGCTGTCTGGTGGCATCACTAGAATTCTACAGTGCTGGAGTTCAGCAGGACTAAACTCTGGTCAACCAAATGAAAATTACATTTTGGACACTAGATTAGGGCAGAGACCTCATCTTTGTCTCTCTATTAAGTTCTCACTAAGACAGTAAGAAAAATTATGGACCAGCAGCAGATCAGACAGTTCTCTCTGTCTATGCATGTATGTATATGCGTATGTATGTAGGTATGTACGTATCTATCTATCTATCTATCTATCTATCTATCTATCTATCTATCTAATTTTACCCTGGAGTAGCCTAATGATGCAAATACCCTCAGTCAGGCAAAGAACTTTTAGCTAGACTTACAGCTTCATCTGGCCTTGTAGCCAGACCCATCAGTGAGTTCTTAATGAATTAATTAATACCTTTCATAAATAAAATAGTATCTATTTCATACCATGATCAAAATCTACTCAATATTTCATATAACTCCTCTTTAATTTACTGTGGTCCAGATTTTGCCAGTCTAATTCAAATTGACAGTATACAAAGGCTGACTCTATTTTTACTTTATTTTGAAAATAGTTGTAGCTGAAATTTATTCTTAAGTAGAATCATAGCTTATATGAATTATATAGCTTGTAGTTTCCTATTATACATTTTATTTTCTTGTTTTTTCTTACTGAAGTAGATATACAGACCGTGTTCCTTCTATTTAACTTTTTTCTTTTCCTCTCAACAAACTATACTGTGAAAATAGAAAGCATGCATTACCGTGCAGTCTTTGACATTTAATTCCTGTTTCTTTGAAAATTTTCCGAGTGATCAGTCATATCACTGATATCCAAACAGCTTAACACCCTTAATGACACCAAATGTAATATTTATCTCTACAGCCACAAGTGTGTGTGTTATATTACTCGCCTGCACAGGTGACCACAAAACTCTTCTGCAGGCCTTCTTAAAGTTCACAGCTTTCAGATGCATAAATAAGATATTCATCTTTAGAATTACTATGGGATATTTATTCTTTTATTAACAGGGTGTCAAAATATTTTAAACTAAGTAAATATATGCACAGGAAGATCCACTGAACTGGTTTAAGCAGGAATGTGCAGAAAGCTGTGGATGCTGAAAAGCTGGTAAGCGGAGAAATTTTCCATCTCCTTGCACTGATTCTGTGGGAATTTTCCTTTGCTATGCAAGCTATGTAAACAGTAAGATAGGATTTTGTAAATAATTCTCACACCTGCTGTTTCTCCACTTATGTTTTTGGTACATTAACATAGTATTTTTAAATGGGCATCTGGTGCTTCAGTCTATCACCTCAGGACAGGTGTGGACACTGTCCAATGGTCCTTTTGGAACTAGGATATATAAATGATATTGTAAAATTAATAAATATTTCATTCTCTCGCTGGACTCACGTGCTGCTGCATCTCTGAATTCCTGATAAGCCTGCCACAGAAAACAATCATGAGTTTAAAAAGATCACTGTTAAAACATGAGTGTACAGTCCTACGCAATTATGCAATGCCATACTTATAAAAGCAAAGAGAGCAGAATACACAATACCAAAATTTTTAACTACAAACAGCTTACGTCATGAAAATGAAAACTCAACAGTTTAAAATTGTGAAAATTGAATCAAGTTGATACCAATTAGTTAAAACTGTTTGTTAGACAGCAATTGAAAGAAATGGACTTTCTTGAAAAAATGCTTTTGCCAAAACCACTGCAAATGGATTTTTTTCAGAAAATGCAAGCCATTATTAGCATGAGTGAGGATAACTTGGAGGTGTATGACCACTAACATGGGTATTGATCTTAGTTGAAAGCATTTTCATTATTCTCTGAAGTTTCATTTACTGACATAGAGGCTTTCAAAAGTCAAATATAAGTAATGTGTCTAACTGCCACACGCAGTGGAAAGGGGAGAGAAATATTATCTCCAAAGGTTTTTGAGAATTTTTGAGAATATTGCCCATTTAAGACCAAAAATCAGTGAAGTGTACCTGAGAATTAAACTACTTATTTAGACTTGAAACTAGTATGCTTAACAATTAAAGAAATCCCTTTTATGTATGTATCATATGTAATGGGAACAAAGAGAGTACTTGTGGTACGTTCATGAAAGGAAAACATTGTTCTATTCCAATCAGTTACCAGCTGCTTTGCGCCCTAAAGCTTGATGTTTTATTCCTATTATCTCAATTTCTCTGCGGGAAAAAATACCTGTCCATCTATATTTAGGTTAACCCTTTTGGCTGAAATTTTCCAAAGAGCCTAAGGGAGTTGAATTCCATCAGACATGGGTGTCTACGGCTTTTAAGTCCTATTGGAAACCCTATTTTTAAATGTCTAATCTTCTCGTTCAATAGAACTCTTGAGTTACTGGTATCCTTTAGCAAGAATTTTTCAGTTTCCCTTCTTCATCATCTTTCTCAAAATATTATAACACATCTATATATGTTTTCTATACACATATATTAAGATCTAGGAGAAGAGGAAGATGAAAAGATTTCCATGGCAAACAAAGGGAAAAAAAAGGAAATTTGGTACCAGATATTTGCTGTTTATATTTGTGTCTAATGGACATTGTTTCCCTTATCAGGTCAAGAAAAGAAACAGCTAAGAAAATGCTATAAGGGCAAAATGATCTATGTTTTGCTCCTTCTTATTAAGTTTAGGGATATAAAGTTGCCATGGCGACCTCTTCACTTTTGTATAAAGTGTGATAGATTTGGATGTAACAGAAAGTAGATGTCAACAGCCAAAGCAATTGTCAGGTATTCAGGTGAGGTACTCTCATTTGGAAACAGTTGCTGTATATAGCACAGATACACACTTCATTCCTCCTGACAAGAACTGCTGACAGGAACAACCCATCCTTCAACTGACAGCCAGAACAGAGCCCTGTTTCCCAGCCTTAGAAGTGAAATGACAGCGTGCCTTTTTAATAAGAGCATAAAGAACACACATTATTTAAGAGGTTTCACATGGATACGTACATCCGTATACAGGCATAAAGACTTTGCAACCCAGGAGCACGCTGACACTTTTCAAATTGGCATGCCAAATTAGCTTCTGTTTTGACCTTGTTCATTCCTATTAGCTGGGTATTAGACAAGAATCCCATGCCACCTTGACAAGGGCTTTTGTTTCTATTATACTGTTATTCAATCCTATACAAGTGATGGATGAGAACAGTGCATGTCTGAATAAGCAGAGGGAATCACCCTAATGAATTCTCTTCTGCATTGCAATACGCCGTGGATGAAATGACTTATCCATTCTGCATTAACTGATGTGACCGCTTCATCTCAACTACTTTTCATAGTTGCCGTCACTCAGAAAGGCTGGTGTTTACAGCTCTCACAGGAGGAATATTTATCTGACAAACTGTGTTAGAAGTATGAAACCTAATGGTAACAAAGCAGAGCCATAAGAAAGTGCACATAAGTAAAATATAGCCCTGGAATCCTATTAGAATTCAAACTTTTGTTTACATTCAAATTTATTTCTTTCTGTTGTACATTTCCTTAGGTCAAATCAGCTCCCTGCATCATTTTATAAATAATCAGAGCCTATTTTATTTGGTCAGATAGTCTCATCAGACTAATTCTTAACCTCCCAAAGATTTTTTGGTCACCTTAATACTGAGGCTTATTTTGTCGTCTATTATAAGACTATAAACAAGCTTGTGAGAGTTTTTTGGGGTTTGTTTGTTTGTTTTTCTTTAAAATCATGTTTGTTTACATGCAAACTATTCTGCAAACACATTTTGTTTCCTGTGATCTAAGTCTAGCTTTCCCTGTGTGTTTGCAGTCTGTTTTTCAATATGCTGTCCCTGTTTGCACATTTCCATCTTTGTTGACAATTAACTTTGTTGTCAACAAAGTAGAATAGTTCTTTTGAAGTAAATTATTTACAAATCTCAGTTAAACCCAAAGTAATCATTCATGGCTTTTCAACAGTGTATGTGGTTTAGATGAAGAAAATTATTGAAAAAATATTCTGGAAAAAATATAGATGGCACACAAATGGGTTTTAAATAGAAGGCAAGAGTGATTTTTGGAATGATTTGTGTGTTTAATGAACAGTTGGAAATAAGAATACTTGGCAATATGCTCTAGATTATGCGTGCATATAGCCATTTTATGGTAATTTAGATCTTACCAGAGTCTTGTGAGGCATCTCTGAGGTAGGCTGTCTCCAAGCAATGCTGGGCACCCCAGCCAAAAAACAGACAAGGAAGTCATTAGTTAAATCCACAGCTGATATAAGATGGCACAGCTCCATTGACTTCGATGAGACTTCACCCTTCACATTGACTGAACTTAGAGTGTACTTGAGAAGAGTCAATCATTTCTGGATCAGAAGGAATGCAATATTCAGTTCTCATGTGTGGTCACCATGTCCTTATTGGGAACAGTGTGATCGACAGTCTAAAGCAGGAATAGAGTCAATAGATCCTTACAGATAATGTTTAAAAATTATGCCAAGGACAATGGAGTTTTGCTGTAGCTTTTTTAGAAGGTCCTGAAAATATTCTATACTAGGAAATTCACTCTCTCTGTGATAAAAAGATGATAAAAAAATATTTTCAAACGTTTTCTTAGGAATTGTGTAGAACTGCTGTTCAAGGGAGACATGTCATAAGGATGTTGTGGACATTGACATTGCCCAGGCATACTGTTTATGCAGCTAGTCATAATTACAGTCAGAAGTATTCCACTTTTCATCTCTTACCAATGGGGAAAAGAATTCTTGGCATGAGGGAATAAGTTTTACTCTCCTTTTTTCATTATGCACTGTTTTCTTTTTATTACATTTTATTCAGTGCAACTAGAGAAATTAATGCATCTCATGAATTTGTTATTTCTCTTTTTTCCTGTGAGAAAAGGAGTGCTGCTTCTAGGCCAGTATTTTTATGTTCTGAACTTGAATTGATCTTTGTCTACTTTACACTCACATAAGTCTCTGCGCTGTGAAAAACTCTGTGGGTAAGTAACTGTGGCTTATGTTTAAACAGTAGGAGAGCTCTTTTAGTACATTCATTAGGAAATTTCTTGGACATAAACATCTCTCTCACCATTTTACTGGATACAGCCTACCTTGAAATCCCTCTTCTTTCAGATATTCAGTATTAAAAATCACATGTCAAAGCTTTTAACATCTATCTGATGTTAATTTATATCTGGTAGCCTGATGAGTAGGAAATGTTTCCATGGAACAGTCAAGACCATTCATCTAACAATGACTTGACATGAATATAAGGCAGCCCAGTAGGAGGAATTCTAATCCTGATTTATTGGAAAACTTAATATTACTAGTTACACCCAAATTTTAAAATCTATATGCATTCAATTGAGAAAAGACTTTAGTGATATCACAATAAGTATAAAATAGTAATGGAGGCATAAATGCCCTTATCTGAACTTCTCGTACAAGTGAGAAAGAAACCAATAACTCTGTCAGCACTAGATAAACTATTGCAGAAGGTGAAGTTACAGTACTGATTTGCAGAGAAAATGCAGTTATGAGTAGATTCAGTTTTGATACCTGCTGTTATGGCAGTGCTCTTACAAGCATTTGTTGTTGGCTGCTGAGTACAAAAACCACTAAGGATTTAGATTCTGTCCTGCAGGCTACTGTGGAGTCATGGAAAGGAAATGAAAATGCTCTAATTGCTGAAAAGATGTGGCACTGGAATAAAAAAACACTGCTTAGAATCTGAAAACAAAATAGCAGTATCATTTGCAGGCAATGATAGCCAGTATGCAGTTTATTGTAGAAAAATTAACTAATATTCATACGGATTTGAACACCTTGTCATACAACCATTTCTAACCTTCCTCAACTTTGTGCCCTCAGTTTCTTGAAAATTAGTATGTTTGCCAAGCCATGTATTCTATGAAAGCTATGTCATGCTCTACATCAGCCACACACTGTAAAATTATATTACAATGCTGAAAATGTCAAAAATCAAATACTGATTACAGGTGAGCACCAGTAAAATACTACAGTTCACAGACATTTTGTCTTAATGCATTATTACAAAGCCCTTCAATATTCACACAAACCCCTTCCTAGTTAGTTAGGTTTGGACCGCGATTATAACCCAATCATAAAATATTACCAGGAAAATTTACTGCTCTCCTCCCTCTGACTTCCCACTTGTCTTCCTGCTGGAAACAGACAGAATAACAACCTCAAAACCAACATACCGCACAGAAATGGAAAACTGACAAACCTTGAATCTGGGGGATAAAAAAGTAAATGACAATGAGAGAGACAAATATTTCAAATTCACCTGAGAAGGAATTTTGCTTTGATATTGCTAACTTCTCAAGCATTTAGAAATTATTCCTTAATTAAAATGCAAATTGGTGTTTCTAGGATTTTTAATGTCTGTGTTGAATTAAATTAGAATTTAAACATGGTTTTAAAAGGTGAAATTTGACTTCCTCATAGGAAGATCATATTTGCTAATATTTTGGCTTTAACTAGAAATTAATATCGGCATTTGTTTAAAGGCAGATTTTTCCATTTTAAGTTTATTGATTTCAGCTTAGCATGCATTAGCTTCCATATGACCTGAAAGAACCAGCAGAGGACAAAACCATAGTATAGCAGGATATGGCATACACCAGTGTATCTAGATATTTCAGTACAGAAGGATTTTAATTCAAAGCAAAAAGAGTACTTAGAGTATTGATTAAATATTACAAGGAAAATGACAACATACAAAGAAAGCACATAACCAAAGAATGTTCTCTAAGCTTTTCCTTTTCTTTTTGATCAACTACCTGGACAATTCACTCCGTTTTCAAAGCTGGTATTCTTTCTTTTATTTATTGCTATTTCATTTCTTTCTTTTTCAATGGAATGAAATTAAATGTATTGACTTCTGCAAACGACTTTTATTTACAATTATATGAGTTGCTGTTTGTTATTTCATAGTAATTATGAGGTAAATACAATTAGAGGTAAATTAGAAGTAAATACTAATTTCACAATTAGATGGTGGAAGCACTATGATATTTTGATGATACTGTAACAAGAAATGAGGAGTCTAGGACAGAAAATTACCCTGTCTTCTTTATTTTAGTCTTTGGTTATGTCAGCTGTATCCAAAGAACTTTCATGCAAAGTTACCCTTATCTGCTCAGCATTAAAACCTTTCGTGGAGTGTGTAGAAAGTTTGAGTTACAGTAATAGACATAGCTATAAAAACTTCTTATACATCAATATGTAGAGTTTGAATCAGAAAGAAAACCAAAACAGTGTTTACTTCTATCATCATAGAAAGTTATTGTTTCCCAAGCTTCAGGAGTATTCAATACTTAAGAAGTATTTGACTGAAAACTTTGTTAAACTATTTTAGGTTAAAAACAAAATACAGATACAGAGAAATTCGTTCCCATGAGTCATAATATATCTTAGTAAGACATAACAAAAGAGGATGTGTTACATTACCTTTGTCTTTTTTCATAGCAGCTAATCTATATGCTATTTCACAGGAAGCAACGTCACACCCGGTCAATTTTCACCAGCTGTAATCTCTTCATGAGATGAGGATTATTTTTAGCAGACTAAAGGCTAAAGTGAAACATTCCATGGGCACATACCTATATGTTTTTAATACGCCTGTGCACTGCAATTGTAGAATCAATATTTACTCATGCTGACAGTCTAGTGCATGTGTTGACAATTTGACTTAAATTGCTTGTGTTGTGCGAACTGAAATCTTTGAGCAGTAGCTGTGTTTTGAATATCTACCCCAAAAAAAACAAATCAGTGAAGGGCCACCTGCTTTCTTGCTAAACCATTCATAGGAGGAAGCAGGCAGCCAGTCAGGAATAGCATATATTTCAACTTGATCTTTTTGGCTAAATGAGTAGGGATACAGTTGCAAAAGCGGAGAAGAGCACAACTTTAAACTACAAGGCTAACCGAACAATAAACTTTTTCCTCTGAAAGTCTATTCTTCTCCTTACCTGATCTCCCTTGACTGCCTAATATTCTCTTTTCCTATTACCTTTGCAGCAACATAGGAGAAGCACAATAGTCCAGGGAAGACACAAAAATGGAGGTTTCCACTTACTTTTCTGATTCCACTCTTCTGATGTCAGGGCTAGGCTTGTGTTGCAAAACAGAAACACATTTCATTCGGTCATGTCCATTCCTCTAGTCCTGAGCAAATGATTTAGTGATGTAACTTCCAGCAAAAGAAGAACACTTCTCAAAATTCTGTGGTTGCCTGTTTGTAATTCTTGGGGCTTTTTTATCCCATAATTCTTTCCCTCAAATCCCAAGGGATATGAGCAAAGGTTCCAGCTACAATGGTGATTACCATAATTTGTCTCAAAAGATTGGCTGTTCATATTGTGCCAAGGAGTATCTCCTCTCAGTGAAAATTGTGAAGAAAATGAGAAGATGCTTTGGGAGATGAGAGAAAGCAGTTGTTC
This sequence comes from Oriolus oriolus, assembly GCA_013400235.1. Classification (NCBI taxonomy): domain Eukaryota; kingdom Metazoa; phylum Chordata; class Aves; order Passeriformes; family Corvidae; genus Oriolus; species Oriolus oriolus. The sequence goes on from VXBT01000727.1 coordinate 185,154, forward strand.
TGCATGTTAAACTTGACTAAAAATATTATTGTTCTCTGAAAGAAATTTAAGTGTAGTAAAAAGTCATCCAAGACTCAACTGCAAACATTATCCCTTATTCCATGCTTTATATTCATATGAATTAATTATTTTCAGCTTGATCTGTGAGCTAATTCCAGAATGAAATCAGTAGGGAAATATGATGCTAATGTGTACATGTTAATAGACATATTTAATCAATTACTTGGTGAGTGTTTTATTACAAGTATAAGATTGAAAACAAAATGTTCTACAGGACCAAGCTGTTCTGAACTAACACTATGAAAAGTGATGCAAATGTAAATCTGTCTGCCTTTGGCTAGCAATACTTTTTTCCCTTTTTTTTCTATTTTCTTCTGCTTTTTATAAACCAAGAAATCAAATTTCAATTGAGAAGTGCTTCATCAAGCATGAGTTATTCTGAAAATCTTTTCAGTAATATAAGGCAAGATGAAGACAATATATTATACAGCAAGAAGACAACTTTTGAGCAAAACTACTGTGCAGCTAAACCCAGAAAATTTGTCTCAGTACTTCTGGGTTTCCAGATTTCTTTCTATATTCCTCAACTACCTTTGGAAACTACTTAATAAAGTATATACTGTGTAGGACTAGGCCGAATGAAATAAGCTTATGTTCTTTCCTTTTGTCACCTTATCTATTCATGCCAGTAGTAATATTCTCAGTATAGTCAAGAGCTTTTTATGGAATATTTCATCAAATTAACTACTGCACATCTGTGAACGTTTTCTAGATTGCTAGGTGGACAGCCTTCACAGTTTCCATAAGTTGTCTGTTTGCAATTCAAAAGCAAATTTTATAGCCAAAGTGGAACTGATACACCACTACCGTTAATACCATACCTGCTGACACCAAAATTGCCTGTACTATGACTACTATACACTTGACACTTCAGTGAGATTAAATTACGTTTCTGTCAACAGTACTGATAGAAATTTGACAGAATGTTGCATTTTTATAGCAAAATATGATTTAACATTAGAATGACCCCTATAGAATTTGGCTGACCACATTGAACTACTCTCAGTATGTTATCTAATACTAAAACCTAAAAGGCTAAAAAATAGAAAATAAAATAAGGAGCACCAAAACTGTATGTCAGAAGTGAACCCCATACAACAGACTACTATACATATCTGCAGATATACAGATGACACCATGTTGGGGGGAGTGTTGATCTGCTGGAGGATAGGAGGGCTCTGCAGAGGGTTCTGGACAGGCTGGATAGATGGGCCAAATCCAGTGATATGAGGTTTTACAGTACTAAATGCCAGGCCCTGCACTTTGGCCACAACAACCCCTGCAGCGCTACAGGCTGGGGACAGAGTGGCTGGACAGTGGCCAGGCAGAAAGGGACCTGGGGGTATTGGTCGCCAGCCAACTGAACATGATTGTCCCCCTGTACTCGACATTGCTGAGGCCACAACTTGAGTGCTGTGTCCAGTGCTGGACCCCTCAAGTTAGGAAGGATGTTGAGATGCTGGAGCATGTCCAGAGAAGGGCAACAAGGCTGGTGAAGGGTCTGGAGCATGGCCTGTGAGGAGCAGCTGATGGAACTGCAGTTGTTTAGCCTGGAGAAGAGGAGGCTCAAGGAAGATTTGCTCTCTCTACAATTCCCTGAAAGGAGGCTGTAGCCAGGTGAGGGTCAGTCTCTTATCCCATGCAACCAGCAACAGCACAGAGCCTTAAGCTGTGCCAGGGGAATTTTAGGTTGGATGTTAGGAAGAGGTTTTTCACAGAAAGAGTGATTGGGCATTGCAAGGGAGGCGGTGGAGTCACTGTCCCTGGAGGTGTTTAAGAAAAGACTGGATGTGGTACTAAGTGCCATATTGTTGCAGTGTGCCCCAGTTCCTGCCACGGAGTCCTGGACCCAGCTGGTCGGGAGGCCCGGTGGTTTGACCCTTCTGGGTCTCAAGCTGCCTGACCAAACATGGCTGCCCTGAGGCAGCTGGGCGGGAAAAACCGTTGGCTTCGGCGGGAAAGACGTGACACCCTGCGCGTGCGCAATGGCCGCCGCACTCCCCACATCCCCGTTGTGTTGTCCCTTACTACTGGCCCATGTTCGCCCTCCCGTCCTACTCCTTCTCCCATTTGTGGCTGTGTAATGTTCCCCACCTCTGTACCTCCCCTTAACGGTACCGTTAGTGGTTGTTTTGGGTCTGCTCCGCCCCTGCCACCCGGGCATAAAATCTCCCGCACAGAGAGCTGCAGGGCTTTTTCTTGGTCTCCCTTCTAGCTGTTAATAAATCCGTTCCTGCTACCCCAAGAAAAGTCCTTTGCCTCCTTCCTTTCTCCTCGGTGCCCTTTCCATCAGTGGTCAAGATGAGCCTCGCTAGAGACCTCGCCCGTCCTCCTGCCTGCCGATTAGCCTCCATCCTCCTCCTCAGCTGTGGGGCAAAATTGCTCAGTGCTCAGTCCAGTCGAGCTAGCCTTTTAGGGAGCACTCCAGCACCATATGGTCTGGTTGACAAGGTGGTGTTAGTTCATACGTTGGACTCAATGATCTCAAAGGTTTTTTCCAACCTAGCTGATTCTGTGATTCTGTAATATTTTGGAGATATCAAAAAGAGATTTCTTAACCTGATTATCACTTTTCTGTCAATTTTCCTGATATTTGGGCTCAAAGGGAGGAAAACAGTTAGAACATCAATTTTTGCACTGTATTCATGAGTGTAAGATTGTGCTTAAATAACATTAGGGCCCAGACCTTACAGTAAACACAGCTGCTTTTACTATTTTTATTTTCAAATTGCCATTTCTTTTTACTCTATTCTCCCTTCTCTTCTGAGACAACATGCAGCATGACACTGTGAGATTCCCTGGCATTTCTTAACAACTCCACCTCGTTCATATAAGGGTAATCTTCTTGCTAGTTTGGATGGGGTTTTTGTGCCTTGTTTAAAAATTACTGTGGTTTAACAGGGGTAGACAGCTCCACACAGATGCTCGCTCACTCTATCCATGGGATGGACAAGAGGGTTGGAAGGGTAAAAGTGAAACAAACTGGTGGACTGAGACAAAGACAGTTTAATAGATAAAGTAAAAGCTGTGTGTGAAAGCAAGAACAAGGAATTCATTCACCTCTTCCCCTTGACAGGCAGCTGTTCAGCCATCCCCAGGAAAGCTAGGCTCCATTACATGTCATGATGACTTGGGAAAAAAAAAAAGCTGTCACTCCAAAGATGCTCTCCTTTCTCCTTCTTTGCCACAACTTTAATTGCCATATGGTCTGGAATGTCCCTCTGGTTGCAGTCAGCTGTCCCAGCCGTGTCCCCTCCTTGTGCACCTCCAGCCTCCTCGCTGGAGCGTCAGTGTGAGAATCAGAAAAGGTCTTGACTCTGTGTAAAACTGATAGTCAATAACTAAAATATCCTTACTTTATCAACACTATTTTCATTGCAAAGACAAGGCATAGCACCATAAGAGCTACTGTGAAAAAAATTAACTCTATCCCAGCCAGAACGAGTAGGAAAAGTGCAACCATATTTAAAATTCCATGTAAAAAAATACAATGCATTCTCCTTTTACTGTCAGTTTGATAGCAGATAGCAAAGTAAATGTGCTAGTTGTGTGTGGCCAAGCATAGTGCATGATGCTATGTTGAGCATGTATCCATTTAGCACATGTTGGCCTGCCTTCTTAGCATTTCATAAAATCTCACATATCTTTAGAATTTAATCTATTAATAATTCTTTACAGTATTTTATTCACCCAAAAACTAAAGCAGTCTCACCACCAATACTGACCCTCTTGCAAGCCCCAAGATGAGTGATTATTTTGAACTTTATTTTTTCTAATTCTGGCACTAGATGGCAGTAAAAGCGCGACGCTGAGCATTTCATCCAACGTGGATAAATATACAGAGAACTCTGAGGCAGAAGAAAGGCTATCACTGTAAGTCAGCTTGCCTTCAAAGGTTAGCTAGAAGCAGGATATGGAGTATTGTGCACAATCACTAGAAAATATATAAAAAAAATCCAATAGCTAAAAAAAATAGTATTAAAGAGGGTAGAGTAATGGGGATCTTTAAGTGATTTGAAATACCAGAAAAAACTGACTTCATACGGTTTGCTAAAATCTGCCAAAACAGCAGATCAGTGATCTGCAAAAGTAAGATATAAAGGCAAGTGTCCTACTGGTGTGCCAAAAATATGATTCATCTTCACAAAAAGCTCTAAGAAACGAGGAGGAGAAAAGCAATCTGCATAAGATTTTTTTTTTATTCGTTACTAAATTGAATTTTATTAAATCTCTGAAATTAATGGAGTTGTATTTCTTTACTTTTAAAGTCACTGAGACCATACCTACAGTAAGAATGCACTGCTAAAAAGAGGAACAAATTTTCTGCCTTCCTTTGTTTTGAGACTGAAAAATTATATGCCCTCCAGCAGAATGTATATTCTGTGGCATCAGCCTGGCAGTACCCACTCACAGAGTCTAGCTCCTTGCTGCAGTGCTGTTGTAGTTGAATCCTTGTAATAGTCCTACCTTTCTAAACACTTGCATCTGTAATAGACAGAGAGGAAAAAAATCTAAAATTAGATTTATACAGAAAAAATTATGGTTAAGGTCTTCTTCTGAGGACATTTTCAAACTATTTATTGGATGTATTTCAAAGAAGTCTCTAGTAGTGACATCTAATTCAAGTAAGCTTAAGCTGAAGGTTTAATGGCTTTCATGTTGTTGCACATTAAATCAACAGAGTGAATTGGATTTAGAACTGCAAACTAAAACTGATTCAGTCTTTTATAACAGTTTTACAATCATTATTTTTAGTCACCTAAGTGTCTGGATTCTATTTTGGAGTACTTATTACAGAAAGGGAAGCACATTTTCCACCCTCAATCCTATTCAAGATATACAAAATCTCATAGAAGACATTCCAAAGCATTTAGTACTTCAGGATGCAGATAACATCCATCTTTCTTAGAGTCTGAAGGTATGAAGAACTTGATATCATGGTGACTATAAAAAATAAAGCTATAGATAAAAATCAGAAAGCTCAAAATTAAATCCTCATAGGAGAGTTTGGGCTTATTTTTTGTTCTGTAAATCTTATTGTCTTAGAAACTTCTCTTAAAGCAAGTACTACTTTTTATTACTTCAGTTAAAAATATTCTTTCTTTGAATATAATGTCAAAATTTTGTTAGAATATATTCACAGTCTGTAACAATACATGGCTCTGGGTTTCACAGCAAACATGCATAGCATAAAGTCTTGAAGCTTTTAATTATTGAATTATTTAGGGTCTAAACACAAGTAAGTGCACTGCACGTTTATGTCATCTCTTCTGGGAAGAAAAGCTCCTGGCTCTACCAGAGGTTAGACAATAGAAGCTGTGTTATCAGCATGCTGTTAATCACCTTTTCCATCTTTGTCTTGCACATCATTCCTCTATGATGCCAAAAATAATGCCACAAGAAAGTACTTGTTGTATTTTATACCCAATCCTCCACACATACTGTTTCCTTAAGGGAATACCTTAAGTAGCCGAAGAGAACGCCAGCTTTCTTTGTTGCCTATCACCAAATTGATGTACGACCTTTGGATCTTACCGGATACACCCTCACCCCAGTCACAAAAACAACAATATTGGTGAAAATACCTTCTTCCATCATCTTCTAGGCTGGGGAATGGAACCATTCATTTCTGAGAGCAGAGCTTAAGTGACTCATCCATCACCACCAAATCACTTCTATGTATTCTGTGTGGTGAAAGCTAAGTAGATGTATGTGTGATAGGACTTTATGGACAAGAAAGGCTTTAGCAAAAAAAAAAAAGTTTATTCTGGGTCTAGAAATTCTTCCCTCTATTATATTTTATTGTTTGTGGTTTAGGGAGGCAGAGTATCCTACAAATACTGTAAAATCTCAAAAAGCAGGGGGTTATCGTTTATGCTGCTACATAAAAGTCTTCCAAATAGTCTAGTCCAAGATAATTATTAATCAATGTTAAGTTGCAAATATTTATCCTAAACATTATGTTTTTTTAAGATTGTGAGTGTATGAGCATTTTGTAGCATTAAGAGATAATTGTAGGCAATAATGAAATTGGTATTTATTTATTATTATGTCTCCTCCTCTATGTATCAAATCTAAGTATTACCACCACATACTGAAAATATACACTATTTAAAAAAAAAACAACTCAACACTTAAATCTGCTTTGATAGGTTTGGTTTGTTATTTTACATCCTACATTTAGAATAATCAGTAAAAGACAACTTGACTTATCATTTGGGAAACTGGGAATTTTGTCCTTGAAGTAGAGCTTTTTTGCAGAAGAATGTCAGCCCTTTTGTTGGTTTCTTCTCCACGAATAGTGAAATAACAAATATAAGTGCTGAGTTTTGACTTCTAGAACACTGCTAGTAATTTTGATTATTAAACCCAAGCTTTGAACATCCCCAAAGGTAGCCTTCTATTTCTTCTTCTAGTTCTCCTCCTCTATCTTCCAGTCACTTGTGGCATTTCGGTACTTCTTCTAAAGTACAATATCCTCCTCTCAGACCTTTGCATTATCCAGGTGCTGTGATCTTTGACTGCATTTGCTGGAACATAAATGTAAATAAATCTGTAATTAGACAGGGGCACCCTTACCTTGCGTAGAAGAAACTAGAGGATTTTCATGGCACACTCCCTATGGTGAGATACAACTCCTGTCACAGGAGATCACTCTCCATTAAATGTAGTTTACAAAAGCAAAGTAAACACAGACGACCCAAATGACTGCCATCCTTGTGTGCTCAATAAATTACTGGCTTTACTGACTGGATTAACATAAGCCTTCAGGTACAGAAAAAAGTCCTTGAATCTCCCTGAAAATCTGGCATTGCTGGCATTTTTCATTTGAGCCTGGGACCCTCTGCAAAACTTTGTTAGCTTTTATGGAGAGAGAACATTTTACTTGTTTTAGTGGATGTATAGTCCTATTTTTCCAGTAAAACTTTTGTAAACATAAGATTTCACAATAGAAAGGCATTCTTGATCTGCACAGAATTCTGAATATCACCTGCAGCTTTTACTTTTATTCTTCACTGACGTATCTTCATCCAAGCCCCTTCAAGGCCTGTATTAACAATTAACCCCTACCTGTAGATAACAATGAATATTAATATTAATTATTTAGGCTAACGACAGTGATTTTCTTGATCTTTGTGTGGGTTTTTTTGGTTGTGATTTTGTTGTCGGTTGTGGTTTTTTTCAAGCTATGCTCTGGCAGAAAAAGGTTTGACTGACATGCCTTTGGAATTAGGGTTTTCTTATTTCAGAAATAGCACTTGTACAAAGCAGAGCAGAATGAACAACTGGTATAATATTTATTTGAACCTCTACATTCTTCCAGATAACTATTACCTTCACATTTGAATAAAATATGATTTCTCTGGTTAATGTTGAGCTATGAGACTATGAAAATATTTTGAATAAGGCATCTTCCACGACACAGATTTTCACATATATTGCAGATCTGCTTCGACAGATCCATGATCTGCCATTGTTCTAAGGTTTTCTAGGGTAAGATGTTTCGTAGGCTACAGTAGACCAAATGATGGGCATCATATACTTCTGCCTATGCTATGTCTAGAGCACTCAGGCAGCAATACATCCAGAATATACCAAAAATAAGGATAAAATGCAGTCAGTGTGCTCAGATATTTCAAACTTTGGCCTACTTTTAATGTGAGTATAGGGATATTTTTTTTACAGTTTGAAAAGCTGAGGTGTAGTCATCAGTACCAATTTTGAAATGCCTCCAGTCTGACAGAACTGCCAAGGCCAAAATGGTCTTTAAGAGCATGTAAATATGTAGAAACTGCTATAATGAATCAAGGGTCTCTCTATTTATTTCATCTTCAATAGTCAGGGTTGAATACATCAGAAAAAATACTAAAATCTCTATTGAAAAATCTGCCTAAAGGGAAGATTTCTTCTGAATTCTTATTAGATAGTTCCTAGCTTATATCTGAATGCATGAAGATTTATAGCCCTCACTTTTTAATCCAAACTAATGTAACTTGACTCCTGCTTAACTCTTGGCCTTGCTTATGCCTTGGAGCAATAAGAGCAATGGGTTTATTATGCACTAGGTAAAATTTTTTCCCCTTTTATTATCTTTAGATATTTTTAAATAGAAAATGAAAGTGTTCTTATGAATCCTCATTTTTCCTACTCTGGGACTTCCTCAGATTTACACTAATCTGGTCACTAGCTAGTTTTACAGCAATATCAATTGTGCAAAAATATAAATTTCATAAATTTCACAAATTTCACAACTCTTTATAATGAATAATGAAATATTATTTATCTACTATTTTCCTTCATTATATTTAAGGGGATTCAATGCTGAAGAAAAGGAAAAGTGGCATCATTGTAAAAAGAGGTATGATACCATCTTTTCTCTCTCGGTTCAAAACTCAGAACTAAACCTGGTCCAAACTTGAAAGGCTAAAGGGACTAGTGAGTGTTTCCATTACTAAGACCATGCCCCAACTCAACTTCAGGCTTATTAGTTAGTACGTCTTTAAGGTTAATTTGAAGACCAGAAATCTGACATTAAAAGCGTTATGTTTCCTAAATGAGCTATGAAAATCTGGGCACATTGTTCTTCAATTAATACTTACTGACAGTTTGAAATGTTGTCATATACAAGTCCAGGTACATAATTTCTCTCAAATAATTCAAAATATTTTAGAAGTCCTTAAACCTTTTCTATAAGAAATCTAGAAAGCTTAAACAATAACTAAAGAAGATTTTCTTGTACTTCACTATCTGGAAAATCCACTTCTAAAATTATTCCTTCCATGAATAATGTGTGTGTTTATATCACTCCCTGGCTCAAGTTTCAGGCAAGGTTCACAAGTCTTTTTTAAAGAAGGATGGGAACATTTCTTTTTGCAATTGATTAAATGAAAAAACCTAGCAATGTACTCCTTCCATGTATACAAATGATAAAACCTTCCCCAGTCAAGTTCAGTGCTAAGTTCTCTTCTCACCACCTTTCCTAGACAACATCACCACCGTCTTTGACTCTGTGACGTGTACATCGCCTTTGAATTCTCTGAGTTCTCTGCTCTCTGATATTTCTAAGACAAGTGTCAGTCAAACACTGCTGCTGAACACTTTATCTACTGCATGTCTACTACCAAAGCCACTATTTTTCAGTAGTTACCAAAACAATATATAAATAATTTTATTTTGTTTCAATGCTGAAAGTTTAGGATATGCATATGTCAAAGCCAAACATAAGAACAATATGTTGTTTCTGAGGATATTCATCTGCTGTTTTTTCTTGAATTGTTGTCTTTTCACTAAAAAATTCTTGATTTGTTTGTACAAGTGTAGCAAAGAGGAATCTTAATGACTGCAGTAAGACAAACTAAGAATATAATTGATACACAAGTCAGTGCAGGATAAAAAATTACTTCCCAGCTTCTAGAGCTCCACTGCTCAGCATATGATGAGATGTAGGGTAACGAAACACTATTAATAAGTCTTTAATATTTTTAACTTTGTACACTATTGAGCCCAATGGATCATAAAAGCTGGAATAGTAGCATTGTTCAGTAATCCAAATGCATGTTTAGTGTCCTTAAAAATCAAACTTTTATATCTATTTTTTTCCCATTTACTTTTACATGTCTTCAGTTATTTCAGTTTGCATATACACACATACATGTGCATTTAGTTACCCAAGACAGAAAGCCCAGCATGAAATGTTTGTTGACAATAAGGAGTTTTTTCTACCTTTTACCAGAAGCTGTGGCAGGTCATGCTATAGTTTGCAATACTTCCTCTCCTATCTCTGAAGGGTGTTGAGCAGAATAATTAGTTCATGTCTGTACAACATTTTGAAAGCAGTCAGTGCTATATAATTAGTCCTATGTATTACTAGAATTGCCTTAAATATCTTCACTGACTCTGCTTCAACAATTTCCCTTATGTCACTCTCTAATTGACCTTGGTCTTCTAAGAATTTTCTTAATGTCTAATTTAATTTTCACATTTTAGGGATTTTGTTCACAACCCTATGGTTGGCTAAAAATTTTCACCTATTTGAAAGATATTTTTCAAGTGAGAAATACCCACAGAAAAACTGGCTAACCTTAGCCAGTAGGAACTTAAATAGTGATTAAAAGATTTCCTATTATAGCAAGCATCAGAATCACCTTAAATAGAGATTTTAGGACGTAGACACAGGAGATACTCTATATAATTTATTAAAAATCTAACACTGCAAAATTATTCAAGGTTTACCTCACTTTTAGCAAATTGTTTGCAAGTTAGAGAAGGTTAGCTTCAATTCCATACTTTGACATACTTCCTCAATGTTTTTTAACCTTTCTCAATGTACTTACTAATCCTCTTACTATGCAAGTATTTAATCGCCCTCACCTTACCTTTTTGATAACTTGAGACATTCTTTTCAGTGGAAATGTCTTTATGATCCTTACATATATGGCATATTTTTATGCAAATATGAACGTAAATATTTATATAGTCAAATAGGTTTACAGTAATTTAGCATCGGATTGAAGAAATGTGACAATTTTTTCCTGAAAATGTGACTGGCAGTGAAATGAGAAATCTAAAAAGAGACCCAGACTTCCATGCAAGATATAGAAGAGGCAAAGACATGGCTTCCACCTTTACTTCCCGTCTTGTCCTTAGTGCAAAGGTGTGCAAAAGTGTTGTCCCTTGACACATCTGTGAACACAAGAAGCAGCAGACAGAATATCCACTGCTGTCTGGTCTGTTTTCAGGACATCCGAGCCCAGAAGGTATCCTCCTCTGTTTCCAGGGTGAAGAGCTTCTGGGCCCAGCAGGGGCAGGCAGGTAGGCAAGCAGGCCAGGGGGTTTTTTGATGGTCACGCAGTCTGACGGTGGAGTTGTCACTTGAGCATTTATTTCCTCCCACTTGCTGACTGACGGTCTGATTGAAAATCCTCTACACAAGCTTTTTCTGCCTGTGTAGCTTGATGCTTTCTACAATCCTGTACTCTCTCCTCAGTTTTCCCCCTAGCAATATTTCCTGTCAATCTTTTCTACGTTTCTTCAACTAACCACTTCTTGTCAAAAATCTCGATAGGAAATAAAAAGAAAATGAGTAAGAAGAAGCATTAACACTTCCCCCCCCACCCCATGTGAATACTGTGCTTTTTTTTTTTTCTTATTTCTCTTTGCCTTTTAGAATAATTTTTTAGTACTTGTTTCCCTAGATTTCTTTTTTTTCCACAATTGCAATCATGCATACCAGAGGGAGGGAGGGAGGAATTTCATCACTAGCCTCAGGCAAATTGAATGTAGAAATGCTGAAGAACTGCAGTGTGGTACAATCATCAACTGTATAGAAACCTGCAGAGACATTTGATCTAACTACAATTACGAGGTAAAAGCCAATACTTTGATCTAGGGAAAGTACCACAATCTTCCAGGAATTTCTGCACATCCTTCTTCATTTTAATAAAGTTCTAGCAAATATTGCAGAAAATACTACAATAATCCTAAGCCTTTTTCCAGTCCTTGAAATGACCTACACCAAAGAAAAAAATATATTTTTGAATTCAATTCAGTTAAAGGTTTCCACTGCAATGGCAAATAGTGTGTCTCATAGTACAGAAAATCTGGGTTTCCCAGCAATTAGGCTTCTTACAAGTTACTGAGGTTGTGGGCAGAGAAAAGATCTAGGCCCTTCTAATAGAGAAGCTGTTCAAATGTACTGTCTTATTTCTCTACTTTCTCAAGTGCCACTGAGATAGAAAGCCAGTGAAGTTGTAACAGTTAAGTTCCTATTTAATCAAATTTGATGGGGCTTTTCAAAAGATAATGAAACTAAAAACATTACCACAAATTTACACTCTAAATGGAAAAAAATAAGTACAATAATAGATTTTTTTTTGCCATTTCCAGGAATTACTTGATGTGTGATCTAGTATGCATAAATGTAAGGAGCTGATTTTGCTAAGTTACACTTCCCTATTCTAAGAGATTTGGCTGGTGTAGGGTTTGTTTGGTTTTGGGTTTTTTTCACAGAAAATTTCATTTTAGTGTTTTCCTCTTTCTTTCTTTCCCAGGTGCTCCGATTATGGTGAAGTTTTGATTTATGGTCCCAGAGCATCATCACATCAGTTGCAGGAGAGCTGGCTCTCAACCTGACATCCTCCAGGTACCCATTCCTTTCTCTACCTCTCAGTGTTCATCTTGCACTTTGGCACGCTGACACTGTTTCTTTATTGTCTTCTTGTTTCAGATATTTGAGGTCACTTGGCAAGTCATGCTGAGTGTTGTATTATCTGTGTTTCAGACAGCTACACAAGTGTCTGTTTTTAAATTTAGGTATAAACTCCCAGACATTGCATCTTTAGCTGTTCCTTTAACAGAAATTGTTTGCTTAGTTGCAAACAGAATTTCCTTGTAGACATGATTGTCTGCAAGCTCTTTTTCTTGTGTTCAGTCATGTGCCCCTCCTTCCAAATATGTATTCAGTATGACCTCAAATAGATCAAGTTCCAAAATTACTTTAGTAGAAAGATAATATTAGAAAAATATATAGTTTCTCATGAAAAATAACACAAAAATCATAAGAACCAAAATTGAGCATACTTGGGATAACAGCTTACTTTGAAGTCTCTTCCTCTGAAAATATCTTGTGAACAAATTGGAAGGGGAGGAAGCGGGGGATTATATGGAGTTATGCATGTATTTAATAGCTGTGGTGAACCACTACCAGGAGGATTTCAGAGAGCTATGGAAATAAGAGTCGCTGCTGGATTTCCCAGCAGTGCAGGAATGCTCCCTAGAGTACAGTGTCTACTGCTTCCCTCAGATTAGTTTTATATTTTTTCAGAGGATGTCAGACTGTGGCACTAAGCTTCATCTAATCATGTCTATAAAGTGGTAGTTTGCAGCCTTTAGCTCAAAAGCTGGAAGAGATCCAGATGGGCATACTGCTTCCAAGCAGTATAATGTTTGGAGGTATTGTCCTCTGTGATCAAAGAACTTGTCCAACCCATCTCTATTCCTACTTCCAGGGCAGTTTGGCTTTGCCCAGCGGACTGACATATGTCTTCAAACCTACCAAAAGTTATCCACTCTCCACAGCTATGACAGGGAAAAGGTGCCATTTTCCATGCTTGCCTGAATGCCTCATCTCAGTTTCCATTTGCGTCAGGATTGATGGCTTTGAGAATGAGTGCAAAGATCAAACTGTTTCAATAGTGATGTGTCAGTCAGTTCTCAAACTCCAGCACTGGCTGAGATGTGCCCTTGGTGTGTGTCCCCACTCAAATGAAAGCCAAGCAGAAGTATACAGAGCCCTACACATTCCTCAATTATTTACTTCCACTTCCTCTGCAGAGGAAAAGAAACAGAGATAGATTGCCTTAAAAACTTATGTGAATTCAGCATCTGTAAAAATTAAGATGTCTAAGGATGATATAACTACTAAAATGTTAGATTATCAGGTAAGATTTGTTTCATTAGTCCTTAGGCATTTAACATTCCATATAGGAAATTGTAATTAGAGCAAAGGTAGCCTCTAGTCCCATGAGAAGGAGTTGTTCTTCACACAACCAGCTGCTATGCCAAGCAAAGGTTGTGGTTATTTATTGCACTTCTTTCTGTCTTTGGTTTCACTCAATAAAAATTAACAAAATTGCTTTTCCAGGTATGTATTCTGCATCTTGAAATAAATGAAATTAAAATACATGGAAAGTTGTCTACCTAAGACTTTCTTACCTTAAGGTATATGTTCTGCATTGCAGTGTGCTGAGATTGTTTAAAGCACTAAATATGTTGCTTACCCTGCAATACTGCTTAGCAAAAAATCTCTTGGGACCTAAGAGTAGAAGAAAGGACTAATTATGTACAATTTTATTGCCCACTGCTTGAATGCTGGTTCTCAAGCTTTTCGTTTGAGCATATTGTGCAGTTTTTTTGCAGAGGATAGAAGTGGAAGGAGGGGAGATGAAAGGTTATTTGACAAAAAATGTGTTCAAACATGGGCAAACACACACTTTTATCTTTTGCTGTTTCCCTGTGTGAGACCACTCTGGTGTATGACATCTTTTGGGGTTTTCACTCATTTTCCATAGGGATATGTGATATATCTTGGTATACCTATGTATAAAATCCATAGGTTTGATGATTCTCTGGTGGAGGTACCTTACTGGGGTAGTCATGAAAATAAGTCCAAGAAATTTGTATTTGCTGATTTAGAAGTGTAAACTCCATTTGCTGTGTGCTGACCCATGGAAAAAACCCAAACCCAAAGCATCCAAAATGTGACGTTATTAAATACAGCAGATTATCTGAAAAATTTATTTCCAGGTGTGATTGTCTTTCAACATCAGCTGAGTTCTTAAATTTTCTGATTTTCTGCCAGGTGACAATAAGATGAACAACAAAGATTTTGGACTCAGGGACTCTTTTTTGCACTGCAATATTTATCAGCCAGATTGGTGTGTTTCAGTTGGTTGCTAGTTTTGAGAAGATAAATATCATGGAAACTTCTAGTAATTTGAAGCCAATATCTTTAATAAAGTTATATATGGCATAAAATTAAACAAATTGAGCATAGCAATATGTGAAATGGCATGAACAGTCAGAATATTTTTAAGTGGTTGTCAGTCATAGTGGGTTTGGAAATTATTCCATTATACTTTCATTTCACTGATGTTGCGACAAATCATGTAAAATTTGCTACATTTGTAATTGTTACTTCATCTTTTAAAACATATTTTTAAAATGTCGATCTAGGTGAGAGGGAAGGATCCATCTGTACATATATCATTTTTTTCAGTTGTACTCTAAATTTCACAGCAAATTTCAATATTCATAGTATGAAAAGATTCCAAAGTTCAATTCAGGTCCAACATACCAAATGAAGAAATTCTACTGCTGCTAAAAGTTACCGAGCTGTAGGTAAACTAAGTTTGTATTTTCTGTTGCTTACAATTTCAGGAAAGAAATGAGAATTTAAGGATTTGATAACTGCCTCTTATTAAACCCAAAATGTGCAAGAGAAAAGTGGTGAAAAAAAGAAAGAAAAAAATCATAACTGCTGAACATAGTCAATTCCTTCAGAAAGTTAATGCACTTATTCCAGAAACCTGTCTATTCTGTGCAGAGAATTGAGCCAGTTCTTGGTGCAGAATGAAGTAACTTAGTCATGCACAGCAGTGTTATTCTTCTTTAATAGTGCTGCAATTGGTTGGAATAAAACCATACAATAGTCATCTAATAAGAGTAATCAATCAGCAATTCCTGTAAAAAGTAAGGATAAATATTATTCATTCTTGGAAATAAAACTAAAAGTAAATTAACATGCTTTAATTAGAAAATAAATCAAGATCCAATCCAAAGTAATAAATCCTAGCTATAAGTATTCATCTATTTCTTTTTTTATCTGTCTTATTTGAATTCCATACTTGTGAAAGGACTTTAGTTTTCTAGAATTCACAAAGACAGTAATGCTTTTATTGTTGTACATAGCTATAATTTACACTCAAACAAAAATATCTAGAAACATTACAGGCGATAGATAGATAGATAGATAGATAGATAGATAGATAGATAGATAGTAATTACTCATTAATTCCCCCTTGCCCAAGTTTGTAATGTAGAAATATCCACACAAATATTATAAATTTCTCTATTTATATGAAAGCATACTAAAAGATAACATTCAGTTCCTGAGCACTGTTTGGAATCTAAAGGATTCAGTCTTTCACACCATCTTTCTAATAAGAGTATCTGTGGTAGTTGTTAAACCATTGGAGTACGCAACAGAATATTCCCACAAACATATTAATATAAGACGTTTCCTTCAAAAGTCAAAAAATGACAATAAAAATCCCTAGAATAAATTACAAATAGGTCAGTTGATTCTGACTTAATCCAATGATATATGGACAGCAAAATAAATATTCATTTCAAATTAGTCTCTAATTATAAATATTACCTGCACATCACAGATACCCGGATCACTAATCTGTAAACTAATTAAGTAGCAGCATCTACATACAAATGAGGATGCGTGCTGTAGGAAACAGGGAACTAAAGCATTAGCCAATTTCTGTAGTATTCAGTGAATAAATATAGAATTATGAAAGTTTTATTTGATATTTATTTTCAGTTCAGCATAAAATTGTACATGTATGAACACATATGTTGATAAAACTCTACAAAAGAATGGAAATAACATTCATATGTTTATTTAAACAAATGTGGCATGTCTCACATTCTTGGCATGGCATACAAGTAAGTCAGATATTGGGAAACTCACAAATGTAGCATAGCCAGACTACAGGGGGGATCAATTCACCAAGAAAATAATGCAACACTCCCACAAATGTTGGCAATTTGATTATGCCCTTGAGGATAGTTGCTGAATTTTTCTTGCTTTGAAGTAGTAACTCCAAAATAGATACTCATGGGTGGGCTTAGCAGGTTCTACACATATTTTTACTCACTGATAAATAAATAAAACTTTGGATAACTAAAACATAAGGATTTCAGCAAAGTCACATTACTTAATGCAAGGTCAGTCAGTACTAAAAAAATCCAACACCATAGCTACCCAGTGACACATTTCCCTCCACTTAAACTATTTGTCTAGTGGAAACTCCCAAGTGACTAGAGGGAATAATCAGTCATGCATTCAACTCAATCAAACTTTAATGACGGACATCTATTAGATCCAAGTGCAGCACTCCACATGGAACTCAGGCCATCCTTCAGAAGCAATTAATTTTCCTCAGTGACTATCGTGGGGATGACCCAAAACTTGGCTGATTTAATATATTCATGACTGTGATGCTTTCCTTTGCATTTTCATGAATTTCAAAATCAACATGCAATTTTCTAATGGCTTCAAAAAGCCAATTTCTACAGAATTTGAACTTTGATACACTTTGGGCATTTTTGGTTTGGTTTGGTTTTTTTTATTTAGATGTGAACCAGTCATCATTTGTTGAAACTATGCTTTCAGATGTCAAACTGGATAAATATACTGTATGTCCTTTTAAATCTTTATGAAGTTTATCCTTCCCTGTTCCAAGAAATTATGTTTATGATCCAACACACCTGTGTCTCCAGTTAGAAACTGTGTCATCCTGTTCATTCTCTATTAAGAGCTATCACTGAGTCTCACTGTTTTATTCTTGCATGGGAAAATACATGTAATGAAGCTCTATATCAAAAAAAGAGTTAGATGTTTGTGTACATTTCCACATAACAGGAGATGGTATTACTCTTGCTCATGCATTTGTCACAAAAAAATGTATTTGCACTGCGTAAATAGGTATGTTTAGAACAAGCTAAGTATATTGCTGAATCCTTTTAAGCTAAGTATGTTGCTGAATATTTTTGCTCCTTTCCAATATCTGTAGGAGCAACATTGCACATATGTAGAGCTCTCCTCAACAGCATTTGAAACTCTCTCACATGAGAAGTTATTTACATAGGATACAGGAGTCAATTAGCTGAGTCATTAAAAATGAAAGGAACACAAATCCTACATACAAACTAATTCTCCACAGAATGGTGATTACAAAAGCCATTGTCCGTTTGGGCAAAACTTTCTACTTTGAAGGACTGACACTAGCTTTAAATAACAGTTCAAATTGTCTTTGGGATTTGTCTTGAACCTTCACCTCAAGCTTCTAAGTTGAAGTTATACTGGAGAAAGACCAACTCATAAGTTCCTTTTTGCAATATTTCTCTATCTTCATTCAGTATCCTATTTCTCACACTTTGCCTTCTAATATAAAAATATGCACTTTATATTTTTCTTAAAATATGTCAGATGCATGATTGACATTGCCTTACATGCCTACCCTAAGTAAGGTACTCCCTAAAATTACCTAAAGTCTTTTTGCTCTGCTGGAAGGTATGTTTTGGAAGGTGAGAATGCATATCATTAGTCAGAGGAAGAAGTTAGCCAGATAATAGTGAGAGCAGATGTCAGCCATAGCTTCTTAGCATGCATCAAGGATGTGAGGAAGAAATCTGTGACTCTGGGGTCTTCTGGGAACCGATTCCTCAGGGGAGAGTCACTGGAGCATTTCTTCAGTGCACTGACAGCTTAGAAAACTACGTTGATCACAAATACCGTCTCACATAGCTTTTATGCTATTCAGTGGCCACAAAAGCTCTATTTTCTCCAGGCCTACAATGCTTTCTGTAAACTTATTTATGACTACCTCAGATTTTCCTTTCCACAAATTTGCCTTTTATAGTATATCAGTTCCACACACTGAGCCAGATGATATTCTCCCATCCGATCTTACTGTCATGGTTATCTTGATCTGTAAAGTTTAATTTGTAATGGAAATTTGAAAGCTATTACACTTCAGATTTTAATGAAATCATTATGGTCAGAAAGAGCTTTAGAGACTGATTCAGTATGATGACTAGTTTTCAATTATTTAAAGAGGAGTAAATAATTTGGATATGTCAGAATATTTTGTTCATATCACTTAAACTAGTTTTTAATTTTATATTAAGCCAGTCATGTTATGAAATGATTTTTCTACTGTTCTCTGAGCATGAATGATGATTAAAAAGTTTTGAAACATTTTGTTTAGTTTGGGTTTATCCGTGTTCTTTGAGTGGATTGAAAATTATATATTTTTGCATTTTTTGTAAATTTTATGAAAAATAGTCATTCCTGAGCTTGATTACCCTTTACAGCCATTGTTTGGATTAGCCAAATAGTATCTATTTCCTTTTCTATGTATTCTCAAAATATTTATGATACTTTATGCATACTCTGGGAAGTACAATAACAAAAGTGTGGCCAAGATCAGCATTAATAATTCCACTCTTCCATTGAAAACTTCTGCAAAATCTGAGAAAGCTCTGTTGAAAGCATATGTTGAAAACCACTAAAATCAAAGAAAAGGTGCTGAAAAACTATTGCCAGGGTAGGTTTTTCCTGGGGTGGAAGGAATTTGTTTTTCCACTTTCAAATGGTTTGATATAACTGCTACAAGGATAAAAACAAATTTATTAAAAACTATTTTTAAAAAATCCTGCATATTAATTCTTCCCATTGTAAAATATATATTTTATATATATACACACATTTTTATGTATATAAAAATAGTTTTATTTCCATATGTAGAGATGAGCGATTCCTAGATTTTTTCAGCTAAATTTTGAGTTCTTCAAATCTATATTAAGCTCAGCTTTCAGTCTATTCCATTGGAATTTTTTAGTCCTTTGTGTCTTTTCTTTAACAGAGCCCTACTTTATGTTATTAATTAGTTATTGCAAATTATTTTTATTCATATTTTAGATTTAAAATAAGAACTAATAATTTTATCTATTTTAGCTTCATTTATCACTTTTATTGTCACTTAAAAAAACTCTCAACATCAGAACACAAAACCATTTTGCATAGAGCAAATAACCAGTTTTAAGGTATTAAGTCCCCTTTGTTTCTCATGAAACACTCTGTGGGTTTGTTTTTATTTATGAAAGAGTAATTGTTTGTTTTCAAATTTTTGCACGCTTTCCAACTGGCAAGTGCTTCTATTATTGTGAGGATAAGAGCCATAAATAAGCATAAAGAGACATTGATGTGATTTTTAAAGAATTTAAGTGTTCTGACTTTGTAGTTGAGAGTTGTTAGATCACTCATTGAATGACACCCGCCAAACATCAGCATTTTCTACAGGATTTTTGCCCGTACTCTTAATTCCCCTGTCTTTCCCACTAAGCTCCTCAAGACTCAAATTATCCTGTATCCATCCTCTGTAGGGCACATGGAAGGAAACAGTTCTGAGTAGTCTTCAAATCCCTTGGTTTGGATAGAGCAACCTTGACCTTCAGAAATAAAGCTGGTTATAAATAACTCTGTTTCTCCATGGCTTTGGGGAGAGGATTTTTTTCTATTCCCCTCAAAAATCTTGAATGAGGGCACTAAAGAAAGGGATTACTGCTCTGTCAATTACTATCTGTTCCCATTTGGGTATAATTTTATTTAATTTCTATCCAGTCCTTCCACCTCTGAGATTTTTAGGCCCAGAATTCTTGCTCTGCTCTTGGAGTAGTCGAATCTTATCGATAAACCATTGTTATGCTGAGGCTGGTGACTAAAGACGTAAGGTCTCAGTTAGTCAGAGGAAGACTTTGCAACATTTGGTATTAGGAGCATTGAGCATATAGGCTGGGGTGAACAGAAGTGGGTAAAGGACCCGAAAAGTTCCCATAATGGTCAGTAGGAAACACATCTGAAGAAGTTCAGATAACGTGAATAATTTATTATCTCCCAGATGAGAAATAAATCTTTCATGGAGTAGATTTGTTTTCAATTATAGCCCCACAAAGATGAAAGTCCAGCAGGAGATCCTCAGGAAGGTGGTCAATTTTGGTTTGATTATATCGAGATCAACAAAATTGCCTACTTTGGGACCAGGTAAACCTTCTTACCTCCTTCCCTCAATCTCTGAAGCTGCAGCTGGTGCTCATAGTTAGATTTTGATACAAGGCCCTGAAAAAGGGACAAAAAAGCCAGCACTTACAATCCTAACAATTCTGTTTGAGTCTTGCACATTAAGATTAATTTGCTACTAAACGTAGAAAAACATACAGTCCTAATTGGAAAAGGAGATAAAGTGCAACTCTTTGCTGACTTCGAGATCAGAGTATGAAAACTACAAATAATTATTTTTAGTCAATATGAAAAGCCATGATAAACCATGCCTGGTATTATTGAATACTGATAACTACTCTGAAATTATTCAGCAATAATATCAATAACATAATATACTATAACTTAGATGATTCTGATTTTGTCATCCAGCAATAGAAGTACATTCTTTTAGCAGTTACAGTTTAAAATATAGATCTGTTCTTTCAAAGGAAACTTACTTCTTGAGAAATTATCTGGATAATTACATTATCAAGAAGATTAAAGGTCATCCGTTAGCTTGCCAACTGACAACAGATATTCTTCAGTAAGTTTTTTATAATAATATGTTTAAGGATATGCAACCTTTTGCAATGATTTCCCTTACATTTTCTGAATTCTTACCACATTGCACAACTACAGATCCCTCCAGTTTGAGGTTTCTGTAAATAACCTTTCTGTTTATTGGTTGGGGATTTTAATTTGTTTGGGGTTTTCTTGATTAGGGTTGTTTCAGTTTTTTTGCTGGTTTTTAAGTTATTTTTATGTAAGATATGCCTCATGCAGAACACTCTAAAGACTGTGTCACAAGAAAAAAATATTCTAATAACATATTGCTAGTTCTTATTTATATATTTGCTCAAGTCTGAATTTTGATGGTTTATGATAAAAAGACTGCCATAGAAAATGGAAAAACAATTTAGGAAACTAATACTCAGAAATACCAGCTGGAAAAATCCCATGGACTTCACCAGTGTAGATGAGAACAAAGCACAGGATTCAGGTGATCTATAGGAATACTGGCATTTATGCATTGTCTGCTAAGGTAGGTGGTTTACTTCTCTAAAACAAATGCTGCACAATTATTGTTCTATTTGTTTTTTAATGAGGAGGAATATTTCTTGATCAGGAACAGCTCTGCAGTAGATTGTCACAGCATCACCATGGAGAAAGAAATACTGTCACAGCAAGAGATTCCAGAAGCTCTGTTTCTGATCAAGAACTGTTCTCAGGGACGTTATGGATGAGCAGTGTGAGGTACGATGATGGATATGAAGATGGGGGATGCAGCTGAAGAAGACCAGTGCCCTTTCAGTAAGTTACTTTCACTATTTGAGGTAGGCTGATGGAACAGCTTCTAAAGTCTCTGAAAAATCGCTGTAGTTCTGCTTATTCAATGGACTAGATGACATGTAAGCATATAAAGAGAAGTGAATTCTAAATTCTGTGTGTAGAGTTGTGATTTTCTGCAACAGAAGGATTTCTGTTATTCCTTCACTTGCTTTACCTCTACATGCTTGAATATAATTTGAAACAAATTTATAGCGATTAAAATACTTTTTTTCTTAAATAAGAAAGCATGCATAAACTTATACTATGTAAAATTATATTGTCAGTCTTTCTTACTCAAAGTTGAACATTTATATGCCAACATCTGCCCAACCAAAACAACGTGTCTGGGAACCATTATCTGAGCTGCAATTATAGTATAATCCACCTCAATTAAATACAAAGTTAATTTATGCTTCACTTGTCACAGTCCTTTTGCATACGTTATGACCCTGCAAAATTACTTTAAAAGTTACCTACATAACCATACCTATCATGATAATACAGAAAATAAACTAAAATTGTAATAATTAAAACCCCCACAAAAATCCCCAGATGATTCATTTTTCATAAACCTGTCTCTGATGTCTTTTTTCTTCTCAGCACCTTATCTTCCTTGCTCTAAAATGAGTATAAAACTCCTTTGTAGAGTGTTCTGAAATCGCTTACAATTGTTCTGTAAGAGTGGGATATTATAAGGAATTTTTTTTAACCTAAATGGTAAAAAAATCCTTTCATGACAAAATCAAGTTTTCTGTAAGGACTGATGAAGGCACTTAAGAAACATTCAACATTTAGTTTGGAGTTTAAAGCTCTGTAAAAGTACTACGACGCAATCTTATTTAGCTCTTTGGTACAAGGCAGTATATTCTTTGTTTTATTTTTTTTAATCCAGGCCATCAAAATGGTTAATACTTCACAACAGGGCAAAACATGCAGAAAAAAATGAAAAAAAAAAAGAGTAGTTATTAAAATAATGGCAAGTTGGGCACAAGGAACAAACTATATAAAAGATGTAAAATCAAATAATTTAAAAGTTGTTCTAGAGAGCAAAGATCTTGCTGGTGTTAACGCACAAAAATAGGGAGTTGGGATGTGGCTACGGGTGCTGTTTATAGCTCAGCTCACAATCCCTGAGTAATGTGCTACACAGTCCCTCAATATCTCAGTTTTCATCTAAGCATCACAAGGAAAAAATTGTAGAAGATTTTTTTGAGTGAGGCTTGGGGAGATCAAATCCATGAATGTTGATAGCAGCTATGGGGTAGAATGATAAAGGAAGTAGGGAAATAGGAAGAAGTAAATAAAAATGGAGGAACAATTTATTTTCTGCAGAGAACACCTCTGCAAAGGCTCCAGTTCTGTATTCTTAATGTGTCATTCAGGCCTTAATCAAGCCTTCAGAATGGAGTTTTGCAACAGAGCTTTTAAAAAGACAACTTAAATTGGGAGAAATCTGTTTTTCACTGAATTTTAGTACACCATGGGTGCCTAATTTTAGACGTCTTGAAAAATGTCATCTCAAATTCTTCACTTTTTAAAGAGCGAATGGTTTGTCATTGTGGGTCTCCCCTGGCCACTTGAAAGAAAAGCTATAGTTGATTTCTTACTGTAAGTAAATTTCATGCAGGTACTACATATTATAGCTGATGCACATTTCTATTTTTTCACTTTTATGCTTTGGAGTTTTAGGGACTACAGCTCTTAATTCTGAACCACTTCTCCACCTTGAGCATTCAGCTTAATTTGATTTGTCTTTTTCTTATTTTTCCCCTAAGGTTCCTGACTGACATAGAAACAAAAAAGGGAATGTTAGCTTCTTCAAACATGTATCCATAGGATAAAGAATTTATTGTAACAACTGCATGTTTTTTGAGTTCTGTCCTCTTTAGTCCTTATATAAAAGAATGGTGTAAAAAACCATGATAATATTGTTTCAGCAGCTTTCAGCAGGACATTACCTAAAGTATTCTGTTAATTCCACCTCCTTGGTCCAAAAACTAAAGGAGAACATAGCCTTGAGATGAAGCTAAAAGAAAGACTTGTGGATTTAGGGAACTACTTTTTCACTGAAAAACTCCTTGAGCAACGACCTTGAGCAAGTCATTTAATCTCTTTATTGCAGATCCTCAAAGGTGCTTAGGTGTATAATTTCCATTAATTTCTGTCAGACCAGTGAGGATCTGTGTGCCCCAGTCCTCCATGTGAAACAAAGAGATTCTGCTTCTGTACGTCACAGAGGCCTTCTGTGTATCTTGTCAAAACGTGTTCATTATGTGCTTAGTAACTCTGGTGATGATGGTTCTGCCTAAAATGAAGTGATTTAATTCACTAATTGCCACACAATACCACTGAGACCAAGAGCTGAAAATTACTCAGAAGGTGGGAATATACATAGATTAAAGATTAAAAAAAAGAAGAAAGAAAAAAGACGACTGGACAACTGAAAACCCAAGAATTTTATCAGAAAAAAATTGCGTTTCTTTCAAAATTTGAGAACAATTTGTCATGTCAGAAAGTATAAGAGAACTTCTAGCTGTAGTGAAAAGGTAGGGTATTTCTTCTGGGTAGTCTATTCCATAACTACTCTCTTAAGAGGCTAGTGCATCTTCCTGTGAAGAATCTCATCTCTAAGATTCACTGTTAACGACCAGAGTATCAATCCCTATAGAAACCTAAAAAAATGTCCTTTTTTCCCCCACAGATATCAAATAGGACTTGAAAATATAATTGATGCACTGCTTTTTTTTTTTTTTTTTTATTAAAGGAAGGTATTTAAGATGGGAATTTTCAAGGAATACAAGAGAGTTAAGTACTGAGAACTTATTGGCATTAAACAGAAATCTGATTTTGTACTCCCCTAAAGTGCCTTGGAGAACTTCAGTTGCAGAAAGAATCTTGAAGCCCTTGCTGATTCAGAATACACAGAGAAAGTTCGATGGTTAAGGTTATTAAGGATTGTATAACTTTAAACAGCTTGAGTTGACCTGAGAATTGTGCCATGCATGAAAACACAGTAGATTTTATTGGAGGCACAGTGGGCTCTGGTCCATTTCCAAGTGGGGTTTAATACTGAATACTGGTTCCAATATTCAGAAAAGACAAGTTTAACAGTATGTGTGCTGTTCACCCTTAGCATGAATCAATAGTCTGTTTTGAACACTACTTGGAAAGTATTCAGAAGACAATTATGTGATTGCAGAAAGATGGGAGATAACTGCAGGCAACTTAGCATGACTGCTCTTTACCTGAAGAACTTGGAGAGCTTCTGGCAATGTCAGGTAGTCAGAAAATTTAAGGGCAGCAGCTAAAAATAGATTACTACTGTTCTTGTGAGTTTGCTTTTTAGTAGGAAAAGCCCTAATTGTACCATACTGCTTTGAATTAAATTCCATATAATTACTGAGGGCTTAGCACAATTCTGAGGGTCTAACAACATGCAGCTGAAAGAGCTAGATTAAGTTAGAGAAGAAGGCAGATTGATGGCTTAGTATTTTCCTTAAAACATTTACTGAAAGCATGAGAGTGAATGCATAGACCAATATTTGGACAGTAATTACTCAGCCAGATCAGAGTACTAATTATGTGAAATAGCATGGCTTTTCAAACATGAGCAAGAATCCTCCTCCTTAAATCATTGCAATCTCCAATTGTTTTCAACAGAAAACTCTACATCATTGATATGAATTCACAGCCTTGAAGAAGGAGCGCTAGCAAAGCCTTCTATCCCTTTAAGGGTAGGTGACCTAACTAAGAGCTAAAGATGTTCTGGCATCTGTTCTGGCAGAGAACGGTTTCTGAACCACACCAAAAAGCAATTGCTGCTATCTATTAGAATTGTATCTGTAATGTGGGGCTTTTTTTGTTTGTTTCAAAAGAACTATTAAAGTCCTATGACTTTCTTCCTCCAACTGGCAGTGGTCAGTGCTGATAGTACACTTAGAATGTGATACCAGATTTTATAGATCTCATGCTTTATATTCAACTTTAAAAGTACATGGAGAAAGTTTATCTCCAAATTTTGACTAAGAACTTGAACAGAATTCATAAGGCTTTAGGTAGTGAAAGCAGAGTGGTCAACTTTCCAAGAACACTAATTTTGAAATAAATTATAGTGAAGATGATTCTTCAGCTGTCTGTGAGTGAAAAAGGAGTATAAGAATGGAAGGTTATTTAAAAAAAGAAAACTCAACGGTGTGGTGTTATTAACTTCTTTTCATTACTATTTATCATTATTATTTTGACTTGTGGAGATTAAGGAGTAGCCTTCACTTTCGATAAATCATAAAGGTGTAAGCTAATAGCTTCAAAGCACTCATTTAAAGGATGAAGAATTTTAAACAAAGCACTCACATACTTCATTTCCTTGAAATTCCTAACTAATCTGATGCAACTTCTGTGCTCTACAAAAATAGCTACATATCCAGATGTTTTTTCTTCCCCTAGGACAACTTCCTTTCCAATGAAGAAGCTTTCTAATAGCTGTATTTTTTTTTCTCTTGCTTTCTTCAAATTCTGTAAAATGATAGAAAAGTACAAAAGTACAACTCATTTCTTAAGCGAGACGTGCTTGTGCGTAATCATTTATCTAACAACTTAATTCCAAATATACCTATTCAGAGTATGTAAGTGAATATACTAAAGAAATCTAAAGGTAGCATTTAGCAGAATACTCATGAATAAATACAAAATCAGATCTATAAAGATAAATTATATGTGAATTATATACAAAAAAATAGAAAGAAATATCAGATCCCTATTTGAAAATTACGAAAATACAATCATACTGTAGTTTGTGAATCTGCTATTGTTACAACTGATATTAAATTTAAGTTCTGCCATTATTTGCATGAAGGCTTCGACTTTCTTGTTGGTTTTTGTAAAAGTATATTTGCAAAGAATATTTTTTATTTTTAGACTTGTGATTGAGCACTCTCTTCTGGTAATGTCTGCAGGAAGTCTATGTATGCAATCCTTAATCTCAACATTTTGATAAGATAAAAAAAGGATCAGAAGTTTATATTACCTAAACATTGTAAGGCATCATTCAGCTGAATTTATTTAAATCATACTAAACCAGTATTTAATTAGGTTTCTCAGAGTCTGGGAATGTTGTTAAACGATTAACAGCTTTAAATTGTAACAATTATTTAAAGCACATTGCCTTTTTGAAAGTAAAAGGAAAACTAATATGGCACTCTGTTTGTCTTATGTTTTCTAAGAAATTCAGATTATTTTATTTAAAAATCTGTTTTCTAATAACAAATTTTTGTAAAATTACCCTCTAGGAGCTGAAAATGGCCTTACACTACAGGATAGTTTCGGCTATTCTATTGCAAAGAATTCAGCAGTAAACCAAGGGTAGCAGGCACTTTTACTGGAAGAATGGTTTCAATTATTTCAAAAGCGAATCTTTTTGACACAGT
Source organism: Oriolus oriolus (assembly GCA_013400235.1). Taxonomy (NCBI): domain Eukaryota; kingdom Metazoa; phylum Chordata; class Aves; order Passeriformes; family Corvidae; genus Oriolus; species Oriolus oriolus. The sequence goes on from VXBT01000727.1 coordinate 212,361, forward strand.
TGAAGGAGACTATACCTCTTCTGTTAATTTAAGTAGTAACAAACCAGCTGCAGGTGCTTCATTACCTACTTGGAATATTTGCTATACCTGAGAAAAATGATTTAGATTCTATGCAACAAACACAGGGACACGAACAGTTTAGAGCTCCTCTAGCTAAAAAATAACATGGTAGAGTCCAGTGTCACATGCAACAACATGTAGCAGTTTTCTTTTCACAACAGAAAGGTTATGCATAGTGGTGAGTACATGTGTATCAAAATTCACAGTCCCACAGCCTGTATGGGAGGAGAAATAATGATCCTATAAAGAAGCTGATCCTAAGTCAGACTCAATATCCCATAGACTTGACATAGAAACAGAACCCATCACACCTGTGCATGGCATAAATCTAGAATGGTTTCTCAAGCAAATTTTCAAAATGGCATCATCCAAACTCCTTTGGAGTGCATCTCTTGACAAAGAATTAAATATTCTAATTAGTCCAAGAAGGAAAAGAGACTAAAATATTTCTATTTTTTTTTTTCTCTTGTAAAGCCTTCTCTTAAAAGAAGTTGATAGCGTTTGATACACAGAGTCCAATCTGGCATCTCTGACTCATGGGCACATAAGAGTTTTCACTAGTGGATCTCACATAATTGCTACTCAGAACCTCATGCTTGAATCTACTTCCTCATCTCCAGGCTGCACTTCTGTACTCAAGTGTCAGTTTATCTTTTGGCCTGTACTGCAGCACTCCTCCTGAGTAATCCAAATGTTCTTGTTTCAAGTGCATATCATCTCTGCCTGTGCCACTCTCCAAATCTTGCTTTCTGCTGGGGGAGAGGAGAAGAGAACACAGAATTAAATCTCAATCTGTATTTTGGACAAAACGGAGTCATCAAAATTTATATCTAGAGCCCTGCTACCCAAATTCCATAGCATATGCTTGTTTATTTTGGATTTTTAAATATGACTCTTTCATTTCTCTATTATTATGTGTTAATTACAGCAGTTCAGAATGTTTTGTTTTCACTTTAGACAAAAAGAACCAGCTCAAATACAAATGTTAACCCTTGACCCCATTAGAAAAGTTTCAGTTGCAATTGCATTTTGTTCAGCATCAGATTAATACAGCCTATACCTATTGTTAGTTCTCATAAAAAAGGAAACATAGCAAATAACACATTTGATTTCATTCTCAAGCTGTAGCTTTGCACAAGGTTAAAGTCAAGCACCTGGGAGGTGAATTTCTTCCACACTTGTATTTTTTTCTGTTATTTCTGTCACTGCCACACATCCTTGAGTCTGGTTTCCATTAATTGTGTGGCTTTTTTCCTGAAATCTATTTTTGTGCACTATTAATTGTATATGCCATTTCCATCGAGATTACAATATTGAGGAAAAAAGAAAAAAGCCCCACCAACTAACAGAAAGAAAAAAAACACTTGACAACTTTGATCACAGGAAATGAGAAGTATCTTAGCATTTATTCTACGATTTTTTAAAATTTGCTCTATTCACTGAAAATTCCTTTCCTTCAAATGAAGGCAGAGGAACAGGAATTACACCCTAGCTAAAGGAAAAGGTAAATAGGATTTTGATTATGCGTGTCTTAGACCGTCATTCATATAGAGTATTATAAACCAAGAGTCTGCTTCTTCATCTCCCTCACATCCAGCAGTCAAGGATTTCAAAGCACTTCCACTGCAAGCAAAAAAACGAAAAAAAAACAAAAACAAAGCCAAAAAATTTTCCCAAATTCCCAAAAGTTTTTGCTCCAAAAAACTCCTGCCTCCAATTTGCTGTCAAAAGAAAAATGTCTTCCGTATGAAATTCCTTTTACAGTTTCTGGACCTTACTAATTTCAGGTGCTGCCAACTGCAACTTACTGCCTCAGCCCTCCTGACCCTAGAATAATTCCGTCTTTCACTCCTCTCTGTCTGTTTTATCTCTCTTCCCCAAGTCCTACGAGAACCTGATTGAAATGAAACTACTGATAAATTTGTGACAATATGGGGTATTCTGAATCCAAGCTTAAACTCTTACATGCCCATGAGAAAGCAAAGTAACAGCTGAAGAATTTTGGTGGGAACTAAGTGGAAATTTATTTACTGAAAATTAAATCCTGACTAACATTCTTTATTTGCTTTATGTGGCGAAATGCTGCTTATGTACTAAATACTAAAGGGGGGAGGACAAAACAGATGCATGTACAGCAATGGAAACAAAATGAGGCACAGAAGCCTGAAAATGCAGAAAGAAAATGTCTTTGCTCTATAAACATGCCACTTTTGCTATTTATTTCCATTGCTCAATACCTGTGGCCTCAGCACTAAGTAACCTTGCATCGTGGGTACTAACATATGACCAAAGTGGGAGAAGATCATCATCTCAGGATGTACAAATGTCCTTTAATTCATCATGGGACTGTATTGCTCTTACTTATAAGCATGTATTTATTAACATAACTTAAAAATCTTTTTGCATGAGCTGGATTATCTGAGTAATAAAGAAAATAATGTGTTTTTCTGAAACCATATGGAGGACAAAGTGGACAAAGGCAGGAAAACAGAAGGGAGAAAGGTAACCTGAATGATATTTTTAGCCCTGTCTCTAGTTCTTTATCATAACTTATGTTACAGTACCTTTTCCTCTAGCATCCATCACTAGAAATAAACATGCTGAAGGTTAACTCAAGAATTTTATTCTGCTTTTTCTTTGTCCTTTCCCTTCCCTTCACAAGGGAATCCATTTTCATGTTTGTATTAGTCACATAATATAACACTATATTCTAGACTTGGCCTCCCTAGGAGTTGCAGTTCACCCTTGGAAGCTGTTGCCTAAGGTGCTCACTGTTGCTGGACTCCAGGACTGTTTATTTAATTACTCTTCCTCGATGTACTGCCAGTACACAACAAACAATAATGTAGTTTGTCTTTGACTTTTCTCCATGCTCCTTCTATCTCTTAACTGACAAGCTGAACTAAACTAACAAAACCCACAAAAACAAAAATGCCTCACCCAAAACAAAAACAGAAAAAAAGCCACCAAAAAAAGACTTTCAATTAAAAATGGATGAAATCTGTGACTCTTGTGGGAAGAGCCCAAAACACATGTTCTGCAGGAAAAAAAAAAGAAAATTAAAAAGTTGAGTAAGTAAAGCCATATTTTGTCTGGAACTAAGATTATCTGAAACTAGGGTTTAATCACTACAAACCAGAATTTAAATCACATAGTTTCAGTACTGTAATCCAAAACCTCTTTGTTCAGCATTGTCTCCCTTGTTCCTAAGGTGCCTTGAGGCACCGTTGCTTGATGAAAGTTTTGCCTAATCTTGCCTTTCTGCATGTCTCAGAACCCTCCCCTACCTTAGAAGTGTAGCACTTAGGCAAATTTTGAGCTTAGTCAGGAGCTTACACCTTTTCCACAGGGCCCCCTAAGGATCTCTAATGAATATTCTCTGATCACACTAATACATAGCAGTTGCAAAAGACTGTTTGGAAAGATATAAATGAGACTAGCCTTTTTTATAGAAATGTTGGAAGAGATTGTGGCTAGAAGATACATCCAAAACTAATGTGTAATATTCTGGCTTTCATGGAGCAGCTTCAATATTAACATAGTATTCAGTCCCTGAGACTTCAAACCCCACCTATCTATGAAGGATTTCAATATATACCTCCTATCTATTGAGACCCAGAGTCTTATTGTAATGGAGCTCTTCTAATCTATCAAACAAAAACATTTCTGTCTAAATTTTTTTTTTTATGTCAAAGAGAGAGCTTAAGAGTAATCCTATATCTCTATGATTAAATCACTCTTTGAATGAGAGATTTAGTAATCCATGTTTCTTTTAATGCTGACATTTTTATATGAAATGCACAGCCAGGTCTGGAAGTCCTTTTTATGATTTAGGACCTATTGAAACATGCAGCAGAAATTGCAGTGCTGGTATAAAACTAGTAGGAGGAATAATTTCCTACTGTTCAAATTCATGAGCTCGTTCTAAGGGAGTCTTTCTGTTAATGCTTCCTACTGCTACACATAATGCACTGAAAAACAGTAGGCATTAGCTTAGTAAAGCTATTGTGAAGTATCGCCAATGAATAAATGGAATCAGGTATAGATCGTCCCTCATAATGGCATTACACCAAGTTCTGTATTGCTTTATTCCTTTGCATGACCTCTTTCAATTCAGAGGAGCTCTCCAGATATAAATGTAGGGAAAGGCTTGTGTATAGTAACACTGCCCTGTGGAAGTGCAGCTACTGGAGCTGAATGCCAAGCATCTGCAAGCATTGAGAGCCACTGAATTAAAGGTTATTTAGTTCTTTAAGAGAGAAATATTGAGAAAAATTGTTCTATTGTTACTGACTTTTTCTTCTCCCCCACCCATTCTAAACCCAATTCTAAAGTTTATGAATTTCCTTAGAGTAGCCCCAGATCCTGCTATACTGTAAGAGATTAAAAATGTATGTGACTAATTGGTAGAAAGCTCTTAATTAAAATAAGTTTCTGCCAGACTGGTACAAACAAAGGTCAGAATGCTCTGCCGGTTTCAAAGCTTTAATCAAAAATGACAGCAAATGAACAATACATAGGAATGAAAGAGGGCAGAACAGATGCAGGGACAACTAAGGCATTGTCTTGATCATGATCTATAGGACTTGGTGGGAGGGACTGGCTGCTAAGACAATGTAGGAAAAGCAAATATCATCCTTAAGGAAAAATGCCACTGAAATGTCAGGAAGACTAGCTTGGACACTCCAGTGTCAACGTCTGCTACTGCTAATGATGCCTTGTCAGTACAAAGTCTTTTACAAAAATAGAGTGCAGAGACTTCTAGGAAATGCAATGCCTTTGAGAGCTAAGATACAGACTGATGCTGCATGCCCTCGACTCCTTTTGACAGCAGACACTTCATCAGAGAAGGACCAGAGGTGCTACACTTGAAGGATAAGCTACAAAAACAGCATTTTATTTATAGCAAGAGATATAAAGCATAGATGAAATAGAGAAAGATAGCAAAGACTGTATGAAAAGAATAGGTAAATAAATCAACTTATGAATACATACGTCAAGAGGATGAAAATGGCTGGAGCTGAATAAGAAAATACTCCCCATTTGTATAGATTGTATATTCAGGATGGAATTTAGGTCCAAAGATTTAGACAAAAAAAATTCATATCACCCTAAGGAATTTACTGATCTTTTGTGGAATGTCATTGAAGGCTGCCCTCCTAATTTCTGACGCCAAATCTTACCAACCCGTGGTGGTATTTTAATAACTTATTCCCTAAAACTCTTGTTTGTCTGAGACTAGTTTTCAGGTTATTCAATAGATTTTTGGTTTAGACAAATTGAAAAATGTTGCGAGATATGATCCGTGATTAATATTAAAAACACATCAGTGCAGGTCCTGATCATCACAGAAAATGACTAACAATTTACACTGTGAATAGGTTCACAAAAAAAAAAAAAATCAGTGTTGAAAAGGACACTAAAAGTGAAGTTTTGGGGTTGCATTTTGCATTGTGAACCAGCCTTAGATTTGGGAGCATGTAAAAAAAAAGGCTTAAGTTTTCTTTCCGGTCTCATTATTTAAAGGAAAATGAATTTTTGGCTGAAGTAATTTTTTTAAGTAATGCTTTTTGTTCATGCTCATTTTTTCTTCCCCCTAGTCCTTGCTAACTTTTGTGGTAAACAGTGATGCAAATCCCAACCCTCACCTCGGTTTTTACTAGGAGTGGTATTTGCTAGGAATTGCAATACAAATGGGAAGCTGGACCCTGCAGGAGAACATGGGATATGTAAACTACATCTATCTTGAAACACTGCAGTAATAATACAAAAAGGAACTTTTGGTGGTTTGGCCACAAAATTTTCAAATTTAATAAAAATTTTTATGATTTTTACCGAATCACACATTTATTTTCATTAAGGGCAAAGGAAAATATAACTTTTATTTATTTTGTTGTCTTTCCTCAACACTCTGTAAAGAATTTATTTGCATGTTTTCTTTGTTTTCCCAAAGCAAGTGGTGGCTTCAACTTGATATCTATCACTGAAAATTAAGTTAATCACTAGGCAAAAATTACTTCTTCCACATCTTCAAAAATCACCTAAAATTTAAGAAACTTTCAGCCCATACTGTACCCAAATAAGATCACTTCTGTAGCCCGTATTCTAGAGATTTGGGGTAATTTTTTCACAGTTATGCATTTTTTGTTGCAGGGATAACGTCATGGCATGTGCACATGCACCTCGGTCAAGGTAGCCCAGCAAGAAACTATATTTTCACTTTTACTCACGACAGTGGGTTTTCTGACCACATCAGAGACTTAGTATTTTGCACTCCTGAAAAAGTGAGTAATTCAGCCACAGTGAAGACAAAGATTCCAGTCCTAATATTTGGGTATGGCTGAGTGAAGCCTAGGGAAGATTTATTTAACGACCAAAGTGGGGAAAACAGATGATGTCTAGACTTTGAGTATGCAGGTGATAAGAATATTGTCTGTAAGCGGACCTGTCATAGAGACTTCAGTGTGAATTTATTTCCACATGAATATGTTATTCAATATTCTTAGCAACTCTAAAATATCATATAAATTTAATTCCCCTGTAATAGGAACCTTTTTTCTTTTTCTCATCTGTATATCTGCAATTACAGGATATTACACCAGTGGAGAGATTTTTGGCAACCATGCTAAGAGAGATCAATAGTATATCAAGCTCTTTGTGGTATAAACACTAATTGGAAGTGTGAACATGTTTCTTGCAAATGCTTCCTACCAGTAATCTTGGAAGTCAGACAAAAGGTTGACATCTGAAATATCAGATGAGTACTAGCTATGCTAGATTACAATGTACTTGTTATTTTATGTAATTTTAATTGGAAAAGAAAAATAACGAAATAATTATTAGGAAGAATATTATCACCAAGGCAAAAATCTGGTACACTATAAAGACACCATAACTTCAATACTCGGAGAATAATCTCAGCTGTCATGGATGACAGGAAATTAAAGATTTAACTCCTGCCAGGAGACACTGAAATCATTGTAGCATCAAACGTGCTAGAAACATCTCTGTCAAGTAAAAATGAACCTGAGATACGACTCAGTCACAAAGGTTAAGTGACATATACTGACATGTGTCCATGCTGTTCTCCTTAGTACTGTACAAAATTCTGGAAGATGATGGACTGTGGAGGAAGCCAAACTCGCTCAATGTTTTCATGTTTGGTTTGGAATAACTGTCTCCAGGCTGATGATTTCAGAGTGTAGAGATAAGATGCCAGAAGAGCATGAGATATAAGGTGGATGAGGCAACAGCCCAAAGAGAGAGTAAACTCAAGTGCAACAGCTGGCTGAACTGCCAAAACAGAGAGACAGTTGTTTAGAACTACATATGACCAGGAGTTCATTGCAGGTCCAATTCCTGGTCCATTTTTGGTGTGTCCTATCCTATTGCACACCCCAAGCACAAAAAATATATGTATCCCACAGAAGCCAAACCTTAAAGACACATCTAATTTATATAAATGCATTACTTTCTACAGAAGCTAAAAGATCTGGAGGACTTTATCAGACGTAATGTATGAAAAATTTAGCATGAAGAGGCTTTTGCAGACTTTCACACAATAAAGAAGAAAATTTATTTTGTAGTTTACAAGCAAGCTTTAGTTTTTTACCTTTAAATTGCTGATCTAAATAACTAGAATTACACACTGATTTCTTCATTATTTTTGTTTTTGGAGGCATAAAATGTAGAGATAGAAGAGGAAATGAAGAATGAGGAAGCGAAGTATTACTAACATACAATATGTTCTACAGAGCATGTTAATAAAAATGCTATTTCATTTCAAATGAGATGAAACTCCCCTACCTCTGTACCAGCAGTCTCTAGTTTCCATAACCTGAACTCTTTATATTGAAGAGTACTGGATGGTGCAAGGAAGAGCCTCCTTCACCTGTATATTCTTTTTTCCTGTTGGGTAATTTTTAGCTTAGTTGTTGATGACTTTTCAAACACAGATTTATATTTTATTTTAGCATTTTTTGTCATAAAATAAAAGGGGTTAGTAGTAAAGGATTCAAATACAGTTATAATTAAGCAAAAATATATAAAATTCTATAAGCATTTTTCAGCATTAAAAAGAATCACTGATGAAAAGGATGTACCAGATAGAAATGTTTTCCAAGATTTTTTATAGTGGTACTGCAGGATCCTGGGAAATTGCCCTTCTCTGAATTGCATAAAGGTGTTTGATATATCTGCCTTGATGTACTTTCCCCATACTGCTATACAAGGAGTGTGATTTGATGGGACTATTGAGAATGTATTAGCCCTCACTTTCTCCCTGAATCCTCTTGAAATAGTCATGTGTCATTTAGGAACTAAAATATTTTCTATTTTAGAATGTTCTCCGTTTATGGAATTACTGTGTTTTAGCCTAGTCAAGGAGGCATACAATTCTATGGAGAACAGCGAAAGGTAAGAGGATTCAGTGCAAGAGAATTTTTTAGATGAGTTTAAGCTTGGAATACAGAACTAGAAAATATTAGTTTGAATGCTTGAAAAGAACAAGCACAGAAGAAGAGAAGAATGTGCTTTGGCATACATTTCAGCAGACAGTGATGAGAAACGTCAAGTCTTGGGAATCTAAACACTTGTTTAATGTAAACTGATACTTGACCAAGACCTCAAAATTAAATTGTAGAAAACAGGCTTTCACCATATGTGACTATAGCATTCAGTGGAAAACATTACCAGGCTTGTTTGTTTGTTTTGTTATGTGGTTGGGGGTTTTGTTTGGTGGGTTATTTTAGTCTGTTTTTTTGTTTAAATTGCATATTTGAATTGCTTCTTTGAATTGAATATTGCCTTGAGTAAACAAATCACTATAAACTACTGTGCTTTCTGCTCAGAGGCAGTCCTGGTTCCCCCACAGAAGTGTTGGATACAGCACAGAGGTAGCAACAAAGATCCCAAAGCTATATAGATTCAGTTGCACAGAATTTTTTATTTCAAGCTTAAATATTCCTATTTATACTCCTACACTGACTCTTTAGCACTTTCTAGTTCCATTGCTCTTTCAGTTCTAGCAAAAAAAAGGCCTGTAGCCACATTACAGGGGTCATGTGTTTCAGTTCGTGATGTTAATGTTTCTGCTTTACAGGACACTTTTAGTGGGTTGATGCTGGCTGGACACCAGGCACCCACCAAAGCTACTCTATCGCTTCCCACTGCAACTGGGCAGGTGAGAGAAAATATAACAAAATGTTCATTACTTGAGATAAGGGCTGGGAGAGATCACTCACCAAACACTGTCACAGACGAAATAGACTCAAATTAGAGATATTAATTGAATTTATTACTAAAAAAATCTGAGCACGATAATGAGAAGTAAAATAAATCTTAAAACCAACTTTCTCCCACCCATCCCTCCTTCTCAGCTCTGCCTTCCCTCCTCCAGCAGTGCAGGAAGATGGGGAATGGGGGTTATGGTCGGTTCATCACAGGTTTTTCCACCACTGCTCAGGGAGAAGAGTCATTTCCCTGCTCCAGTGTGGGGTTTCTCGAATGGGAGACAATTTTCCACAAACTTCTCCAATGTGAGTCTGTGGATACTGAAAAGTTGCTGGGCAGAGGAATTTTCCGTCTCCTTCATTAATTCTGTGGGAAATTTTGCTTTGCTATGCAAGCTATGTAAACAGTAAGACAGGTCTCTGTAAATAATCTCACGCCTGTTGTTTTTCACTTATGNCTCACGCCTTTTGTTTTTCACTTATGTTTGGTATTGTAAAAGATAATAAAGCATTCATTCTCTCGCTAGACTCACTAGCTGCTGCATCTCTGAATTTCTCCAAAGCCTGCTACATGAGTCCATCCCACGGGCAGATCTCTCAAACTGCTGTGACATGGGTTGCTCTTCCACTGGGTACAGTCCTTCCAGGACAGGCCGCTCCAGCGTGGGTCCCCTACAGGGTCACAAGGGCTACCAGGAAACTTGCTCCAGCATGGGATCCTTTCTTCATGGGTCGACAGGTCCCTCCCAGGAGCCTGCTCCAGCATGGATTTCTCACAGGTTTACATCCCTCTCTCAGGCAATCTCCTGCTTGGTCATGGGTCTCCTCCACGGGCTGCAGGTGGATCTCTGCATCCTTGTGATCCTCCGTGGGCTGCAAGGGCAAAGCTGCTTCACCATGGGCTGCACCATGAGCCAGGTTATCTCAGCTCCTACACCTGGGACACCTCCTGCCCCTCCTTCTCCAGTGACCTTGGTGTCTGCAGAGTTGTTCCTCTCACATATTCTCACCCTGCTCTTCTCTGGCTGCAACTGCGTCTGTGCAATTGCTTTTTTTCCTTCTTAAATATGTTATTGTAGAGGTGTTACCATTTCTGATTGGCCCACGCTTGCCCAGTGGCACATCCATCTTGGAGCTGCCTGGCATTGGCTCTGCTGGACATGGAGGAAGCTTCTGGCACCTTCTCACTGAAGTTTCCCTTGTAGGCCCCCAGTACCAAAATATGGCCACACAAACTAATACCACAAAAAATACAGGACTAAATATTCAGATACTGTAACAGTTGTCCTTCAGTCATTGTTCAGACTCATTCCTTACTGTAGAAGGCTTTAGCAACATGCATTGCCCTGAGTTAGAACCCATTTCTGGCAAAATTCAACAGCCGTGACATATCTTTACTTTCAAGCCCTAATGTGAGGCTGTGCTTAAGCTAAAGTACACTAAAGGCAAATGGGAAAAATAAACACATGCAGCCTAATAGTAAGCCAAGCACTGTCTAAAATTGTGCCTTCCACCTCTGCAAATATTTACTGACAAGAATGAATCTTTATCATCCCATAATTGAAATCTTGTTTCTGTTACCTTTCTGTTGCTGCAGTTACTGCAATGAAGTCATAGGAGTGTATTTAAATGAAATACATGGACAGTTGTTTGTCTGAGCACACCTGAACAATTCCAGTGTTTAGGTGTAACTCAAAACCCATGTATCTTCTAAAGCAATAAACAATATAATTTATACTGGATTAAAAAATGCAAGAAGAAAAAGCTCATACAAGCCCCAGCTTCTCAAAAGTTAGGAATACAGATTGGTATGCAACAAAATAAATAGTATGAAATCATGTAATTTTCCGTCTTAAAAATTTAAAGAAAAAAGGAAATTATTAAAAATTGATGAATTTCATAAACTAAGCATACTTAGCAACATCCTTGTGCTTATCTCTCCTGATAAGTAGAAAGCTCAGCAACCGTTCATGTTTTGCTATGTTTAATGTGATTCATTCATTGTCATCTCCTAGAAATATGTCTTTGTGGCAAAGGCAATATCATGTTCAGATCAGAGACATGAAAAACTTCCTGTATTTGTACTATTAAACATAAAAGTATTACCAGCTGCTATTGGTAAAGGTAACTGCCATTGCTAAGTTTCCTTGCTGATGACACTTGAGCAAGAAAAACAACAAAAATAATGTGATATTTTGCCTTCTGTTTCACAACTTCAGAATGGCAATATTTCCTTCTAGGAGATTGAGTTTCCTCCTTTAATGCTATGATCTCAACTGTAACTTTGTACTTCTTGATAAAGGTGGTGTTTTTTTACAAATGTTCATTATTTTAATGTGAAAAAATTTGCTCATCTTTGTGTATCCCTTTACGCACCTCCTTCCTGTAGGACATATTTGCATTTGTAAAACAACTTTTCTCAGAACGGAGAATTTGACATTAGAAGGGTGGTCTATTAATTTCCATGTCAGTGATACAGACTTGTTTCAGCCCTCTTCCTCTGTAATTTGTATCCCTAGTGTGAACTACAGTGCCACTAATGCAGTAGAAAGCGCTAAGTACATTTGAAGCTTGTGCAGAATTCATGCTATAAAGAAGATAAGAGCCTCCAAGGGAATAATTGCCTCACTACAGGGAGTGCAAATTGTTTGGCAACTGGTCTTTGTGTTGTCCTCTTCTTTCTTGCAACTGGTTGATATCAGTACATATTAACAGCAAAGCTGATCAGCTGCAGAGCCAACAGTTTCATAGATATTCATTTTTTTTCCTAAAGATATTTATAACAAGAGAATTGAATGGCTCACAAAGTGCTAGTGAGTTGTAGAGCATTTGCACTTAAGTACTCAATGTAAATTCTAATCCAGGTTTTAGGGACACCCTTAGAGTACTTCTTCACACAATTTGTATTATTTTGGTGAACGTTGTTCTCATAATCAACTGTATTAAAATAGCTGGTGCATCAGAAAAACATGCTATAATCCTTGAAATATATTTGGGAAACTATAAGCAAATTCTTACCAAAAAATAGTAATTTATTAAATAAAACCGCAGACAACTAATAAAATTAGAGGACAGGAGAGAAGAGGGTATGACCTGTTGGCTGTCCTTGACTGTGTTATTGAATGGTATTAATGCAGTGGAAGCTCAATGACTCCTGCAATGAGATTATCTTCTGTTACCTTTAAAAGTCCTGTTGTCCTACTAATAATTTGACTTGATAAATCAACTTATGTTTTAATTGAAAATACTTATAAGCATTGTAAATAATGTGTATGTGCATGTAGGAGTGTGTGTGTTTAGTGACCTCTGAATATGAAGAGAATTGCACTCATCCAAAACATATCATAATTTTTTAAAAGCTCTTCACTTCACTAAAACATACTACACTTCTACCAAAAACTCTCTTACCTCAGGTATAGGTTCCTGCTATTGTTTCATACTGATATACTTCTATCAAGACACAAATTTCACTGATAATATCTACTTTTAAGCATTGATGTTATGCAACAAGACTGAATCTGAAATTTAAGTGAAGAATTATATGAAAGATATAATCCTCACTGATTTTTCATTGTCTGCCGTATGGGGATGTTTATGATGTGCACCCTCAAATAAGTACATCAATTCTGTAAACATAAAGTGTTATGCCACCACATGAGATGAATGGATAATATCCCGCTCTACCAGCACAGTTAAATCTCAGTGAAGTGCAGTTACTTCACCCTAACTTACGGACAGACCTCAGGAACAGAAATCTGGAATCTACCTCTTCCTGTGAGCACCTACCAAAGGTGTCTCTGTGCAGAAGAAAAGAAGATTGAATCAGCGTTTAGTCAACAACTGTTTTTCTGACAAGATGTATTATTTTATTGCTGATTTGATAACAATTTAAGCTAGCAATTCAGAAAGTATTTTCAGCTAATTATATACTAATTCACAGGCAACTGAGGGATAGCATATGTGTTAAAAGAAAGGAGAAAATTTGTGCTGATTTGATTTAACCAGACATTTGAGTACCTAAGATTTTAGTTTCCAAAAGCATGGAGTTTGAATCAACATCTAATTTCTTCCAGTTCCCTTGCTTTATTGTCCAGTTATGCCCCTTACCATGAGACACCAGTGCCCTCAACTTCTGTCTGCAGAAGAGCTGCTTTTGTAGATTATCTGTCTGCATTGAAACCCATAAAAACCAAACCAAAACCAAAACCAAAACTCAGACAGACTGGATATTGCTAGATACTGATAAGTGATCTGATCATTAAAGCATTTATCAGTATTTGTGTGTACTGAATATATTGTAACCAATAGCTGTTGTCACTTCTCTTTAAGGAATTGCTGTGCAACAGACAACACAGAATAGGAAGGAAGGAAGGAGGGAAGGAAGGAAGGAAGGAAGGAAGGAAGGAAGGAAGGAAGGAAATGGGTAAAGGAAACAAAACCAAATGTACTGGGAATATTTTTAGATGATCTTTTCATTATCTTTAACAGACAGTCTTCAAAGGTAGGTAACTGGAGCCAACTCAAGCAACAAAGCCTTATGACACATATTAAGCTACAGTTTCCTGACAACCAGATATGCTTGTACGTGTAACAGTAGAGTACAGGCTCTGGGTGATCAGTTCTGCACACCAAAGTATGAAATGATAGCAGCTTAACCAGCTCTTTTCAGTGCAGGCCTCTTTGTACTTTTAAAGCCATTTCTATTAGGCTGGCAGATGTGAGCAGCTTTGTTAGCTCATTACACAGTTCTGCATCAGTAGCTGGTCATTTGCATAAACGAATGGCATCTAGTATGACCTTGTTCCTGTAGAGTCTCAAGATCTTATTTTTTATATTATTCAGTGGAGGGGGTGCAGGGCTTGTTGCTATGGTCTCATCCTTATTCACTTTCACACAATTTTTTTTCCAAGTCCTTGATGTGTTATTGGTATAGGTTAGAGTTTTTTTCTTTACAAGTTTTAATAAATCTTTGCATTCAAGAATATCTTAATTATTACTGCTTTTAGAAAAACAAAGCAACACCATTATTGTTTGTATATTCCTACCATTCCAGTATTTAATTTAAACTTCTATTAAATTAAAAGTCTACTAAGTTGTTGATGTCTAAGTGCTTGAGTAATTTGATAGCTTTTGGATTATCCTATGGGTGCTGGTAAAACTGACATCTGAGAGTTCTTTGCAGGCAAAACAGGAAAGGAAGAAACTTTGTCATGTTGAAGAACTGTGAGAAAAATTGTCAAATATGTAGCATTGATGGAGAACAATTGAGCAGTCCTAGAACGCAGCTAACAGAGGAGCCACCAGATACAGCAGTTTGTGCAGCAGTCTCTTGAGTTCTGCTTTGGGAGTTTCTGGACACTAGGTACAAGTTCAAGGATCACTGGAGTATGCCTGGAAAACTGAGCAACCTGAAAGGGCGCCAGATGCTGCTGAGTAATGATGTGATGAGGGGACCTACATGGGTGTGAGCCAGAGGGAGCTCCAGCACCTCCTAACAACCTCAATCAGCTGACCTCAACCCAGGGTAACTGGACCCTTCCTTGCATCTGAATGCTTTAATAGAGAGGGTCAAATACTCTTTCAGCCAGTGTTCATGTGATGCCGATATAAGAGCCAGATCCAGAGTCTAGCCAGCAAGCCAGCCATTTGATTTTACTAGTACATTACAAAGAGTTCTGTATATCTCTACACATGAATTCTAAGCTGGCAGATGCAAGTAAGTTCTCATTAAAAAATTTATGCTAGAATGCTCACAGTGCTTAGCCCATGGTAAATAATCCTGCTTCTTATCTGATATACCCAGTGTTAAGAGAGTACTTTGATTTTGCGTGGTTCACATATTGCTCTGTCAGCAAATATGCAAGAAGTGTTTAAGAGTTATGATTTGTTTCAAAAAGTCCAGTTTGAAGACATTTCTTTTGAAGTAAATCTTACAACTGCATGCTATTTTATGTACAGAGCATTACTTTTTTTGGTACTTTTTTTCCATTACAGGAATGACACTATATCAAGTATTCAAAGGCCTTTTTTTTTTTTTCTGCATCATACAATCTTTTATATAGTGGTCTAATATTTTTTTTCCCATTTCCTAAATAATGAACAAAGACAGATTCGTCATTTACTTTCATCTCACTTTCAAAGAAATATGAAACTTCTGAAAGTGAAGAAAGATGTTTCCTGATACTTCATAAGTCTTTGCAAAAAAGTGTTACATGCTTTTAGTGCTCTCACTATAAACAAAATTGTCATAGCAAATTTGAATTGATATTGGATAATGCATTAGTTGTGAATCAATATGTATCTTACTGTAGAACTTTAAAGTTCAAAATGTACCATTAATAAATTTTTTCTACGTCAATTTCTCATAGGATTTAGGAAAAATATGCTTGTGTTACGAAAGATTCACTGAGAATATAAGTGGTGAACATACAAAAAAAAGGAAAAATGCAAAGACACCATAAAATTGTGACTTTATGTAAGTCAGCACTGTAGAATTGTAATCACCTTCTGCAGGTACAGTATTGAATAAAGAATATGGAAAAGCTTTTCAGTAAATGGATACAGTCCTTACTTAAACATTACTCAGCAATGGACTATTTTTCAAGGGTTCAGTTCATAGAATTCGATTACTATACACTACAGTTCTTTATAAATGCAAGTCAAACGTTTAAACTTCTAAAGATCCTTGGATTGGAAAGACAGAAAAAGATGTTAAAAAATACTTTCTAGCTGAAGTTTTTTATACAGGTAGTCTAGCAATATTTTTCAAAGTGATTTGCATCTGAATATTGTTTTATCTGCGTTGCTACTTAGCCCAGCAGCACAAAGTATTTAGGCAGTGTTCTAAATTATAAAGAACCTCTGGCTCTCTTTAGCCATGTCCTGTGCACTCTGTCTGAAACTGTTCCAGGTTATTCATCTGACAAATATTTTGAAAGTCACCCCCTGAAGAAAATGTTGATCTTATCTTACACCAAACATGCCATTCCTAGCTGTTATAAAATTCATTTGCTACTTTTGGCAAATTCAAGGGATTAAGGATAAAATATTATAGATTAAAATATTGATATTTTCTCTCTTAACATGTTGTTTAACTGAGCTTTTCTATTTCATGTACCAACATGACACAAATTTATCTAGCCTTCTCCAAGTTTCCTAAGTTCAAGCTGATTGCTTTTAGTATTTATTCATCTAAAGATGTGCTTGTATTCTGTTTCACTACAAAAACCTCTTCTTGTCAGTCTTCTGAAAACTGCATTTCAGAATGCTCATTTAAGAGACATAATATTACTTATGTGAAAACCCATATTAGAATCCTACCTTTAATACTGAATGTTCCTTTTAGTATTGCCTTATCTTGGTCTTAAAATTAAAAACCAAACATGGCTAAGGGAGAAAAAAGGGTTTTTACCTCAGTATTTATTTAAGGATCTTTAGGTGTGCCAAAATGCACATTGAAATGCACCCCAAAAAATGCACACTCACACACGATAGATCATGTATACAATTATAGGCCTTGCAAATTAGCATGTTTATCAAAGATTCCCTAATGAGAGGCTCGAGTGAACCCCTCATCCCAAGAAACCTTCCCCCTGGATGTGCCTATCTTTGTTTATAGAATATGTTCTGGAGAGGACCTTGGTGTCTGGGGCTTTCTGACCCCTAACTGTGAGGCTTCCAGGATGTTTGGTCGCCTGGCTTAACGGAATATTGGGTCTAAGCTAAGTTATCAAACTTAAGGAATTATAAGTATGTTTGCTAAAAGCACTAAGAATACATAGAAGCTATATAAAAGGGTATATAAAAGGGGTATAAAAGAAAAGACAAAAAATCATCATGGCATGATTAGTAACCTGAAAGAACAAAGACTTCATTTTTAAAATTTTTTTCATTTCAGGTATCATACATACATACACACATATGGAAAAAAAATATATATATGTTTTTACACACAAGTATGTATTTGTATTAGGTCTAGCTGAGATGCTATTCCCCACCGCAGCCCTCACAGTGCTGTGCTTTGCATTGGTAGCTAGAAAGGTGTTGACAATACGCCAGTTTTTTGATTACTGCTGAGCAGTGCTGGCACACCATCAGCTCTGTCTCTCTAACATTCCCCGCACAGCACTAGGCTGGGGGTGGGCAAGGTCTTGGGAGAGGACACAGCCAGGACAGCTGATTTAAACTCACCAAGGGGATATTCCATGCCTTATGGCATCTGCTCAGATATAAAAGCTGAGAAAAGGAGGAGGAAGAGGGGGATGTTTGTTATTTATAGTGTTTTCCTTCAAGAACAAGTGCTATGTGTGCTGAAGCCTAGCTTCCTGTGAAATGGACAGGCATTACTTGCTGATCAGAAGTACAGACCAAAATTTTTTTGGGTTCTTCCTTTGCTCTAGTAAAATTCCTTTGTCTTGACCTAAAAGTTAGGAGTTTTTTCCATCTTATTTTCTCCCCCATGCCAGCTGAAAAGAGCAGTGATAGAGGAGCTTGGTGGGCACGTAGCATCCAGCCAAGATCAACGTACCACATAATTTTGATAAATACACATATAATTTAAAATACTAATTTGTGATTAAACTCAAAAATTTTGTGGCTGAAAAAACAAAAAAAACAATAATTACATAACAGCAGAACTTTTCTGCTCTAGACACTGGTTTTCATTTCACCTTGTGCTAGAAGTTGTAAACTTATGGACTTATTAACCACAGAGTTAATACAAAAACTCCCCAAATGCAGTAACAGTGGAGTGGACATTTCATGACATATACATGCTTGACAATCAGGGACATAAATAAATCATCATCAGAGAAAAAATAAAATATTTATGCCAGTAAGTTATTTTATGGATTGATTATAAAGTCCATATATGTAGAAGAGTCATAGCAGTCTCTGGTGAAAGACATATTTCATCCATTGATGATTACTGTCAAATGGAAATATTTTAATTTATGGTTGCCTGTGTAATTATTTTTTTTTCATAGACATCTGATATGTTTTTGTTGTGGTTTTGTTTGGTTCTTTTGTTTTTCAACGCCTCAGAAGATAATTAGGAAAAATAAAATATATTACAGTAGCCTGAAAAATTAATGCTGTACATTTATCATAGCCAGTGTTTAAGACCTTGAGACTTCTGAGTACAAGACAGCAGCAAAACTGATCTGAAAAACACAAAGTAGTACTGAACATTTTAATCTCATGTTTTTAATTTGGTCTCAACTTTATTATAGATTCATTATCTGTACACGTGCAAGTAAATCTAAGTGCTGCTCTTACTCACGAGCAATGCATTCATATTTCATTCAAAGCAATATATCCCCACCAAAGTGTTCCTTTATTAATAATGCCCAAGTTCACTAACTCATCAAAATTTGTAGTATTATAAGCTTAATATCTTTCAGCTGTGTTGATTGAAAATATTTTATACACAAGGTGTTTTGTCTTGCTGATATATCAGCTGATCACTCCTATTGCATTTTATGCAGTAACAGGCTAAAAGAGAACACACTTTCAAAAAATCCTGACGAGAGAGAAGTGTTGGCTTGATGTATTCACTTAAGGAATAAATAAAAGAATTTCTGCATTAAAAAAAAAATTACCTTACTCTCCACACTTTAAAATAAGGATGTCAATATTTAGTGGTTATTCCATTACTACCATAATACTCCTGGAAATTTTATGTAATTGTTAGACAGTGATAACTACCTTTAAATATTCTTCCATTATATTAATTGACCCTAGGACTTTTGATAAGTGTTAAGTTCTAACCCTGTATTTGGAAGATTTTTTTTTTTGTTAAATATATTTTGCCTGGGAAAGAAGAAGAGTTTAAGAGCAGTAAGTTGTACCTACTTAATTTTAGACAGGGGCATCATAAAGCAGAAGAATTGTATCATTTTTGTGATGAGATGAACTGTATATATAAAATTATCTTCTTCAACCTTGGCATACTGAGTCTAAAAACAATTTATGTTCATAATCATCTGGACAGTTAATTACTCTTCTTTTACTGAAAATAATTTACTCTACTGGTCAGACCCAAGTAATTTAAAGGAATTTTTTTTAAAAAAATGCACAAACAGAATACATTTTCAAAAAGCCTTTATATATGAAACTTAATGCACCTTTTACCTTAAAATATCATGCTACAAACAAATAAACCTGTCTGTAATGCTAATAGTTAAAATTCTGGGGTAATAAACAAGAGATACTCAAGGCTTCAAATGCTCTGCACATTCGCAGTCTCTCACCTTGCCGTCAGAAGTACCAGTTGCAGTAAAAAGAAATTGCTGTGAATTGTTGTCCTATGGGTAAGCACTTGCCATTTATTAGCACCAGCGCTGTAAAAGAGGCTGTGACCCCACGTTTTCATGGCAGTTGGTTTCACATGATTTACAGTACTATGGGAAAAGTTTGCTTTTATTCATGTGGAGGGGAAAGAAAGGTCTGACACCTAATCAAGGTGCTTCATAAGTGCCATAACTAACAAATTTTCACCCCAGAAATTTTGTTAAGTTTAAAACACAAAGGTTGGCTCTCAACCAGTAACACTTAAGGTAGTGGCATTGACATGAGGGTAAAACCTGAAGTCCTAAACTTAGGATCTAGCTTTACTTACTTTAGGTATGATTACTGAGAACTATCAGAAAACGAAATTAAATCTATTCAGAAGTAAAATGAAACCAGTAGTTTTCAGTTTAAAAATACTGCAACTGCTATGAACTATATGGACAAAATATATATATATATAGATACCACAAGCAGAATATGTTTCATTTATAATTTGAAATTTATTATTGATGTGCTGAATATTAAAAATCAAGAATAAAAATATTAAATAGCAGTTTTTTAAACTTTAAATTGTAAAATTGCTGGGAGTATGATCACGTATCAATACTGTTAAACAAGAAAAGCTAATAATATAGATTAACCTAAAATGGAGTAAGAGGCTGAGACAGACTATGAGTCACTACTTGTAACACATTAGCGGCCTAAAATATAGCCAATATAACTGCATAAAATGTTCTCTCCCTTTGCAGGCAACTTTATAGGGGGAAATT
This sequence comes from Oriolus oriolus, assembly GCA_013400235.1. Classification (NCBI taxonomy): domain Eukaryota; kingdom Metazoa; phylum Chordata; class Aves; order Passeriformes; family Corvidae; genus Oriolus; species Oriolus oriolus. Next base: position 232,711 of record VXBT01000727.1, read on the forward strand.
CAGAATGTTCCTCTAGCTGTTTCTCTATGTAAAATGGTCATTGAATTTTTCATGGGCAGGCTATGCACTATTTCTATAATAAAGAAGATGAAAATTTACAATGTCACATTTGAGGACTCCAACACAATAGGAAAGTCAGCAAGGGAACAAGGAGACAAGATTAAGAAAAAAAATTTTTAGAATAGGATTTTGTAGAATAAGAGGATTAATAGCTGGAAAGGACAGATTCACTCCAAACAGTGGTCTTGACACAAAGGTTTGTGTTATGGTACCTGCTGAATTGCCCTATCCTAAAAATCTCTAGTTCCATCAATGCATATTTGAAGATGATAATTCTGGACATTTACTATAGAAAAGTCATCCAGGTACCATGCTTTTCCCTGACGTCCATGTGATCAGGTAGTTCTGCAGTTTTACAAATATACGATGTTCATTTGGATTTCTTTGGAAGTCTGTTGGACATTGATAGCAGAAGATCTATTCATGACAAAACAAAATCATGTCTGCATGTCAGCACCATTTAAGCCTGCAGTGTTTTCTTTGTGAAAAATCATAGAATCCCAGAATCATTAGAGTCGGAAGGGACCTCTGGAGATCATCCAGTCCAACCCACTTTCCAAGACAGGGTCACCCAGAGAAGATGACACAGGAATGTGTCCAGGTAGGTTTTGAATGTGTCCAGAGAGGGAGAGTTCATGACTTCCCTGAGCAGCCTCTTCCAGTGCTCTACCACTCTGAACATAAAGCAGTTCTTCCTCATGTTGAGATGAAACTTGTGGTTTATGGCCATTGTTCCTCATCCGGTCATGAAGAAATTTTTTACTTGTGTTTTAACACTGTTAGCTTTCACCTGCTTCTGAGCTCTGCGTGCCCTAGTTTTGTAGACTTCTGTTTGCAGATTAGGTAGGGTCTCGCAGGTTTAGTTCATAATAAGAAAGGTGATATTAATTTTCATCTAGATTTTACTGACAACCTAATTGCACTTGCTCATCTCACAGGGCCTCCTATCATTTCTCATGCCTTGCTCATCATTTCTTTGTTTTTTTCCATCCATCAGGATGTGGTAGATTTGGTTATTACGAAACCTTTCATGGCAAGTATCATTTTCTTGACTGTACTAAGATGTGAAACAAGCAAAAAGAGATTGTCCAAAGAAACTTCTGCTCTGTTATTCTAGATACTCTTTCTTGGTTTTAAATTAATGTATCAAGCTATTTCCTGCTAAGGATAAATTATATTCTTGAACTACCTGATTTGAATACTTAAAATCCTTGCCACCTTTGAATGTAATAGACTTCTGTTTGATCTTTCTTTACTATTATATATAAAGCTATAACAAGATGTCCTTTCTCACATATGCTATTAGTTATTTGTAGTTTATTACACTGAATATTTGTTAGTATATTAAGTAAAGATATAGGGTTTTCTTTTTTTCAAAATGGTGCAGAAAATATCTCTGTGGGTTCGCAGGGGCCCATGCTCTGGCAGCAGGGGGACTGCAGGGCAGACTTTGTGAAGAGAAGCTGGGGCTTCCCTGAACCTGACATAGCCAGTTCCAGCTTGGTCCAACACACCCACCACAGGGCACAGCTGAGCCCTGCAGCCATGGAGAGTGACTTCTGAGAAAGTGCATATCCTATACAGTAAAAAATCCCCTAACATTAATCAGTAAGTGATTTCTGTCTTTATCTCAGCTCATGAGCTTAGTTGAGGAGGGAAAGGGAGAGAATGGCTGAATGAACATCTTTGACAGCCAAACAAGGTCAACCCACCGCAATACCAATGATGAAGCTTCAGATTAATGAAGTATGTCTTCCCTGTAAAATAGGACATCTGTACAAAAACCCTCAAAAATAGTACCAGCTAAAGGATACCCTGAATGAGACTTCTTCCCACGGATTAAACTAACTCACTGCTGGAAACTCGTATTTACAATGTTTTCAGCACAATAATGAATTCCCCCTTCTGCATGCCTGCGACTCACAGCACAGTTAACAATATTCAAGGAGGAAAGAACTCCAACAGAATACTTTTCATCTGAAAACAAACTTACACCTATCTTTTTGTGATCCACTAGGAAAATCAGTGAGGTAAAAGACTTATTGTCTTTTACATAATTATCCACAAAGTAAATTCAGTTAGAAACAAAGGTGGCTGTGCAATGTTATGAGAGTCTCTTGCTTCAGGTATTTTATTGATAGACATGAAAATCATAATGAATTACCAGTCACTTTTCTTATTAACTGCTTGACTTCAAAATCGTTAGAGAACATTATTTTCATTCTAATCACAGTTTATCATTCATCTTTTACATTGTATGAAGGAAATTCTCTTCCAATTGCTACAAGAAATCCTCTCTATGAACTATGCAGTAAAGGAATACTTAAGAATGTACTATTCCTCTTTTTTCCCCAACGATGTGTAATGATTACAGAAAAACGGGAAAGCAAAAGGAGCCACTGATCTATAATAGTCTTTCCTTGAGACAGATGAATGAGCAGCAGCTTTCCCTTTGTCCCACATATATCTGTTCTCTACTATATCTGTTGTCACCTACTGTATTGAGGTTCAAGTACTTCTGTAAACCCCCTCTGTAGTCTGTCTGTTTATACCTTCAGGTTAGAAAGTGATTGGCTGTGTGCCTCGATGGAGATGCCAAACTTGAAATATTTTCTAGGACTATTAACTGCAAAACACTTGTTTCTACTGCTGGAGGAATGCTTAACTGTTGCCAAAATGCAGTGTTTTTTAACTTTGATTTCAAAGAAACACCAAAGTTGTTACATTTTGGCAAATCTATGTTATAAAAAAGACTAAAACATAGGTATCTGGAATCTAAGCATTCCTTATTTTGATGAGCTACTGAAAAGGAAACAGAATTATTTCAACAAATTACACAGTTTCAGTCACATGAAAAAGAAACTCTGAGACAAAGTACACCACACTCCGTAACTAATATACCCTATGTATTTCAAATATAATCCACCTCCCTCTGTAAAATATCACTTATTTGTATGCAACAGACTTTTTTTAAAACAATGATGCCCCTGAATGAGTATAATTGTTGAAATTCAAAAGCGTGCCCAGACATTTTGCTGAAATTCCTTGATTATACCAAATGGAGATGAAATTGTTCTTGTCCTTTAACAGTGTCAGTAGACCAAATGTCACTTAAACCACTCCAAAAATAGCTCAAGATTTCAGCGTGAGTTTAACTTTCTTCTTCTCACCCAAAGATTAGCTTCTGCTGCTTAAATTCTCTCCTTTTCATCCTTTTTTTTCACCATTCTTTTGTTTTGTTTTTTCTTCCCCCCAGTTCCTTTTGAATTGAGAAGCTGTGACCTTTGAAGAGAGCTTCTCTGTCTTTCAAAATATGCTAATAATACATGATTGGAGAAAGTTTCCAGTAGTAATACAGTGCTGAAAATATTACAGATAGTATTATAAAATTCAAGGTCGACTTTAAAATTATTTAGATGATTCTTTGATCCAATTTCCTATAAAAAGTAAATAACCTTTATAATAAATGAAGAAATCATGCCAGAGCATGATTTTTATTTGGAAATGGTACTCAGAGAGGAATGTATTTTGTTAGAGAGCCTTCTCTGTCTGAAAATTAATGTAAGATCTCACTACTCTGCAATCAGTTACAGCTGTAGGTGAGACTATGCCAAATGGGAAACAAACCCCAAAACATATTTCTGCCCCTACTCTTCTTGTTTTATCTTCATAAAATCCTATTTTCCCTCAACCCCTTTTTCTGTCATGCTCTTAAACCCTGGGATAATAACTCTTCTCTTGTCCAATACTAATGCATCTTTGAATTCCCTATCAGCAAATAGCTTTCCTCCCTACTGATTCAACCATTCTGCTTCGCTCTCAGATTACGTTTCTTCTTATACCCACTTCTTATTCACCATACTCTCATTTGTCCCACAACTTCTCTATCATCTTTGTTTTCATTCACTCCTCATTCTCCTGAAGCTTTCAGGAAAGGGAATAAATCACGAAGAAACAGATGTCTCATTTTTCAGGTCTGTGCTCGTTAGCCCGTCATGTGAAGCAGTACATGTTCAGGTCAGTTCTGGCTATGGCTGATTATTTCTTTGGGGGCTCAGAGTTGTTCAGAAAATAAAAAAACTGTGTGTCCTCTCTGGATGAAATGCAACTCAGCTTCAGAGTTCAGTAGTAAATCTTTTACAGGTCTCTACTGACTGAATGTCAATAATGTCATTGCTTTTGAAATTTGTGATGGAAGTGTGGTCTGCCATTTTTTTTTCTTATTGAACAAAAGTGGCAGAAAGCTGAAAATCTGTTTACTGACACCCTTGTCCAAAATTATAGGTATGTGACTGTCTCTTAAGAAGAAGCATCCTTAACTCCCCATTTTTTACACAAACTTTTTTTTCTTCCTTTTTTTTTCTCTTATTTTTTTCTATTTTCCCCTCTATATACATTTCTGTAGCCTGTGGATCCTTTTATGTCAACATTTATAATCAATGTGGTGCAGCATGCACAATTCACTCCAAATGTCTAATGTTTAGCAAAATTATCAACAACTTGAAACAGCTTTAGAACAGGAAGCCTTAGCCAGCGTCATCAGCCTGCACTCTACGTGTTAGTATCTGCCCAAACTATAATTACAATTTTTAGCATGTAAATTTTATATGAAGCACCATCAGTAGCTATGACCTTCCAGAGACCTTTTTTCAAATCCAATTATTTTCATATTGTGCCCTTTTCATACCCACAAATATGACTAAGTATTCTATTTTGAGCACTCCTATATTAGCCAGGGCCAAAATGTGTATTAAGAAAAGCCGTTTATAATATCAAATGCCTATCTACACATTGCAGTGAATATTTTGAACAGAAAGGAATCATTTGCCTGCAAATAACATTTTGCATTTTTTTAATTGTTAGCTGAATTCATTGGCCCCAGAAGTATTCTGATACATGACAAGGGTAATGATCCAGGAAAATTAAAAAGTGTGATACTGATTAGGCAAATGCATAAAAAAAAAGTCTCTACTCTGCATGAATCATTGCAAAAAGGTTTGGTAATGTACTTAAAGCATTATTTAGTGTCAGAAATGGACATTTAGAAGGATAAAAATAGTGGAAAAAGCAGAGGTCATAATTTTATATAAGTAATGATAAGTTTCCTACTGAAGCAATAACAATTGAAATAAATCTACCATCTTGAAATCTCATTGAAGTGGATAACCCTTTTATTCAAGGAAGATGAAAATTACATTTATACTGAAGAAGTTGTAAGTTTCAAAGATTAAAACGAAAACTGTGATAATTTTTGTTACCACTTTGGTAATAACCTCACTGGAGTCAAAACTTTGTCCACCGCTGCTGTCTGTAGTTCAGTTTCTAGCTAGCTACCTGCAGGTAGGTGACTGCAAAATAAGAAAAATAAATGAGAAACTCATGAAGAATGGAAGGATGCAGGTATTATCAAATACTGTGACCAGTTTCCCCACTTGTAGGCAGCACTGCAGCAAACTTTTCTTTCTTGTTTCTTGGAGGCTGAGGCAAAGAGCACTAAAAAAAAAATAGGATAGGGAACATAATTTTATAAAGTAATATCTTGAAAAAAGAGATGGTGTGGAAAAACCCCAGTAATTTAGGAAAAACAATTCTTTAAATGTAAGTGGAACAAAATCTATATGATCAATGACTCAGGTTTGGAGTAATGTAATTATAGGCCATATAAGCTTCTAAAATTATTAAAACATGACAAGGCTATGTCTTTATTAATTACATGAATTTATCTTCGAACCCCATTAATACTTCAAGTCTACCATTTTCTGTTATCAACTCACCCTGTGTGAGATTCTGAATAATTCTGTAGCAAATGCATTAACATTATTGCCACATCCAGGTTTTGTCTTCCAGCTTCAAATGAAGATTACCTAAGCAATTCTGTGAGGAAATGTTTCTTTTGAAACTTGTGGCTCTGTGAGCACTGTCTTTGACAGTGTTGTTGCATTCAAAGTACTGAAAGTAAAGTGTATTGTTGTTTCAGAAATAGCTATTTAGGGTGTATTTCCAAAAAAGTTGTTTTATTATGGCAGGAGGACAGCTAAAAGCAAAGGTAGGGGTGCAGTATCTAGGCATTCCCACAACTCATTATCCTGCAAATACATGAATTGCCACAGCACGAAAGCAGTGAATCGTATTCAGGAACAGTCAACAAATCTCTCACAGTGAGTAGTTACTGTGAGAGGCTTGACACGAGGAAAGTTGAAAGCGACTTTTGTGCTGCTCAAAGACTCATTCAGGCATGTAGGGGGTGAAGCTTCATCTCTCCAGTTTAATAAACTAGTTCATTTTAATTAAGCAATAAGGTATGGTAAGGCATAAACTGTACGGCATTAATTCGCAGTTAGTGTGCTCCTGTTAGCCATGAGGCTGAAGGATGTCACCATCAATGCAACAAGGCATGACTTACTTCCACTGAGAGTTCATTCTGGAGAATCATACGGCCACTATAAGAATGTTACTATTTTAAAAATATTTTTATTTTTAATTAAACTTGTGTACAAATACAGGGTTTTTTTAAGCAATTCCCTATTTATTTCATTTCTTCAAGTCTATCCATTTATTTATCAAGGAAGGATTTCAACTCACCCTGCACACTGCTCATTTACAATGTAATAAGTGGCAACGGGGGAAAGGAATAGTTGGGATTTTTTTCTGTTTGGCTATGCCAAACAGAAGGGTTGGTATGCAGATTTTTCACAAATATATAAAAAAATATGAATTCAGTGATTAAAAAAGAGCTTATATTAAACTTGGAAGCTGAAAATCTCTAGTGCTGAACAGGAGGCCAGATCCTTTTTCCTATTTTGCTGCTCTAAATATCGAGTAAACCTCTTGCATTTCAGCAAAATAAATCCACTTACTTCAAGGAGCTGCTCTGCATTCAAATAGCAGAATATTCTCCTCAAATGGCTATTACCAGAATATGATGAATTTTGCAGAACATTTACCTGCTCCATGTCTCTTCAGCTATCAGAGATTTCATGTGTGTTTCTTACTGGAACCACAAAGAATCTCCCAGAAATTGTGCCACACAGTCTTCCACTATACCCCTTCTGAGTTACATCTCACCCAGCTTTGGCCCAACAGTACATCAGTCCCACCACCAAAGGAGGAAAATGAAAGTTGACATTTAATAATGTAGTAAAAGATATAACAACCTTAGTATTCTTTCAACAAAATCCTTATATTTTGTTTTAATATATACACGTGCTTTATTAAAACCAGAAATTTAATATAGATCAATGATGCTGGTGGACGGACAAGAGCATACTAATAGGACAAAAAAAAATTTAGTAAAACTTTAAATATTTTTCATTAATTCCTACAAGTTCTGTACTATTTATTCTTCCTTTCATTACTGTTCTTCTTTTCCCTGTGTCACTTTTACCATGGTTAGTACCCAATGAAAGAATTCCTGCCTTATTTTTCATTTTGAAGAGAGCATGTTAGCACTGAGACAGGTCCTAATAATACAAACTGGCAACACCTTCTGTGCATATTATCATCAAAAGTCAATTTCTGTCATAAAATGAGACCAAATGTATGGAATATACTGCATTTGGAGCACATTGTATGATTAGACTCCTTTATGCTGGTGAAAACCAATTAACAACACAATAGGATATGATACAATGCAAGAGCCCCATCTCGTAACAAAGTAATTATTGCATCTTTTCCAAACATTAATTCAGGATTTTCTTTTCCATATGGTGTATGAAAGAAAGTAATTGGCAGTGTTAAGATGCTATATTTGCCAAAAGTGCTCTTTGGCAAGCAGTAATTCAATGAGCAAATAAGTTTTCGTATATAATTAGCTAATGCAATGACCATGTGAAGTTGGTAAATTTTATTATTCATAAACAATTAATATCTGTGAATATATTATTGGAAATACTTTTCTCTGAAAAACTATTTTTGAGATACTTAAGAAAAATAAGTAAAATTTTTAAATTAATAGTATCAAAATGTGGATACTGAAATGCTGTTAGCAGAAGGATTTTCCATCTTGCACTAATTCTGTGGGAATTTTCCTTTACTATGCAAGCTATGTAAACAATAAGATAGGTTTTGTAAATAGCATTCACATCTGGTGTTTTGTCCGGTTATGTTTATGGTACAGTAACAAGTGTCTAGGACTTTGGCCAATCACCCTACGAGAAGTGTGAACACTGTCCAGTTGCTTTGTGAAACTAGGATATATAAATGGTATTGTAAATTAATAAATAATTCATTCTCTTGCTGGATTTCTGTGCTGCTGCACTCCTTGGTCCCTGCTAACACTACCACATCAAAATGTAAAAAACAGTATAGAAGTGCAGCAATGTCTACTGGCAATACCAAAGTTTTGTATGGCCAGAAAATGGCACATTGTTCTCAGTCTCAAGGGTTAAGTAATTAATTTTATCTTCAGAGAAGATAGCAGCAAATAGGAGTAAGAACTTCATTATGGTAAGAGCTTGCTCATGATTACTTGGGCCGGCAGTGTCACTCCTCAGTAGAGCTTGCCTTCCTACAGCAAGTTTGATCTATCTACTAGTTTTAACTAAGCACTGGATTGTAACTTAGCCACAAATACATTGGACTTTTAAATGATTAAACATCCTCTCAGGGAAGAGGGAGGATGTTTTTGTTCTGTCTTCTAGGGAACTTTCACTAGAAGCAACCAAATTTCTAAATAGCTCAGAAACAGTCTAGAGTAAAACTGGCTTCACATAGTCCTTAACAATGTAAGTTATCATTTATTTCCCCTCACCCTAATTTATACTGAAAAAACCTACAGAAAGTATTAGGTTTCCTTTTTCTGTTTAAGTACGCAGTACGGTGAAAGGAATCAGTACATCTCACCTGTCTGATTCTCACATGGACAACACACTAATGTTGATGTTTGCTTCTAGTCATAAGCAGAATACAACCTTTCTAAGTTACCTTTCTAGGCCAGCCTTAAAATTACTATATGAAACCCTGATTTTCACATTTCTGAAACTAGAAAGGTACAAGTAGGTAGATTTGTATTCTACCTGTAGAAGAAGCAATAACACTGACTAATAGTGTAGGACGGACACTGAGTAACTGGAAAGTTATTTCCCTAGTGGTGGTCAGTGTTAGAAGAGATAACTGAAAGATGGTGTGTAGCAATATTGACATACACTAAGGCTCATGTCTTACATGTCCAGGTTTACAAGGAATAATTTTCGTTAGACTGACAGGAAATTTTGTGTCAGTTTCCAGTTTCAAATTAAGTGGTTTATTTTAAAAGGTAAGTAAAAATATTTTGGTTTGAGTTAAAATCTGAATCTGTTTCTTAAAGAAGACTTATAAGCAGGCACATAAGTAACAGCTTTATGTGTTGAACATAATAACATTGCCTTTATCCTGGTTAGTGGAGCTGTTTGAGGCTCTAGAAAGTTAAGAGTTATAGGAAAAAATTATGAAGAAACAATTTGCAATAAGTATGTTTGAAGAACATGTTAATAGTATCTAGATCAGCCTATTATACTGCTTCATAACTCATTCTAAGATTTTTTTTATCAAATTGATTTGCCAGTGTCACTAACATAAAGGCAGAACAGTTTCCAGTAGAATATTTTTGTGCCGTTATCACAACAAATCTATGACAATTACATCAGCTATATCTCTAGTCTTCTAACTTTTTGAATTTTTAATAAGCTTAACTGTTGCTCAAGCAATTTGTTTGTAGTAATAAGGGGGCTTGAATTGGTTTCTTTGTTTGAGAAGCATAACAATGTGGAGAAAAACAAGCGTTGATAACCAGCCTCATAGTGACAGTAAATAGATATTTGAATATCCGACCTTCTTTTTGCTTTCTGTGGTCATTTTATGATTGACATAGCATAAAATATTTATGAAAGTATATTAGATTAATCACAATTTGTGATAGCAAGAGAAAAGTAGGAGGGAAAGTGATAGACCTGGAAGCAAGATAAACCCTTCAGATTCATGAAGTAGTCACGTGAATTTTAATAAAGGTTCAGAGAGTCTAATGTGGTAGAGATGCTTCACAGAGTCTTCACAGACAAATTGCAAATATATGCAGCACAGTACACTTCTGCAAGGCTGCAGAATAGCCACATTAACATTCCAACATCTTTAAAATAAAAGATCTGCAAAATTATTCACTTGCCATGCATATTGAATATTAATGACATTTAATACTGCACTTTATTAACCTTTTACATTAGTGGTCAGAAATGAAACACGCTGGGAACAAATGCATGACAGAAGGGAAAAATGTTTCTGACGGCTATTGGGCTCCATTTGACAGTTAATAAAAACCATCAAGTCCATATTATGTTAGATTAACCAAGATCTGGATTCTACTTGACAAGTCATTATTATTAAAGGCAAGTGGAGGGTATTTTCAAATACACCCTGGAGTGATGCATGTTAAAATATGTATGGCAAACTCTTGAATGTCAAGGACATTTTGTGCAGTGTATAATGGAAAACTGCATGTAATGTGCAGTTTGGGAACTATTTTATGTACCTCTGAAGACCTCAAAGCATCACAATGAATGTTTTATTGAAAGCTGTCATACTTGGTACTGGGACCAACTGTATTGCAGATATTTATGAAGAGTCATCAGTTCAGCAGCTCAGTACTTCTGCTAAAGGAGAAAAAGAGCAGACTGGCCCGTCTCTGCTCTTCTGTTGTCTCTTCATTTCATCACCTGTGTTATTCTAACATAGTAATTTAAGACGGCAACTTTCACCTTATTATTCTTTTTGAATACACCAAATCCTTCTAATTTTGGTCTCAATGTTGTACAAGGATTTTATTTTACAAAAGTTCATCTATTTTCAATTCCATCTCCAGGTGTTTTTCTATTGACGAGAGTTATTTTTATTTTACCACTCCTTTGCACTAATATTTTAAGACAAGTTAGGATTTAGGGATATACTTGTTGGGAAATCTAAAATTAAATACAAAATACTGTTTTCCAGTAGTCTAGGAACTTTAATGTTATTAAAACAGAAAAAACCTAATTCAGCTTCTGTTCTGCCAATTGACGGGGGCGATTTAAAGAACACAGAAACCAATGGAAAGAATGGTCTTATTTTACTATGAATATAAAGGCAACACAAAAGTAAAATGACTCATTCAATAAAACTATGCTCTTGGCTTTTGCAACGAGCAAAAGTAAGCAAGTTGATGGACCTAATCATTACTATACGAGAGAAAGGATAGTGACTGAGAAAGATACATCACTAATTGGCCAAATACTTTACCATCAACCAGAGCCTTCAGTCACTGGGGAGCCCTGTTTCACAGCAAGGACCTGGAGAACCCTTCCTGGCAATGGGAAAAGTCCTACGCAGTGCATCCACCCTTAGGTGAGGTCTCCAAATTCGCCCCAAGAGTGGGTCCAGCTTTTATAGGCCCAAATCAGTAAGCCAAAGTGACTTGATTATATTTTTAGCAGAAAAACTCCTGGATCTGATGGCACATGTCCCAGCCAGCAGGGGCCAGAACTTGGCCAGGGCCCAGGCCTCGGCCAGGAGAGTTTTCCCCTAAAATACCCTACAAACATGCCTCTATTCATGGCAGTTGGGAAAGTTTCTTAAAATGATACATTTTATGCAAATAGCTACACAAGGTTTTACAGAGCTAGCATAAGGGTCTTTGTCATCTATTTTTAGCTATATAATACTGATGGTGTTCGCACAGGGCCCAGGATTAATCTTGTAAGTCAACTCTGGCTGAGGGGTGGTTCTCAGGCCTCAGCACATCAGCTTCATAATCAGTTTCTAATAGAGAATCTACTTCACACTGTGGGAACAGTTCTGTTTTATCAAAGAAAGAGTGTTACATCCAATGTAACTCCTGTCACTACACAGGAAGTAATTTTGTGACACATTCTCTCCTGTAATGTGCCCACTGCCTCTGACTCTCTCTTTTTATTGTAAAAGTAATGTAACAGCCAGGTAAGTGGCAGAATAGTGATAAAAAAAATCCACGACGATTATTCTACATCAAAGAACTATTTGATGCAAATTTTTATATTTTTTGGTTTCCTTTTTTAAGTCCAAGTGTTTTGCCTTTATCAGTCTTCAAGTCACTGTGATCTTCCAATGTTTATCAGGAGAGGTTGCTCATTTTTGAATGAACCTTTTCACTTTTTGGTGCTGAATGTCATCACTTTATGTTTGGTCAGAACTTGCTGAAATTTAAAATGTGAAGAGCAAAAAAAATGCCACAGGCAAAAAAGATAATGAATTAATGTGCAACTGATGGCTTTGAGGATATATGCCTGAGAGAACAAATAAAGGCAGAAGGCAGAGCACAGAAGAGTGCTTCCTCTGCATGAAAAATGTGAGATAGTAATGATGATTTTTCAGTATGTCCACAGCTAATTCTTGCTTTTATCCCACCTTTTATCATGACTAGAGATAGATCATGAAAAGGATATTAATGTTATTCTCTTCCGTGTATGGTAATGTCATCATATCAAAATTTAGATAATTTCCTGTAATTTACCACAAATTTTGCAAAGCTGTAATACAAAGCTCATTGAACTCTGGTTTTATCACGAAAAGAGCACCTTACCTGTGTAATGGGAGAGTAGTTTTAAAAATTTCCAATTTTATATACTCACTGTTGTGATAACAGAGCAATTCCCTTACCTTTTATTCAGTTTAGATTTCACAGAAATCCTTTGTCTGATGGATTTGTATAGATAGGAAAAGGTACCACACTGAATGGCAGCTCTTCTTGACTCAATTTACTAAATGAAATTTAATTTGTTACATAAAAGACTATGGCATTTAGTCATTAGCCAGTAGAAAGTGATTTAACATTTTGAAAATAAGTGTGCTTGTGACAATTTAACACCACACGAAAGTGCAAAGTTGTACTGTACTTCTTACATAGTTATAAATAAAATTATTGGTAATCCTGGGGAATAGGAAGTCTAGATTCTCTGATGGTGCAAGCCTTGTAGATCGAAATCTCTTATTGTATGCATAAGGCTCTTAAACATAATCCCTGCTTCAGCAGGGAGTTGAACTAGATGGTCTCAGTGGCCCCTTCCAACTCTACACACTCTGTACCATTCTGTATTATAACACAGTATTAATAACTTCTAGGGACACCTGACTTTGCTGTTGTCCAGATCTGGAAATGAACTGAAGGGTGTACACTTACAAATGGTGGACACTTACTCTTCCCTTTGTTATCTGATTTCCAATTTTTAACTAAGCAGAATTCTCTGTAACCATGTGTAACGTTAGTATTCCTAGGTAAAAAAATGTTACCAGTCAGATAGGAGAAAAAGTTTAAAAAGTGTTTGAAGAGGATTTATGATTACTCCCAAGATAATCTTTATCAACCCAGAAAAATAGTATTCAAGGTTATGACTCAAGGAATACACAGAGATACACAGAGACAAACCATTTAGTCTAAGACCTTATCTCATATAATGACTCATAATAAGAGTCTTAGAGAAAAAAACAAAGCTGGGAGGAACTCTTGAGAGATCACTCATCTGAATTTTCTCGACTGATCATTTAGGAACTTTAGCATTCTATCTGGACAATAATATTTATTTTCCTGGAAGTATTCCCCATGAAGTACTTAATTTCTTTTAATGTAAAAAAAAGAAAAAAAAAATCCTTTTGTTTGTTTCTAAACCACTGATAAAATTATCTTTTTTCCCCTAGCTTCTCTGTTATGAGAAAGTATCCTTCCTTAGTCACCATTTCCTGGATGGGATGGTTTTACATACCTTTCAGGAAGCCTCCTTATGTTCCAGGCTAAAAAAACTTCTCTTGTGAAAGGTTTACTATACTTTTAATAATCTGTCTTGCCCTTCTCTGTTCCCTGTTTGCTCTACTGAATTGTTTTTTTTAGGTGATCAGCCTGTATAAATATGGCTTTTGAGTATGGCCACAATATAAATTTGTAAGTGATATAGTGGTACTTTACAAGTTCCTTCAGAAGCATTCCTAGCATTCTTTATCATTATTGTTGTTTAGCTCTCAGCACTACTTCTTTTTCAACAACATATGGAGACTAACTCCGAAACATATTTTCCAGGCCTCAATAATTGAATTAGGCCTGTGCTATCTGTCTGTGTCTATAGCCAAAATTTTTAAAGATTTTTTGTGTGTGTTTCTTTTCATTAGCGGTTGTTGGTTTTTAGGTGCCTGTGGAATCATGAGAGGGATTCTAATAACATTCTTGTCTTTGCAGATTTTTTTTTAATTGTAAAAATTGTATTATTTCAAATATTTTTTCATCATTAGAAAATATTTAGATGCCAATATCCACGACTTATTCTGGATCACATAGGCGTTTATTATAAAGCTCAGTTTTCACTACAGAACTTTTTGATATTCTGCTGGTGATGTATTTTATACATAAACACTGACTGTTTGAATACTCAAGTTTTTTTCAGGTCTTTGTTTCTTGTATGTGGACAGTTATTAATTCATAAGTATCTTTATTACTAATTGATGTTATTATAAATCCTTGAAGACTTTTCAGAAATGAACCTTTGAAAGATTTTGAAAACCCATGTTTTTATGACTAAACTGTTAGATTTGGAATAATTTCAGCTTTTCTCATCTGCATAACTAGTTGGTCATTAAAGAGATATTTGTGTGAGATTAATGCTGATATATCAATCTGTGACCTGTATGTGTTTGATATATTTTAACATGAACTAACAAGTTCCTGATGAGTCATATTTTCAAAGGGCTTGCATCTTTTTTTTCAAATTATAATAATTACTGAGTGAATTCTAAGAAACTGTTTCAAAAAGAGATGATTGAAATATATTGCTTTCATTTAGAGATTAGCTGTTCTGTCAGGTGCTCTAGCTGATCCTCTGAAAGAGTACTTGTGTCATGACATTGTTCAAGGACCAATGTAAATCCCCAATGCATCGTTCACTTATTTCTAAAAAATGAGAACAAAAATTCATTAATTACACAAAGGCTGAAAAAAACGTTGTTTTGACCCCTGCCCAAAGCTAAACTAACATACTAATCTTTGTATTCCTTCTCTTTGAAATTTGAGTATCTCACATCCTTCTGTTACTCATCTCACATATTAATCTTTAAGGTTTATAGAGTCACACAGTTGTCCTAGTTATAAGGGGTTCAATATCCAGGAGCTCTACACTTAAAAGAAGATTATAAAAACTGGACGAGAGATTCAAGCTAAATCTTCAAGTTCAATGAATAGTATAAATCAAATATAGCACTGCCTCATGACTGTCATCATCAATTACAAGTAGAGTGTGAACAGCATGATATCCTACTCAAATAACACACAAGAATGATGTCTTGATACTATGGCAGGATTCTGGGTAATATAGTGATCTGTCTGTAATCTGTATGGAGCGGCTGTAATTTAGGGTACTCTGTTGTAAATACTATGAGCAATACATTTTCTCCGCAAATATGCAAGGTACCTCTGAGATGTACATTTACATACACGTTTTCTAGACCTTTACTATGTAAACAGAATAAATTAGTAGATATTCTGAAGAATTTTTTACCCCTTGAAAAGGTTTTAAGCATTTGTAGTTTGCCTGTAGATCATATACTTACAAAAGTTTCCTTGTTTAAATCATTCCTGCTAATATTTCAGAGTAACTCTTCACATATAACAAAGTGTATCTGGTTGTTATTTGTCGCTTTCCAGGGTGGCCCAAGGGGCGGCCGGGGTTGCGACCTTCCTAGAGAAAGCATCCCGCAAAGGGAACAGCCTGTCCAGGGGGTCTTTGCAACTTCTCTGAGTGATGGGTGGCCTCCAAGGTGTAGCAACTTCGGCTGCAAGTGATTCCAGCTCAAAGTGATTCATCTCTCAGTAATTTCAGCTTGCATGAGGCCACCTGGGCAGGCCCAGGGCCGGAGAGAGACGAGGGAGCCTGGTGTGGTGAATTCCACAGGTGAGCTTTATTCAGCCACCCCTGTGAAGGGAGCCAGCGGCCAGACTCTCCTGGGGGCAGGGGTACAGGCAGGGTGCTTATGTTGGGAAAGGCGGGGGTGGGGTGGACACCAGTTAGCCAACAGGGCACAGACAATCTCCATAAGGAGAAGCAAGGCATGCTGGGCCTGCTTTCTGGTCGCCGTAGCCTGAAGGAAAGTCCTTATCTCTCGGGAGGCTTAGCTCTTAGGCACCTTTTCTCCACGGGAGGGCAGACAGCTCTGGTGCCAGGGATTGGCAGACTTCCACAGTTATTCAATTTCTCTGACTATCTCTTAATCACGTATTTAAACTCTTTCATTTTAATGTACCACAGCATGTCAGTATAGAGTATTCTGAGAATCCCAGAATGTTTTGAGTTGGAAGGGACCTTAAAGATTGTCTAGTTCTAAGTCCCCTGTCATGGCCAGGGACACCTTGCACTCGATCAGGTTGCTCAGAGCCCCATCCAACCTGGCCTCCAACTCTTCCAGGGATGAGCCATCCACAACTTCTCTGGGCAACCTGTTCCAGTGACTCATCATCCACGCAGTCAACATAATATCCAACCTAAACCTACTCTCTTTCGGTTTGGAGCCATTCCCCTTTGTCCTGTCATTACATGCCCTTGTAAAAAGTCCCTCTCCAGCTCTGTTGTTGGCACTCTTCAGTTACTGGAAGGTTGTTTCCAGTCACAAAAGAGGTCTTTTGTAGTCATGGAACAAGTGACCTGCCATTCAGATTTCTTCATTATGTGAATGAGAATTGGCTTCCTGTGCAAAATGCTATGCCAAGTGGTTATGCTAAAACTTGAGTCGGCTTGCAATCACTCTTACAAGTTCATAAAAATGGATCAGAGATCTGTAACTACTAAATGAGCACTGTTTGTGTGGAGAGGTCCTGGCACCAAGCTGGTGAGCATTACTATCAGCTATGGAAATGTCACTGAGCTGCTGCAGTTATGTTCACTCCTGTGCTTCTAAAACTGTTGTGCGCCACAAGGCAGCTGATGCAGTTACCACAGAGAAGGCTCTATTTTACAGCAGCTGCAATAGGGCCTGGCGTATAGTTTGTACTGGTCTGTGTTTGTGGATTCTTTGAGCAAAATGGTTTTTAAATACAGTTAAGAGTAGGTATTTACAGATGGAAGCTGACATAATAACTGACTGAAGGTAAAACTGCCAGGAAAAGTATTAAATTGCAGGTCAGGCCACAGTTTCTGCTGTTTACAGTGCTCCATCAGCTTTATTGTTTTTAGAATGTATTTGTATGTGAAATACTCTCTATTTCCAATCTATTTTTTAAACTTTTTTAGTTATCTTGTATGAAAGACAACTTTTTTACATCCAATACATCACCCAAAGCCAGAAAATTTCTGTCCATTTATTGTTTTCATATACCTGGATGTGTGGACATACAGATTATATACCTGAAATTTAAATTTTAATTTCACACAGTCTTTTAACTTTTTAAAATATATTTTTTTTAGAAATAGAAACTTCATTTCAGTGGGGAAATATATCTTTTTACATTCTATCTTTCTTTGACGTCACCAAAGAATACTCATTCTTTATTTCAAATTTTTAGTCATAAAAAATGTATTTTCTCATGGCATTTCAAACTATTAATTATGTCTTTCATTTCTCAGTCATAGTATGCAACAATATCAAAAAGTAGTGTCCGTGAAGAATGAGGTATGGAAACAGACAAATATTTTCCTTCACTTTTCCATGTTGGGACCATCCACAGATCATCAAAAGTAGCTGTGATATCCTAAGGTTTTTAATAAGAAAACAAAAATGTTCACCTTTTGTAAATCCAAAATACAGAAAATACTTATCTTTGCTCTCTGAAAGCATGTATCTAGCAATTAGCAGGATTTGCATATGGCAGCATCCACCTATTTTTCATATCTAATTTTCTGTTAATACTCAGATTTGTCATTATAAAAGGCCTTGCTTATTAGCATAGGTTAGACACTGCGATTTGAGAAAAAGGAATTATTGCGGACTTACAAGTGTAACACTAAAAATAACTCCCTTGTCTGTCCTTCAAACTATCATTCCTGTCCCTCAGATTTTCCAGTCTTAGATTTGACTGAGCTGCTGCAGTCACGTGCACACCTTATTTCTACAAGTTATTTAGTCAGTACTGACCTTTGTAATAAAATAAATATAGCACATATTGAAATCGCAGAGCTGTTTTTTGTAACACTTCAGTTACCTTACTCAGAGATCTGTAAGGAGTGTGACAACCCTTAGATGGCCCAGAATGATTAAATAACACACAAGATTCAGAAATATTTAAAAAAAGAGAAAAAATTAATTTTCTTTGAAGGTGAAAAAATAATATTTTACTTTCATTTGAATGCAGAGGTGAAAGTCTTCATTGAACTTTATAATAATTATAAATAGGATAAGAATCAATGTAAATGTGAAGGAATTGAAATATAAAGATGTGTCAATATAAAGGTAATTTTGATAAGATTTAAGGTTGACTTTTCATAGATTTTTTTTTTTAATTCCATAATAAAAAGGATGGCAATTACATGGTAGAAGTAAACTGATCAATTTAGCATAGTTGGCATTTCAAAATGTTGAATAATAACCTACTCTAAACTTCATTAAAATTATTTTAATGAAGGGGAAATAGTTGCAGATCCATCTACAATTTAAAGTACTTCCTTATAATACCTTGAATGTTATGTAATTTACTTGCCTTTTTTTTAAAATCCCAACAAAAATAATTTCAATAAAACCATTTATATGTCAATATTTTATATTCTGAGATTGAGTTTTCTTAATCAGTAACCTGTCCTGAAAAATCCATGAGGGTAACACGAGACCAGAACAGAATGCAAAATTTTGAAAATATTTCTGAATCAGCATGAGACTACAAAGCAGAAAGAATACATGAAGATCTTTGCTTTTGAACTCAGCAGTACTGATGAGATTTAATCTGTGTTTTCTACACTGCTTAAGCATTCCTCATAAGCACTCTTTCAAGTGGGAATACAAGCCCAGGATAAATACAAATCAAACCAATAGCTCTCTATACAGCACAGACACTCGAGAAGAATAATACAATTTAAAAGCAGAATTTTGGTTTAAAACTCAAGCAATATATAAAAGTTTCTCTATTAATTTATTTTATAGACTTAGCAAGATTTGTTTTGCTAGCATTGCAAAAGCAGGGGGACAAACAATGTGACAAAAAAAATTAATGTCTTTTACATTTGGTTCTTCAGCTGAAATTGACTGAAAATTTGAAGAATTATGACCCAGACATGTAGATTATTTTCATTTTGAAATGATTTGATTTTCAATTTCCTGTATATATATGAAAACACTAATTTAAAGCTTTTGCAATTTAAATTTGTTTGTCACGTAGTAGGTAAAATCAAAATATGGAGGTGAAAATGGACAACTTTCAAGGCTTACTCACCTGCATTCCAGATAAGAGAAGAACTTTGTCTAGAGTATGGCATATAGCTACTCAGATATTTCATGTATTCAGTTATTGGTTTCTGGACGTGACTTAAAATTGCTGTTATCAACATTGTCTATATAAAATAGTGCGAAAGTTTGAAATTGCTTCGCGTAAAGGTAAGAAGACTTAAAATTGATGACTTTGAGCTCAGCATGGGACGAAGAGATAAGAGCATGCTGATTTCAAAGTTACTGTTTGCACTTAACTTACAGAATTAGCTTTCAGTTCGATAGTTAGAAGACAGAAAGGGATAGGAGATTCACAGAGATTTTGTTTATTTTTTAGATCTTTCAGGTTTTTTCCAGTTTAATTTGCAGACAAATTCTACCTACAATTGACATTTAAGGCTCAGAGCAGGATAAGCAGTCTAGTTAAATCTGTAGCTGAGTTAGTTTAGGAGAAAAAGCCTTGAACTTCAGGAGAAAATTTAAAGCTTCCAGATTACTCTGCATGCCTTTAGCTGTTGGATTGGGGTTTTTTTGTTGGGTTTGTTTTTTTGGTTGTTTTTTTTGTCCCTCCTGGCATCAGGATTGCTGTATACTGTCATTAGTCACTTGTCAATGCGAGAAGTTCTCCCAGTTCTGACTTGACACAAGATGTCAATAATGGAGACATGTGACAAATGAGCCTTTCACTTTTTTATGTTCCTGGCTATTTTGTTCTACCATAAACACTATTTTTTTTTGCCAGAGATTTTTACTGCCTGAAAATTTCTTGCTGTGTGACTAGTACCACTCTTTAGTCACTGAGGATGGATGCTTGGTTGCCTTTCCCATGCAGTGAGCATGTAGCAGGAGAACATATGCTGTATGGTGGCTTATGCAGGAATTACTCAGAGCTAAGGAATCTGACAGATCTTCATCTCACTCAGCCCCTGCTCAGCAGAAAAGGTGCTAGCACTTGGTTTAATACGAGGCATTATAATAAGCTACATGCAAACAAGGTATAATGCCTTGCTGATAACTGTGTAAATGCTATTAAAGTAGCATTTCTTGAAATATGAATATGTATATATATATATATATGTATATGTGCTATTTAAAAAACAAAATATTCAGAAAAGAAGTCAGTTAAACCAATGTAACAGGATATAAACCTCCAAAGTTTCCATGAGAATAAAGGAAGCCATCCTATTTCAGAAAATCTTCTAGGGAAGGTGCTAAAAGGAAGTGAGGTGAATGCTCTAAGAAAATAGATGTTTGTCACTGCTAACAACATTATAAGGTATAACAGGAGACTTACACTTTTATTTATATTTATTTATCATATTATTTAAATGAAGAAAGCAGGGAAAGACAGACAAAATTGTGCCAGCAACAAAAATGTCCCAACCAGCTCTGAGAAAAGACATTTTTACAGCTAAGATTTGTTGCAGTATATTCTCTTGTTCAGCAGACCATACAGGGCTGTAAATATGGAGAGAGAGAACACAGCAAAGGAAGAAAAGCTGCTAGCAGTTTTTGACTTGATGAAAAAACTAAACACATGGTTTGATTTTTGGTTTAAAACCCCCACAGACTTAATGTCAGCTTTCTGGTTTCTGAGATCTGTGACCTATGAAAGAGGTTTCCAAGTGGTGTCACAGACTAAAAGCAAAAATGGAATTCAGATGAGCATCACAGGATCCAAACCTAATCCAGCAGGCAACTGCATAATATCAGGGGTGCACAGGCATAGTGTAATAGCAAATTTCAAGGTTCTGGCAAGAACTTCTTAATTGCACTTTTCTGTAGCTCCCTTCTTCATAAGAAATAATCTTAACAACAGAAACAGTAAAGCAGTAAATAATTTAATCTTCTAAGAATCTTACTGTCAGTGTTTCAGCCTGTCTGATAGTGTTACATAAACTGACAGTGACTCACAGAAGTACTGCAGCACTGACACTTGATGGCAGCTGGACCATTCACCCTGACTTGTGCCATGCCCTGGAGTTTTATTTGACTGCCATGTTTTTTTCCTCACGATTTCCAGGTGATGCAGCCTGCCAGGAGTGAGGGAAGACATCTGTAGCTGGAGGACTGCATTAGATTTCAAAGAGCGGCACAAGTCTCTGCTCACATACCCTCAGGTCTGTACTGTGGTCAGATTTCTGACTCTGGCACAAAGCTGTAGGGCTTTGTGGAGATGACTTTGGCTGGAATAACATCTTGGTTTAATTGGTCTGAGGTCATCATAATTTCTGATCTCCTGTGTTTGCGAAGTGGGAAGACCTAATTTCATAAGTGCCAATGTCTTGGCTTATGATGTTAGTATATGTCATTAAGTTTCCACAAAGTGCATGCTGTCATTATTCTTTCCAGATTTTGTAAATGTGTCTTTATTTTTAGATTCTCTCAAGTCTTGAATGATCTTTGTGAATGCTTTTTGTTTCGGTGGTCCAAGAGATTAATGAGTGACCAGGAACAGAAAAGTAGGAATCTGCGAAGCTTTTCTCATTTCAAGGAGAATTCTTTGCTCATTGTCTGTATGTGACCTGACCACAATACAAAAGCTGAGTTAGGTGTCACAGCAGTTGATGTCCAAAGAATATAGAACTATAATGACTTGCATTTGAACAAATTCTGGAATGCAGCAAGGCCATTACAACTGATTAATATACTCAATAACATAAATGAAAAGAATCATTACTGTGTTACCCATCTCGAGACAATTAGAGGCCAACTAGTAACATTTTATATAGACTTTGTTAATCAATCAGTAGTATTCTTTTCCATAGACACAGAAGGATTAGTAGTAATATCCAATCACTTTAAGATACTTAAATAAACCAAATATAAAGATATTGAATTTTTAAAGCAAGAAAAGATTTTCAGAAGTAACTACTTTACTAGTTAAACAAATGTAGCTAAACAAAAAACCAAAAGATTAAAAAAGTTACCCTTTCTCCCAAAAAACCTCTGCCAGGCTTTTTGAGCCAGTTGATATTTAAGCCAGTTTAAAACCAGTTTTTTCCTGGTGGTGGCTCAGGATTGTGTTTTTTTCTTTCCTTTTTTTTTTTTGTTATTTTCCTTTCTCTTTTATCTTTCTTTTATCTTATTTCCACTTTTCTTTTATTCTCTGGCCTGTCTTATTTCTTTGGGTTTTTTTCCTTTTGCCTTTTCCTTTTCTTTTTTTCTTTGGGCTAGAGAGTGGGAAATGGTATTAAACCTAGCATGGCATTTGGTGTATGTTATGTCCTATTGAAAGTGACATAGGGAGTGTAGTTTTATTTTGGTAACAGGAAAGATGACCTTTTCCTGATTGCATGGAATTTACAACGAAATGTAAAACCCCTCCCATGCTGATGTACCATAAAAAATCTCAAACTGTGCATTGCAGCGTAGAACAAAACTCAGTCTCCTAAGTATATATATTAACATGACAAGTTTAATAGAAGCTTAGGAATAATGGCTAACAGTCCAATGTGTTACTTCTAAATACTAAATTATTACAATATAATGCAACATTTTAAATACCTTTGTATAGATATGTGTGTGCACAGATATATGCATACATATAGATATCCATACATATATATAAGTAACACAATTTCAACTCACTTCACTTTCTTCAAGGCGAGAACATTACTAAAAAGGACGAATCAACAGAGATGGACCAATACCCTTGGAAATAAACAGATTTTGACAATTACATTGTAAAATATCTTTTAACAATTATTTCCTCTCTTTATGACAATAAGGGTCTTCAAACCTACTGTTGAAGGTGTCCTTTAGGTTCCTTTAAGGTGTCATATTTTCTCCTGTAAATTGCTTTTATTTTTATTTACTAGGAAAAGACTCATAGCTTTTTTTGAAATTAGATGATTATATTACTCAACTTTTTGCTCTGTGCTGGTTTTATTCTTCAAAATTCTGCCCTTCCATAACGTATGACAAAGGAGAAAGAAACTCTGGTCTTTTGAAAGCTTTATCTTAGAAGGATTTAAAACCTTACTTTATATTTTGCATGAGATTAGCACACGCTATAAAAGCTGTATCTCTGCCTCTACTATTGTCCCTCTGAGCTTTTGCATGTGGACACTGAAATTTTGTAGCTTACAAAGAATCATTTATCAGATTTGAGCTCAGAGTAGCTTCCAAACTTTATTATAAAAGAAATAGGGTCACTGCTGTAAACTCTGAGGCCTTATTTGATTTTTCAATAGCTCTATATTTAATTTTATTGTTGAAAATTTCTTGCCCAGGCTTTCTGATCATTGTTAAGGATAAATGCTTACCCTCTCGAGGTTGTAATTTTAATTTTCTATTGTGCCAATTTTCGTTTTTTCTAACATGGTCATCTGAGAATTTAAATCAATGAACAGAGAACAACGTTTTCAAGTCCTTTTTCCCCATTGACCTGAATCCTTTTTTTCCCTGCAGTTAAGGAGAACTGCAGATTATCTATTCGTACTTAAAACCTCCAAAAAGCTCCCAATACATTTATTCTCATTAATGGTTACCTCTATACTCTGTATTAGAGATGGCCTACTAGCTAATCCTTTCTTTCAACTGACAAGTTCAGTGAGAAAAAGCCTCAGTTTCATCATTTTTATTCTGAACTCCACTCATTTTATTTATGAATAGTTCCCACAGAAGTCGTTTACAAATAGTATTGCCTATAGGACATGTATCCCGCTGCTGTTTTTGAGGACTCACAAATGACTTAAAGGGATCCTATTTTTACTGCCTTTCCTAGCAATTTTCATATCAAACATTCTCAAACTACAGACAAAAATCTGCTTAAACTGTTTGTCTCCTGCCAGCTTTACTTCAGCTCTGAGGGTTGAGCTGCAGTTCCTCTCTATTTAGTAGTATTCGCCAGTAACAAAATATTAACAGTTTTACACCACAATCTATTAGCAAAATTTAGTTGTTCTGCTCATATTTATGGATTTCAAATTAAAATTTCTAGTTTATACTAGTTCAAAGTGGAACTATTTTTAATCCAAGGTACTTGTTTACTTGTGTCTACATCTTTAACAGATTTTTTTTCTACATCCTGAACTTGACACTATGAGGTAATTTAACAAACAGAAGGAAAAAAAGAATAAGGAAAGGTAAATGAAAGATCCCAGAAGTGTTTATAGAAATTCCGAATTTCAGAGAAAGAAAATAGATGCACCGGCTTGGATGTTGAAGGGCCCACAGCTGATGGTGCCTTTCAGCACATAAGCAGGAACACAGCCACAGACACTTAGCCAACAACGAGTAAAAGAACATTAAGATCTCTTCTTCTCTCTGAAATTAGGCTTCAATAATCAATGAGTTCAATTATAACTGAAGTGTCAGAATGGGAGGGGGCAGCCAGCCTGTGTTGACTATGTTAGTGCATAGGTCTTATTTTTTCCCAAAACCAGGTTCTTGAAATGGTAAAATATTTGTTGATACAGTGAAAATAAAAAAGAATAAGACAACTTTCTCCAAAAGATGAATTCACTTGAATTGAAGAAAATGATGGTATCCCACTGCACAAAGACAGCACAGAGAAGGAAACAATTATCATGCTTGCTTGAGCAATATGGCTTATTCTCAGTCTGCCACAACCATATTTTATCACTTGAATACCTCTATTCGTCTGGTGCTCTGTAGAAAGAAAGTAAAATTCCTACCACTCTTTTTTCAAAATTTGTAGTGATGGAACTCTTTGGAAAGATTGTGGTACTTTTTGAAAATAGAGGAAACGGTTCAAGACAGTCTTTTCTAAACCAAGGATATATTGCATTGTATCATAAACTTTGTTTCCATTAGTCTTTATCCCATGTTTCATTAAAACAGACATTCCTGTCTTCTTAGAACCTTGTTTGGGTTTCTAGACAAGGATATTTTTCTTCTCCCTTAAATTAAGTCCTCAACTTCCTTGTACAGCTGCTAAGTCTATCTACTTTCTGTTGCAGCAGATTACCTCCTGACAGCAGAATTTCATTGTGCTGGCTCTGAAAGCCCCTCAGAGATATAAAGGAAAACACCAGTTTGACTAACAGAGATCTATTCTCATGTTATCAGCTGCAGAAGGGCAGCCTCATGGCTTCAGAGAGCTTTACAGGGGCCACTGAATGCTCAGTAAAACCCACAACACTCTTTTGCCCTAGAGAATTAACAGTTGCAAAATGAACTTGAAATTCAAAATCAAATTTAAACTCTTGAGTTTACATGTCTACGCATAAGTTCCCACGTGTGCTAGGCATCTGAGTCGTTACAGTTGTTGTAGATCTATTTTCCAATATTTTGAGCTTGTTTTGTACAATGGAAATAGGGATTTTATTAGTGAGACTAAAGCGTAAGTACCCTTCAGAGCCAGTACATGTAGGATATAACTTCTAATAGCCCCTGGACACAACATGTTGAACATTTTGCTAGTAAATTAATAGCTTTTGCTTTTAGTTCTGGAGTTCAATGACTCAATTCCTAATATTTTGGACAAATGAGAAGCTTCCATATCTGTGTTTAATATTGTTCACGAATATTTGACATGAGATTCAGCAAGATTACTGTAGTGGTTTGATTTGCAG
>VXBT01000728.1:0-72666 GCA_013400235.1 Oriolus oriolus
GACCGTCTCTTACACCCTGACTGCCCAGCTCTCACAGCATGGACAATAAAATGACATCCCCCCTGATCAGCTCTCCAGCAGAGGCAGGGCTGCAAGTGTTGCCCATGCACTCATTAACTCACACGACAGGAAAAGTCCTGCTGCTGCTGCCATATACCCAGAACTCTGGAATTATCGTGCCTACAGCCCCAGGAAACTGTGCTGGGGTTTTGCTCAACAAGGAACAATACTTCTTTATAGATCCCATCAAGTTTTCCCAATGTTTTAGAACATATCTAAGGAATGGTGATGCTTTAGCTCAAGGGCTGTACCTGATTCACACTCCAACAGGACTGATGCAGAATAGCTGTTCTATTAGAATGACACAACCAAGAGCATTTATAAAAAAATCATTGGACTCCGGATATCTAAAACCTGTGGCTTCTTTAATGATTTAGTCCTTATTCAGAGAGAAAAGCAGCACAGCTGGTGCAATGGTGCAACATCATTATATTTATATTAATTGATATCACAAAGACAGAAAAAACACACCCATCCAAAAGCTTTCATGCTGCTATAAAATCTGAGAGCAAGTTTGTGAACTAAACTTGAAATCTCCATTTTCACAGCCTGCTGATGGGGCCTTTCTGCTGTGAGAGCTGTGCTGAGATTTCTCCCCAAGGTGGGGATGTGTTGCCAGCCCTACAGGATCCAGCCCTACACATTTGCTGGTGCAAAGCTGTGCCAAATGAAGGAGTCTTTTAGATTCAGAGAGGCTTCTGTGCTGCAGCCCGGCACAAAGCTTGTGAGCAGGTCTGTGGGTGTCCTTCTTCTTCACCATTCCGGCTTTAATGGTTTTTCACAAGAAATATTGGCTTTTGTGCTCCTTTAGATGAATTGGCAGGCCCTAATGAGCTATGAATGCAATTTAATAAAGCTCACATTTGTAGGACAGAAATGGTTCTGTGGAAGGAAATGAGGGAAGGCGGGAAGCGGGGAAGGAGGGCACAGAGGTGCATGGCCTCGGAGCATGAAAAAGACAGATGAAATTGTAAGAACTTGTAGAGTTTTCAGACTTAGAAACAGCCAGAAGGGAATATCTGCTTCTCCCAGTTAGGTTTTTGGAATTGTTAAGTTATTGGCTAATATTAAATTGCTAAGTTATTGGTTTCCAAACATGCTCCAGGAGCTGTGACAGGAATGGTAGAGGTGAAAAGGTGGTCTGACACACCTGAGACCTTTGCAAACAGGCTCGATGCCACAGGAGAAGCCACAGAGAAGTAGCAGTGCCAAGGGTGAGGCTTTACTCCAGAGTGGCATGGTTGGCCTTGCTCTGAGGTGAGCAGCCACACTGCAACGCCCCAAACTGAGGGGCTCAGCCCACAACTGACTCTGGGGGAGTGACAAACCTATATGAGATGTCCAAGATGCTGGAGCACGCATCACACCACGGAGCAAGCTCAGACACAGACGCTGATGTCCTCCCAAAAACCTTGTACCTGTGGCCAGCCCCTAGCCACCCAGAAGCTCTGACACTGCTGTTGAGGGCTGCAAAAAGAGGACCAAAACACATTCCCTTAGCAAATTTGCTTTGGCAGCCTCTTCCAGCGCAGTACCAACTTCTGGGATGTAGCCATTGCTTAGCTGGCCTTCGTTACTGTAACCTGGGCATCAGGATTTCTGGCTCCCTCTGTTTCCTCTCTCATCGCTCTCCAGAGCAGAAGTTGGCTCCACACACACCTAATTTGCCTGATCAAGCACAGAGGACCAAATCAATCACATTAGACTGAAAATATGCTTTGCTTTCTTGCTTTTCTTGCTGCTTTTGTTTGTTGGGGTTTTTTTGGCTTATATACCACTGCACCTTTGTGGCATGTTTGCCCTCGACCTCAAGGACAGGTAAGTTCCCAGAGTCGTGAGACTGGATGATGCCATCTCGTGGACAGCCCCTCCAGCTGTGGAAATAAATTGGATTATTGCAACATTCATTTACGTCACGTAGCACGGTGCCGTGTAAATCTGCTCCCTTCTCCTCGTTCCCCCTTGGGAATGAATCTTGGAGAAGGTGTGAGGTTTCTGCAGGGGGTTTTGGTTCCCCGAGGTGGGTGGGCTGTGTTCTCTCCGTGTTTCCCGGGGTTCCTCTATTTAAGAAACAAGCTCTTGCATAACTGTGCACGAAGCCATGCACACATTCATAAACCATCTCCTCCCACACACCCCAGGCACAGCTAAAACACGCAAGCTGGAACAAAGAGCCACCTCACACTACCCTAGAGATACATAACTGCAAGAATATAGGCAATAAGGCACATTTTATGCTTCCTTTTAAATTTTTTAATGTCAGAGTACCAAACATGGAATAATTACGTTTGTATCCAACTTGCAAGAAATCTCGCTGTTGGAAAAGCTCAGCTCAGTAATTAGAAATTCATCATTGCAAAATGCATGGTGTCATTGTCTGTGACAGGATCCAGTTCAATAAAAATCCTCAGCAAGGTCAAACTATGCACAAATATTGCTTGGATCAAGTTAACCATCTCTGTCCAGTTCCACTCTTCATTTTTACCCCTGTATTCCATTCTAGTAACTCTCTGCCCCTTATTTTTTATTTCTGCTCTACAATGCCTCTCAATCCTAATAAACATCATCTGAATTTCAAACGAATAGAATTTACTGAAATGTGACATTTGACAAAATTCAGCCTTTAGTTACTGAAATCCTAAATAATTGTCCTAATTTTTCCCAAATTAATTATTTTTTTTTTGCCAAAAGATAGTCTTATGGTACCAAAAAAAAAAAAATAGACCTGAATGCTACTGTAAGAAAAATCATAAAATAGGAAGAAAAATGTATAGGCTAGGATCTAAATGTCATAAATTGTACTTTAATTAGAGTGGAAACCCAAACTTTCCAAATATAGCAGGTATGTTATTATCTTATCTTAATAGTATTTTGGGTTTCTTACTTAATTTAAAGATGTCTTTCACTTTATTGATGGCAAAACATATCCAGACTGGGAGAATTGCCTTTAATTAGGAGAAGCAAGTGCTGGATCTATGAATGGAAGCATTTGTAGGAAGTATGCTGCCAGGATTATCCTATTTAACAAGCTGTTGGAGGCTCATGGAAAATGTTGTGAAATGTTATGGGTTGAGCACAGGCTCTGTGCACGCAGGATTGAGGGCAGAATGATGGATGCAACTCCAGTGGGAGATAGAGATGGGAGAAAGATATGTCCAGATGTTGACATGCTAAGCACACCCCACATTTTAGCCTTAAGGGCTTTTGTGACTGCTCTGTCTCCATTTGTGCCCACAAGTGCTCCACTGGCCCATTTCTATCAATTTTGACAGCTAAAAATCAAATATATGAAACAGCTGCATGTTTTGTGAAAAACAATGGCTGGGTAGAGGAAAAGGAGGGTATGAAGTCAGTGCCTCCCCTAATAAGCAGCAGTGTCAGGGCAGCAGGTATCAGTTCTGCTTGTCCTTCTGGCTAGCCAGAGAGCCCATGAGCTGGAGAGCCCAGGCACAGCTCAAAATTATCCCCAGGAGGTTGTGCCTTGCCCATGGCTGAGGAACACAGAGAGAAGTCTGAGGATGAGCTTAATGCGAGGCACTCTATGTAGGTACAGAGGAGGTGAACTTTGGAAACCAGAATTTGTTTTCCTACTGTTTGCAGAACAATTTACTGGGCTTATTTGTGTTAGGCTCTGTTTTGGCTCCTTCTGGTCTCTTTTCTACAGGGATACTCAGTCCTGCAGTTCTTGCCCATGAAGATCCTCTCCCTGCAGGGTTTGGGGTACTCTGGGTGCAAGGTGTGTGCTGCAAATCTGGACTCCCATAAGGGGATACCACAGGAGATAAAAGTGAGCTACAAAGCAATATCCCACTAGGGAAGACCTCCTTTTCCCTGGTTTTACCTCTGGTTTTCATCCCATCACCACAGAGTCCCTGGAGGTTGTGGATGCACACTTAGGTGCCTGTAAGGGATGACCAAGGCACGCAGCACCAATTTCTCATCTGAACTACTGCACTTCTGCTGGAGAAACCTCTGTGACTGAGAAAGGCTGAAAGCCACTATTTTCCCACGTTTTACAGCAGCCTCTTTTGGCCTGAATCTCTGTGTAACACACTCATCCCACCACTGTGCCTCCTCCCTTTCCCCACTCTCCTTCCAGCTTCAAGATGGGCGGGAGAAAACCACTTGAGGAGGCTCCTGTTGCTGAGGGAGACCCCTGCAGTGAGCACAGAGCACGAGGGAGAGCTCCTGCCCAGGGAGGACCTTCTGCAGTCAGAAGTCCTTGCTGAAGAAGCCTCAGAAGAAAGTGCCACAGCAGCAGCAGCACACGATGCTGTTCCCAGGCTCCAGAGGCTCCCGGTAGCTGGTTAATGCCATTCCGAACAGAAACCTGCTTCTCCAGCCATAAATGTCAGACACCAGACTGATGGTTACGCGTGGCAGTTGCAGGTGTCTGGAACAACTCTGGTTAATTTATTTCAGGGTTGGGTCCTGTTTTTCCCCTATATTAAATTTAAAGAGGGCTTTGCAACCATGAAGTCAATAAAGCCCTGATCTGACACGTGAAAGCTGTAGGCTGAATAACTTATTAGCACCCTCGGTAATGAAAAACACTTCAATATTTAGGACTAATGCAGATTTCCTACTGAAAAAAATATAAAAATCTGTGAACAGCATCTGCAGCCATGTGCTCAAGGTAATAATTAAGGAGAATTATCTTCTCTATATGTATTAAAACAACATAATTGGAGATTACATGTCCATATTAAAGGGAAGCAGATAATCTTTTGCTTAGGAAATTAACATCAAGTGCAGTAACTGTTTCCATACCTGGAAGAATCTCAGGTTGAATTAGAAAAATAGGAACCAGATGCCCAAATATTACATACCAGTTTCTGTTCTCCACCTTGAGACCCCAGTGTAGAGCAAACTCCATCCTTGGGCAGTGCTCCAATTTCCTCCTTGAATGCACATGGCAGAGGCTGTGTGCAGTGAGGGTCTCAGATGTTCATGGATTTATGAAAAAATCCTATGAAAGGTTTATGAAAAACCCTTTTTCCTAAAATACCAGGAGAAATGCTGAGCATGATCTGAGGAGCGAGACATAAAAAACTGGTTCTGTTACTGATTGCCAAGGTATTTAAAATGTCGCATATTTTATTTAGAAATCCATGATGCTTCCCTAATGGCTTAGCCGGTAAATAAATCACAGGCAGTGGAAGGAGCCATCATCAATCACTGCTTAGGGCTATCCAGGCCTGACTGGTGAAAAAGCAGCAATTAGCACTCATTAGCACTTATTTCCAAATCTTCTCCATGGAAAAGGGTCATCCAAAGCAAGTTAAAAGTGTCCAGTGTCGAAGTTCTTTGACAGTTTAATGTTTCTGACTGAAACTCATTTGCAGTTTACCGGCAAGGTAGCAGAATGTAGGTAGGGCTTGTGCAGATTTGGGATCCGGGGTTTATTTCTATTGTGACTCACAAAAGAAATTTGTGCTGAAGGTGTTCCTGCCCTCAGGGCATTTACAATACGTATTTCTCATGGATTCATTACCCACGGAAAAGCAATGGAAAGTGCTACAGAAACCACCACGGCAGCCTTTCCTTCCGGAAGGGGCTTTCAGAGCATCTCACTCTTGCCCATCTTTCTACCTAGCTGCCTGTTTTCATAATATGTTTAGGAAAGCTCTTGATCAAATTAAGTTAAAAATGGAGATCCATGATGTATGATTCCATCACACTTTTTTTTTGTTTTGTTCCTTTCTGGGGGTATTCACACTCCAAAGAACACCAAATCCCAAAGGGCAAACACTTTGGGACAGAGGCCTTCCTGCAGACACTTCCCTCCCCTTTTACATGCACAGCCCCATTCTGCATCTCCTTTTCAAAAGATCTGTTATCCCTTTCCCAGGTGTATGCAAGTACAAGGGATACCAGATGAGCTTTCTTCCCCTTGCTGTGAGATGAAAGAGAAAAACCTGTCTCCAGGCGATCAGAATCTGTCACCAAGCCCACTGGGTCTTTTTGCAGCTCAGTGATGCCAATCAAATGGTTTCTATGAGAGACAAACTGCTATTCCTGGACTCTGGCTGACTTCTTGCTGTGGATCATCGGCTCCTGGAAAAGAGAGAAAACCCAAATCCAAACCCAGTGCTGGAGCTGAATTTCCTCTCCCGTTCAGCCCTGTGCACTGAGAAGGGCTGAACCACCACATCCCCAAAAGAGACAGGAAAGCACTGAGGGCTTCCACCTGGAACCAGTGGAATCAAGTATGGATACCACTTTGAAAGGGCACGTGGCAACCCCAGGTGAGATCTGAAGTTTGAGGAGCATTGTGTCACTGGATAAAGCAGAAATTTTCACACCGTATGGAAAGTGAGGGAATAGGATGAGGAAGGGTCTCAAGTAA
This sequence comes from Oriolus oriolus, assembly GCA_013400235.1. Lineage (NCBI taxonomy): Eukaryota > Metazoa > Chordata > Aves > Passeriformes > Corvidae > Oriolus > Oriolus oriolus. Next base: position 6,410 of record VXBT01000728.1, read on the forward strand.
GACTGAGCATAATCAACATTATTCCTGCAGATTCCCCAGACTCTCTTTGTAGCTTGCCTTAGGGCTGGGATTATTTTCTCCTCTGAGGGCTCTCCCTGCTCATCTTTGATATCTGTTGGCTGATGTCTTTTAGAAACAACATGGAGCTCAGCCCCTTTTCCCTGATTGAAGAAGTCAGATTTTGCCTTTTCTAACAAATCACATTTTCTTGTGATAACTATGAACTGTCCTGTGAGCAAAAAATCCACTGAGAAAAATGTCCTTCCTGACCCTGGACCCAGGGTACAAGTGGCAGGTGCGTGCTGAAAGAGCAGCAGACAATAATTAGCCAAAATGCTCATGCAAGTGCCTAAGCAGCCCTGGATGGGAAGAAACATGAATTTGTGGAACAGCAGGGACTGGAGACAGCTCTTAGTGCATTCCTGACTCCAAAACCAGGACATGAGGGGCATCTTGCTGTCACAGAAGCAGCAGGCAATAACTTGGAAAAGGTAGCCAGAGAAGGCAGGTCAGTCCCTTTGCTGCCTTCTACCCTGCACAAGCCTTCAAAGATGGTATCACAGGCCAAGTTGCTCCTTCTGGGATTAGAGCCTGACATCCAGTGCAGTTAGAAAAACAAATTTCATGATTACAGTAGTTTTTTTCTAAGCAATTTGAGTTCGCAGTTGTCCTCCATCTCTGGGGTGCTCCTTGGAGAAATCTGTCTGGCACTGGAGCATCTCTCCTGTGAGAAAAGGAAGAGAGAACTGGGAGTGATCCATGTACAGAAGAGAAGGCTCAGGGGTATCTCATGAATCTACATAACTGTGGCAAGTGGAATAGCAGTCAACAACGTGTTCTGGCAGCCAGGAGGGCCAACCGTGTCCTGGGATGCATCAGACAGGGAAGGGAGGGGATTGTCCTGCTCTGCTCTGCACTGAGGGAGCCTCACCCCAACTCCTGGGGGCAGTTTTGAGCACCACTATGTAAGAAGGACATCAAACTATTCAAATGTGTCCAGAGGAGGGTGACTAAGATGATGAAAGATCTCGTGGGCAAGACTTAGAAGGAGCAGCTGAGATCACTTGGTTTGTTGAGCTTGGAGAAGAGGAGACTGAGGAGAGACCTCCTCACAGTCTGCACCTCCCTCAAGGGGAAGGTGGAGGTGCTGGTCTTCCCTCTCTGGTGACCAGCAACAGGACATGAGGCAATGAAAAGAAGCTGCATTGGGGATGCTATCCAGTCTGAACTCTGGGCTCAGTGAAAAGGTTCTTCACTGGGCAGGTGGTCAGGCACTGGAAGAGGCTCCCTGGGGAAGTGGTCAGCACCAAGCCTGACAGCATTCAAGGAGGGTCTGCACAATGCTCGCAGTCACACAGTTTAGTTTTAGGTAGTCCTGTGAGGAGCAGGGAGCTGGACTCAATGATCTTTATGAATCCCTTCTAACTTGAATTATTCTGTGATTCTTTATTCAATCTTTGGCCGCTCTCCAATGACCGATGTATTTCTTGCAACATTGTGCCTAAAGCGACACATCTCATACACCATCCTCTCATCAAACAAAATAATCTCTCATTTTTTCCATCCCTCTCTCCTCCTAGCCCAGAATGACACCTGCCTTTATCCTCCCCCAACAGCTTATTATCACCTTGCATTTAATGGTCTCTACTGTAACTTATCCACTCCCACTGCACTGCTGCTCTGCCAGCTCTCACCCATTTATTCTTGAATGTCTGATTTCTCCTCCTAACTACAGCTCTTTGCACTTGCCTTTATCAAATTTCTTCTTGTTATTTCAGGCCACTTTTCCTGTGTATTATGGCCATTTCGAATTCTGATACAAACCTCCAAAGTGCCTGAGTGTATTCTCAAGTCACTGCCAACCACAGATTTTTATACAGGCTATTTATTTCACTGCTCCAGCCATTAACGAAGCTATGGAAAAATACAGACCTTGAAACAAAATGTATAGTGGTTTCACAATGCCCTCTCTGGCTTCATAGCAATAGCCATTCCAAGTGCAGTTTTTCTGCTAAATTGTTAATTTACTTCATTTCTTCTTTTCCTTGGAAAAAGGAAAAATATAGTGAGGCAAAGAAAACATTAACAGCATCAGTTTTCTCTGAATCATCCATCATTTTTTCTCTATCCACTCATTTTTTCACACTTAATCATGTGCCTTCAGATTTCCGCAGTTTTCATTTTGATTGATCTTTACAAGCCCTTGCTGTGCCATTTTCCCTTCACATTAGGACATTGCTGATGGGACATTAAAAAAGCACCTCTCTTCAGTTATCCCACCCACCTCTCCCAAATGGACCCAGCCATTGACACCCACACTTACCAAAACTGCGTTTTCAGGTCCTTATTCTGCTTCTCTCATCTCCCTTCTTTCTCCAGAGCACCAAATGCCAACTCCACGGCCACTTTCACCTGAATTACTTCTGACTTTTACAGTTTTAACCACTTCAAATAAGCCTGACTGCAACCCAGAACAGTCAGCTCTAAAATAACACCCTGTACCTTCTGAAATACAAACTGTCCTCTGGAAAAAATTCTATTAACTCTCTGTCTTTTCAAGTCTTCCCAAGTTTGGCACTTTCCCAACAGATTCTCAGGTATTATTTGGAAATACTGGTGGATGAAAAGTTGGGCACAAGCTGGACATGTGCACTCACAGCCTGGAAAGCCAAACATGTCCTGGGCTGCATCCCCAGCACCACGAGCAGCAGATCAAGGCAGGGGGTTCCACCCCTCTGCTCTGCTCCGTTGAGACCCCACCTGAGTGCTGCATCCAGCTCTGGTGTCCCCAGTACAGGAAAGACATGGACCTGTTGGAGCAAGTTCAGAGGATGGCCACAAAAAGGATCCCAGGGCTGGAACACCTCTTGTTTGAGGAAAGGCTGAGGGAGGTGGGGAAAGCTGGGGAGAGCTCTGGGTAGACCATATTGCAACCTTTCAGTACTTAAAAGGGGCTTATTGGAAACATAAAGAGAGACTTTTACCAGGGGCTGTAGTGACAGGACAAAGGGCAGCAGCTTTAAACTGAAAGAGGGCCAGTTTAGACTGACATTAAGGGAGAAATTTTTCTGTATGAAGGTTGTGAGACACAGGAACAGGGTGCCCAGAGAAGTTGTGGTAGCCCCATTCCTGGAAGTGTTTGAGGACTAGAAGACATTTAAGAGTCCTTTCCAACCCAAACCATTCTGTGATTCCCAAGCTTTGCAAACACACTATTGGTGTTCAGCATAGTGCCTCCAGCCTTTCCTGAGCGACAGGTCTGTGATCCAGTGCTGCCGTTCATCTCCCCAAGTCACCGCAATGCACATCAATCATTCCTGACACATTCTGACACTGAGCTCCTCCTGTGTATTCCTCATTCTGGTGTACAGACGTTTTAGCTTCACATGTTGTTCGTTCTCCCTCCTGGATCTTACAGTCCCAGCTCTGATGAATAATTCATTTACGTCAGTGAAGTGCTACAGTCTGTCAGGACACAGTTTCATAGCAGAAGCCAAGACAGAACCCAAAATTTCAAGCCCCTCCACCAGCTGGATTTGAGCTCTAAAGACTAGGAACAACAAGTATTGATTATTCCTTTTCTTTTGGACAGTGATGCTGTTTAGGAGCCACAAACCTCTCCTGGAAGTTCAGCTGTAACTAGCATCCTTCCCTGAAGAAAGGTTCTGAGCAGCCAGTGTTTATGACCAACCAGCCAACCAACCTTTCCCCACAAGCTGCCAAAACACATTCTTGAAGAAGCCTGGCCAGCTGTTAAGAGGACCTCAGAGCAATCACAACACTATTGATACCCAGGTAGTACATTGCTGCAATAGTTTTCATGAAGAAATATAGCAGGATACCTCCCTCCCCCAGTCTGCCCTCCCCAAAAGAAAGATCCAAAAAACCCCAAACCAGACTTACTGCAGTGCCAACATCATTATTACTACAAAATCCTGTAATCACATATAACTGCATAAGGGCTCTGTATCTTTGAGAAAGCTTCAAGTCTGCACAAAATACACCAGTTATGGCAACAAGTCTTATTTCAGCTCTGTATAATTTCAGGATGGCCACAAGTTGGAGATTTTCTCTTTACACAGGTCCTCAAATTCAAATAGAAGATACCGTTAATTCAACATCCAGACAAGCTTTTGGTAAGGTAGATTTATTAGGCCTCTAAACATCAGTGTTAACCAAGTATCCTTCATGAATCAAGAGCACTATGGTCTGTTTCTGTGTTACACTTTAGGTCCATCTTCTCTTGGCCAAAATTATGTATTTTAGTTCAATATTATTTCTTGAACTAATGTCCAAAATGTAACATGTGTCCAAATACAACCAGAATTCACACTTTTGGCCTCTGAGGTTGAAATCAGTTACCAGTTGCCAAGCTGATTTACCTATTTATGCTCACTGACAAACACCCTGTGCTCCTCTGTGGCTATTTGACACTTCAAATTTGGGACAGTCTGTGAAAGCTGAACTCAGCCATGCACAAAGCATCGGAAGGATTTTTACACAGTTTGTGCCACATTATTACCCATCTCTGCACTGCCACTGATCCGTTTTGGGGTCCTTTCACCTGGCAATGCTCACCTGAAAGCCTCAAACCAGGAGTGTGTAACTGTCTCTGTTGCCCAAATGAGCACCTGAACTGCATCTCACAGGGTACCTTTTTTCTGCATCCTGGACATGAGCAACAGGTGAGTACGTAACATTGAGATACATGAGATTTCTAGCTACAGGTGTCAGATGCAGTTATGTGGATTTTTACAAGCTGTGATCAGAATCCAACAAATGCCACTGATTTTACTGAGATTCAGACCTGGATATTATCCCCCTACTTTTAGGGTTCTGAGGGTTTTTTAGGTATTACAGAGCACCACTCAAAAACATGTCTTTAAAGGCAAGAGGGAGGGAAAAGTGGATACAGAGAGGTTTTAAAATTCAGATCAGTATTATCCATGCTGCTGCTGCCAATTCTGATCTTAACATATATCAAATAAGAGGCTGGGGGATGACGAAACACATGGACAGCACCAGAGAAAGAAGAGTTGAAAGAGAACAAACAGAATGGACAGTCTGAAGCGCAGAAGGACAGGAGTGTTACTCCAAATCCTGAACTAAGCCAGGACATGATAATAACTGCTACTTATGGGGCTACAGCAATCCTGATCCCCACTATCCACCTGGGAGATTAAACATTACAATTATTGGCTGTGAAACAGTGAGGACTTCTCCTTGGCAGAGCTGCAGCCAAAGAACTGAATCTCACTGCTGGAGCCATCAGACACAGCCAGACTTCTGCAGGGTTTGGCAGGCACAGGATCTGTGTAAAATGACTGCATGTTACCCCCCTCTAAAATTTCTCTTTGTCATCTAGATGAGACTGCAAGCATCTTTACACTGTTTTAAGCATATAATTAAGAATATATAGTATATAGTTGGCCCTTACTCATCAAATGGTGATGATATAATTGAATTCCATGAACAAGGACCTGAACAGTTGGAATTTTGTATTTTCAAATTTCTGTATATGATGGCTAGAGGCAAAAACTGTGTTTATAATGAAACAGAAAAGAGTGTCATATACTATTCAGTGTAAAATTGATCTGAAGCATTTTTAATCTATCAACATTGGCTCCCTCAGCTCCCCAAAAGGAATATGTTTGTTAATTATGCTAGGAGATCAAAAGGACATATGGAGTGAAGATTCCTTTAGAAGAGGAATCTTTAATTTACAGAAACAAAATTCACTGTCTGGTTACCTGAAGTTAGGGGAAAAAGCAAAGTACATCTAAAGTATGTATTTAAACTGTAAGGATATGGTATTTTGGGGGACCTGATCATGTAGACCATATTGTTATATTGGGCATTGTTTCTGTACCAGGGCCTGAACATGGGACCAGCATTTTTGCTCTTCTACCTTTTATGGTTCTTCACTACAACTAAGCCCACAGGAAGCAGGACAAGTTCCTGCAACTCTAAACTACAGCTCATTATCAGTGTTGGATAGCTTGGCTGAGCAGCCCATGAATTCAGACTGGGCATCGGTCAGCATTTCATAGAAGAGAAAAACTCCCAACCTACCCACCTAAAGGGACACTCCAGAGTACACAGGGTCCCATCACCAAGTATGTTCTGGTGAACATTCAGCAAAGGCAGCTGAGAAAACAGTAAATTCATTTGTGGAGCCCACATGGACGAGGTGGGAAACTATCTTCCAGCTTTAAACTAAGACTGTGTTTTTAAAAACAATACTCTGAGTTCAGAAGCATTCATGAATCTGTTGGAAGTTCCAGGGCATCATCTGGAAATGTGGAAAGGAAATGTGGTTAGATCATCACGACAGTTTAAGTTATGGCTAGAAACTTCAAAAGAAAGAGGAAAGCATTGTTAATTTTTTACACCTTGAAGTTCCTACTTGATTTAGAGACATTAAACTCAAATTTGAGAAACACTCATCCAAAGTCCTGCAGTATGGCAGGATTAGGTATAGCCCAGCCCTGAGTTAATGATCATCTAATTGGAATACAAAAAGCTATTGAGAATCAGGGTCCAGTGCTTCAGAGGCAGGGCAGACCTGTTCTGACTCCAGGAGCTTTAATCTGTGATGTTTCATCAATGTGTGTCATAGAATGAAATTCTTAATCTGCATAATCTTTAACTCCAGTAAGTTTTCATTCAAAAGTGAAGCTAAATAAAGACAGTAAGTAATAATTTAACATCTTAGCTCAGATTTAACATCCAAGAACAGATTGTAACCAAGCACCATTCCAATCTGACAGCAAAAGCAAGGCAAATAAACACAAACAGCTTTATACACACACACACACACAGAGTATCACATAACTGGTTTGAAATAGGAACCAATTTCCAGGGGTTATGAACCTCCAAATGTCCTTTTGTTTCAATGGGAACTCTGCACACTGTTAATAAATTACTGATGCCATGCAAACACCTATATCCAAAAGTCAGCTGGTGATTCACCTAAAACTGTCCTCCCCCACCTCCCAAATAACAGCAATTGGTAACAAGAGCTTCTGTTTCCCCAAATTTAGCCAAGCTTCCCTTGATACAGAAAACATGAAGTACCAAATGAATACTGAATTTTAAGAGCTGAAAGAATAAACAGCTTTCTGAAGAAACTCAAGAGATGTGACACAAAAGAAACAAGACTGAGTCTGCATATAAAATTACAGGTTGATGTTAACTATATATATTAAAGTCACAGATGATGTCTAGTATGTAATCATGTTAAAAAATCAGGTTTCAAGAAAGCTTTACTATGAAAATGAAATGAAATATGGTGAAGTTAAACAAATTTTGTCACTTTAGCAACTGTGAAAATATTACTTTACTTGAAATGCATTCAGAATTTCAAATTCCCAATATGTAAAATTTTCAAACCTTAAGTAGGCTACTACAGCTATAGCTGCTCTCTGAAATGAAATATTAGCCCTTGTAACAAAGAAGAAAATCCCTTCTCCATTTTTAAATTTCTTTTTTTACATAAAAGATGAGAAGTGCTCCCAAAACAAAATCAATTTACAATTTTAAAAGGTTACTACAGATAAAAATGTACATTCCTTTTTCTTTGTGACTACATTTTAAGCAAGACTGTGCCTAAATTCAGAGAATGCTCCATGTTTTTACTGCAGAAGCATTACATGTTGCCATATTTACACTGGGGAGTCCAAAGGCGTAGCTCAGTGGCATCAATCTTCACATTACGAGATGAGAAAGCAGTCGTTCAGCTGCACTCAGGTTGTTGCTTCTTTGCACCTGGAATCCAGTGAGAACTCACCCTGACCTTCTGTGTTTCCCTGAAAAAGCTTTTTTACCCTTTTGTATAAACCAACAGACACAGAGGATGAACAGCTCTTCAGTTCTTTCACTGACTATAAAAAGCAGGTTTTCTTTAAATCAATAGTTTAATAGTTATGCTAAATACAGCTTTTGCCACATTTCTTGCTTGTAATTCAATGTAATGCTTCTGGGTACCTCAGTCATCATCTTGCTGGTTTCTTTTCTGTCAACAGAACAGAAGAGTTCATAACGTTAGGACACAGTTACCTGAAGTAAGAGCACTAATAAATCATGACAAGTGTTTCCAGATACAAAGGATTACACAGTGACTGCATTTCTAAGCCATTTTCTGGAACAGTAAGAGATAATGTTTCCAGCAAATGGAAGAGAGCAATATCAACCCTCTCTCTCATCCCAAACTATAGAATTTTATTTCCAGTAAAGAACAAGATTTGCCTTGTCCATTAACTCATGCAATATACAAGACCCAGGAAACATAATTGTAGTGGCAAGAGTCAGTGATCCAGATGCAGGTAACCTGCCCTCCCTTCCCTACCTTACAAAGATGTCATGTTTTCATGCCACTGTGCATCAAAAGAACAAAAAAAGTGGACTGAAAAAGGAACAACTCTTTCATGGTTTTTCCTAATATATTTGTCTTCTAACTTCTAAAGAAAAAAGTTAAAAACATTAAAAGTTAAAAGCATTAGCTCCAGGCGTTCAAAAAGCACATTTCCATTCATACTACGTTCATATTTACATTTCAGTAAGAAAGGAAACAGCTCAGTCCTTCAGTAAGATTAGTCAAACTACATTCATTGCTTCCCATAAAAATAAAATTAATTAACTGAAGTGAGAACAGTATGCAAGCTTGCTCTCCATCACTTCAGAAACAATTAACCCAACAATACATTGTGTGATGGCTTCATACATTGCTTTTTCTGTAATTATGTACTCTGTTAGTTACAAAAGCGCAGTTCCAGGGACTTTGGTGTTTCCATTTGACAAAGGTGGAAGGTCAGAGATTTCTTCTGCTACTTCTTACCAGTTTAAGAAAGTCGATCAGTTTGTGAACGTCCTCCCCTGTGGAAAGGTCCACGAAGTCCTTGGGCAGTCGGTAGCTCAGGTAGGGACTGGGCTGGACGGTGACTTTGCTGTTCGTACAACGGAACACTGGATAATCCTTTGGAAAAGACACCAGAGATAAGACAAGAACAGTGGACATGAATAAAGCTAGAAATGTTTCTGGAACTCCTCCGTGAGACTGAGTCACGTTGCCAATGAGTTTATTTGGCACTCGTTCAACTGAATTTGCGCTTTCTAAAAATTGTAGGTTTCGTATAAAACCTCTGCCCACTTAGGAGCAATTTAAAATGTCAAACATGCTAAACAGTCAAATAATGGCTTTCATTGCCTCACTTTAAAGTTTCGACAATGTGTCAGTTATTAATGTATTTAATAAACTCATGCTTATGACAGTGCTGGAATAATGGAGCTGTAAGGAACTTTGGGCAATAGTATCTATATATGTATCTAGATAGAGAAAAATTTTTTCGAAAGAATCCCTAAAAGTGTCTTTAGTTTCCTTGTTCAAACACATTTGCAACTATAACCTTACTGAAATTATAATCTAAGATTTTCAGCCAATTTACTTACTGGAGGAAAAAATACCTCTATTAAAGGGCCAGAAGTATCTCTAAATGCTCACTTGTAGCAATAGCTTTTGGGGAATAATAAAATTTTCAGTTCAGCACATTGACATGCCATGCAATTGCCAGCTGTACAGCAATAAACAGCTTCATTTTAAAGAGAGATCAGTAACTTCACTCCAGATTCTGTAACTGGATGTAAGATGAAACATGACGACAAGTTATCCTACTTTTCATCCCGGCTTGCACTACAGAAAACTCTGTAAAGCATCTGGCACTGAGAAAAAGAAATCCCAAAACAAAAATTCACATGTCCCATAGACAGCTCAAGAATTGGGAGTGTGTTTTAACAAAGGAGACACAGCTTTTAGCAGGAGTTTTCATGGAATGGGTTTTCATACAGCAACAGCCCCATAGTGAGACAGAGACAATGGCCTGAAGGACAGCCTGGAGTGGTGTTTCCCTGTCAGTGTGTTATGGAAACAGCCACAGGACTAAAGAAACTCTCAGATGTTAAAAATCAGCTCAACAAAGCTTGTCATTTCAGTGACCTCTAATGCAGCTCAACAGCTAGGAAATAAAGAAAAGCCCACACTGGCCAGCCATCTCTCTTCAGAAAAAACCAACTGTTTCCCAAGATCCACTAACACATCACCTTCTATCTCCTATCAGCCATCCAAGGACTCGTTAAGATGTGAGGACTCTGTCTCAAGATGCAGTGAGAAAAAAAAGCTGGAATACAAAAAATGAAGACTATCCCTCCCTCTCTGTATTAACAGGAAGTTAATTGTTTTTACAGAGGAAATGCTGCTTGGAAGAGGGATGGAAAAGCCCTGCTCTGCAAGTGCAGTGAGTTCACCCAGAGGACAAGGCTTCCCTGAGGGTATTCCAGATGAGCACGAGACAGAAGTGAAGCTTCTGCTTGTGTCCCCCCAAGCATAAAACTGGAGATGTGGGAAATTGCATGACAGATATCAGGAACCAAGCAGAAATTTAAGTGATTATATAGAAAAGTAACAGATTTACAGAAAAACTGAAAGGAGTGTATCAAAACTGTGTAAAAGCAGGTTTCAGGGCATCTTCTTTGCAAGGGGGTCAAAACTGCAATATGGGCTTGTACTGTTTGAACTAAAAATTCCCTTGCAGGCATCTAAAGCTAGCAGGTGATACTTGCTGAGATTAACTACTAAGCTAGATTCTACTTTAAAAGAGTCTATATTTCACAAGTTAAGGAGCTCCATTTACTTCAGTGGGATTTGCATCACAATTTGATTGTAACAGCAAAAGAAAGAAAAAGTAAGGCCATAAATCCTGTTGGATGTCATCCAGCCTCCCTCACCTGTTCTGTTGCTTCCCCTTCACTCTGGTCTCCTTTCAAGTTTTTCCCAGAGGTGAGTTCTTCCCATGTAAAGAGCAGGGAGTCTGTTACTTCACCAAATGGGTTAAAATCTATTAACCAAATCTTACCCTGCAAAGGAACCACAGAAGAATTAAAGCAAACCACAGAATTAAAACAAAACAAAACAAAAAAAGAAAAAAGAAAAGAAATCAGAATACACATATACTTAGATTATTGTAGTAAGCTTGGTCTTTAGATAAAAAGATGTCAAAATTGAAACTACCTGGTTTTAAGCACTTAAAACATTCTAACATCTTTTACCTTATACAGTTTTATATCACAGCAAGCTGTGATGTACTAATTTAACTTTTTTTTAAACAGAAGATCAGACAGAGCTCAAATAATCTCAATGTAGTTCTGTGCCAAGTGCTTTCAGATGAGCCCACAGAAGTTCTGGCTAATCCTCATGATCCACCAAGATCCCCAGAGAGAATGAACAAAGTATAGGGGAGAGCACCAACCAAAAACCACAAAAAAATTCCCCCAAACCCAAAACACAACCAAACAAGCAAAAAACCCCAAACCACCCAAAAAGAGATTTTCCTTTCCATGAAAAACCACCTCAGCAACACTGTACCATCCAGCAGTCTACAAAAACTGCTGTTCTTGGTCTTAGAAGGGACCCTAAAAAGACAGAGCAGGGTCTGCAAAATGCTAGTGGAGCTCATGAAAGCTCAAAGATGCCGTACAGATATAGATAAATAAAGAATAACTTAAAGGCACTTTTAAATATTTAAATTAAATATTTAATAAAGTTTTAACTTTCACTTAAAGGCCATTACTAGTAGACCACACTAGATTCTACCTCATCTTTAACACATCTGTGTTCCAAACAGTTGTGGTAGTATGCACAACAGCACAACTGCTTTACAACTGAAAAATGAAAGCAGAGACTAACAAGACATGTTAGAAGTAACAGAGGTGGGGGGGAGGAAGAAGTAGTTCGTGTTGAATCACCTTGAGATACAACCTCCAGCATAGGGCCATCTTCTCTTACCCAACAAAGTATCAACTATTCTAATTAAACAAAACATTGTAATAAATTATAAGGAAATATGACTACAGCTGCTAGTAAAAATCTGCGAAATAAGTATTACAGTTCTATCAAACAGGGAAGGAAAAGGCTGCAGTAACATAAGCAGGGCTGAAGAGTTTGAACGTGTTTATAATAAGGATCAACTGGAACTGGAAAACAAAGCTGAAGACTGTGTAGCTATTAAACACTCATTTTGCTTTCTCCTCCTTTCCTTCATCTCTGAAGGATCTTCTCTCTTTAAAAGATCTTGCCTATCTTGATACAAACAGCAAATACATTCAATTATTTACACTACAGCCATCTGGTTTCTAACTCACAAAGATGCCTTTGAAACGTTGGCAGAGAGTAACATGGAGACTGCCGCTCCCACCCACACCCCCTGAGCTATCCCACAGGCACTAACACACTGTGGAACTGGAAATTATGGAAACCTGTGAGATAGAGAGCATAAATGCTCTGGTGGCTCTGTTACCATCCACAGCGAGCTCCTTGTGCACGTGTGGGGAGTCCCAGCAGAGATGAAACCAGTGGTTATGAGTTGCAAACTGGAGCTGGGCCAGCAGCCCAGCAGGGAGCGTGTGGTTGCACACAGGCTTTCACAGGTGTCTGTCTCAGGGCAGGTCCATGGGGTACGGCTCTCACAGAGCACACGTTAAGAAGCCAAAGCACAGAAACAACAGTGCTGAAACCAGACAGCTACAAGAGAAACTGCAAACTGGAGGACACAGACCTGAGTGGTTTCTTATTTGTTTTGGAAGGGCGAACAAGCCCAGATCTGCATGGCTGAGCTGCAACACCTCCACGCTGATATTGGCACCATCAGTACAGAGAGCCACTGGGGCAAGCTCTGCTGTCATTTCCCATCTCTGGTCCTCCTCAAAAAGCTGTCACAAATTCTCATTATAAGCAATCTTTTACTTTTGCTAATGGGGGTGTCTTGTTAGCTCCAAGGCAGCCAGAGGAGGAATCTGTGGGTTTAGATTCATTGTATCACTCTAGAAAAACAAGCTAATGAACCGTCTAATGACAGACAGAAGCAATGGTTGGTGAAGCTCATTCAGCAGTTCAGAGAATCTTTCCTTGGATCAGAAACATTTATACCTAATACTTCCCTATGAAAGGCTTTCACAGAAATTCCTCTTCACCCCAAATACATCCAGCTCAGATTTTTCACAGGAACATTAAGAGCATTTTTCTAGAGAATAAATGTGCCCTGCAAAAAACTGAAAATTGATTTTGAGAGAAATGAAAGTGACGTGTTTTTTGTGAGCACCCAGCAGTGTTTCTTTACCTCTGCAGACAGCAGTGCACCATCTACAGCAACAGCTGTTTCCTTGAGATGGTCTTAAATCTGTACTGAGCTTTGGCAACTGAAATTGATGAGAAGTGGCAAAACAAACTAAGTATCTCTTTTCACAGCTCATTAAAAGGAGTGTATGTAACCCTGGGTCAGTAACCAAACTGCCTTTTCTTAAGATTAAATCCTCTCTCAAGTCTTACATGCAATGTCATGATTTAAATATAGTTTCAGGTGACTTGCACTGTGTATCTAAAAGCAGTAGTAAGGCTATTTATCTGCTATATTCTACCTGCTATTAGTGATCTTTGTCATATGGGAGCACAGAAATGCACAAGCCAGGAAAAAAAAGTTGCACATAAGCGGAGGGGAAAAAAATCCCTCAACTTGTACTATAAGGTGTTTTTTTTCTCATCCTAAAAGAAGGAATCAGTAGATTTACCACACCCTGTAAGCTTCATGCTTTGTTTCACCAAGGCATTAAGCAGCAGGGCACTGAAAGGAAGTGCCCATGACAAAGCCTGTTGTTTAAAGAAGTTAAAGACAGAAAAAATGCAAACTGAACTGTCACATCTCCCTAACTCCAGCTGCACCTTCTTGCACAGTGACAATGCTCTCAAGGCACAGACACAAGCACTGGTCTGCTGGTTAACAAGAGCTGTGAGCCAGCCGTGGTCTGAAGCCACTCCCTGCATTGCTGTCTTACCACAGTGACTTGTCGTGAACTTGGTTTGTTGTTCACACCTGGGAGACAGCAAAGAGCAACAGCAGAGCCGACTCTCAGGCTTTTGTGAACTCCCACCTCTAACTCAGCGAGCAGGACCTGTGGCATCCAACTCTCAACAGTCTCTAAAGCAACTGAAGTGAGGATGGGGAGGGGGCTGCTGTCTTCCACAACCGTATCAAAAAACAACCTGCTTCTCCAAGCTGAATATTTAGAGCTTAAAGGATTTAAAACAAGCAGACAGTGAACGTTTCTCTCCTTCTGTAGGTGAGGTTGCTGTGCAACCAGCCTGATGAGGAGCACGGGCTCTGGAAATTAATCATGCTCACAATATTCTTTTGCTGCCTGTAACTCACACGCCAGGGGAGCGATGAATAACAGTTGCAAACCACAATAGTATGTGTGAAAGGAGGAGCATCTGACACACAAAGGGCTATCTGGCAGTTTACAAGACCTGAGGGTAGAAAGCACCAAGAGAAATCTACAAACAGATATATTTTATCTTGACAGATGAAGAAACACTGCTCATTTGAGATCCCACAGGCTGAAACCTTTTACTTAAATAATCTGTCTTCATGCCTCAGCTACGAGGCAGAGCACCCAACAGCGGAATCTGGTTCAATGCTCAAGTGCTGCTCCTCATTTTCCCTGACAGCATCCTCACGTCAGTCAGTCAGAGCCTGGGCAGGTAATTTCCATTACAGCACGGCTGCTCTAGCCCACAGCCGCATTTTAGGTTCCTACATTAAAAGCTGGGCTGAGAAACAGTACAGTCGTTGCTTTCCACTGAGATACGTTCGTGCTTTGTAAACTATGGCATGATTTAGTATTACACAATTATAAAGCAGTTCAGCAACATTCAAAATGAGAATCAGGATTTACTCCCAATACACCCAACTCAACTCTAATAAAGACTTTCTCCAATTTCATAACTGTAAACAAGTCAAATAGTGAGACTCAAACATATATAACAAAAGTATGTAGGCATTGGTTTTGCATTTCTGGTTTAGGAATCAGAAAAAACCATAATCTAAACACTTACTTTTCATGCAGTAATGTGATTCTCAAAATCAGGTTATGATTCCCTAAATCAGGTTTTGAGATTTAAGGATACATAATGCATTTTGGTTGTGGCTGCTTTTAACACATGTGAGCCTTTCAAGCACAATTCATCTGACCAAATACTCTGCTCACACTAGAAGCCAGGGTTACTAACTCTGATATTGGCACCTGAAGTTCATAGAATTGTTTAGGCTGGAAAAATTCTCTAAGATCATCAAGTCCAACTCTTAGCCCGGCACCTTCATGTTCACCACTAAACCACACCCCTAAGCATTACATCTACATGTCTTTCAAATAGTTGAGGTGGGATGTTTCTCCCCAACTCCATCACTATCTGGATGTTGAGGGTTCTGATCTGCCCAACTCTCAGAACCAGAGCTGGAGCAGCTTGAAAAGCTTCCATCTGTCACAAACTGGGCACACCACATTCACATCCTCTTTTGACCATTATCCCTTCCTACCCTAGACTTCCTTATCCAAACCATGTCCCATCTCACAAGGATAATCTGAAGAAATATTAAGGATAAGTTTTGATGAGTTCAAATGCTGTAGTGAAAAAACACACATAGGGAAAAAAAACATAAAGCCCAAGGAAGTATCTGTCTTAAAAGAAAATGCCCCAAACCTGTTTGTGTTTAAGAGACATTTGTACAATGCCCTTAATCAAAGAGTCATAGAATATCCTGAGTTGGAAGGGACCCACAAGGCCACTGAGTCCAGCTCCTGACCCGGCACAGGACAGCCCCATGAATCCCACCATGTGCCTGAGAACACCACCCATAACTACACACTTTAATTTTCGGTCAGCCCTGAACTGGTCAAGCAGTAGGACTTGACGACCATTGTAGGTCCTTTCCAACTGAAAATGGCCATTCTACTCTAAATTACTGCAGCAAGGATTCTCCATGTCATAACAAAAACTAAGTTGGCTTTTGTACATTCACAGAATTGAGAAAATTGCAGCTGAAGCCAAAGTTCTGTGCTTTAGGACAGACAACTTCTCTGGAAGATATTAACTAAATAATTACGTCACCGGAACAGACATATTTACAACCCTAATCCTATTATTCTCCTACTGCAGACAGTGTTTAACATAGAAAAAGACCTGTGGAACAGAATAACATCAAGTTGGTTTTAGGGCTTTGATTGATGTTTTTTTGTTTGGTTGGAGTTTTTGCTTTGGTGGGATTTTTTAATTTGGTTGGTTGGTTAGTTTTTTTTCCAGGACCACTTCTAGGAAGAGGAAGCTATTACTTGCTTGATCTTTGTAGCATTTCAGGTTTTCACAAAAGAAACAATTACATACTACCTATTGTTCACTTACCCTGCTGTCTCTGTACACATCAAAAACAACTGAAAAGGAGGAAAAAAAAGTTAATTGTAAAAGATACATAATTTCACAGATGTCTAGATTTGAACAGATACTTGTGTACACAGCACAATCTGCAAAGTCAGTATGTCTAAAGAACTGCAAGCCAGAATTGGGTACATTTCTAAGAGCGAGCTGGAACATTTCAAGAACTACTGTTAATGCACTGGGAAATCAGCTGCTGGGTTTTTCCATTTAATGCTGGTTTCTTCCGTTGATTTTTCCCCCAATGAAGCATATTTGATAAACTCTTAGCCCAGAGAGCTTATCTTTGACATTACCCCTGTTTCATTTACAGCAGAACAGAGACATTTCAGGGAAGGATCAAGACTCCATTGTGTTGGACATTGCACAAACATTTAATAAGAGAAAGTTCCTGCTCCACAGACATTAGGATTTCAGCAGCTAATAAGACAAACAAGTTGTTGGAACAAAGGGGTTGGTGGCAGTGAAATGGCCATGTTTGATGTCACCCAGAGCAGACACAGCACACCTAATTAATATCAACAACCCCTTCAAACAACCCCGTTACCACTCAGTGACTGACTCAACGCTGCCTTGCCTGCCTCCACTGTTGTTCCTCCCCTTGGCTTAATTAAACATGACTCTGTATATGCAGCTTTCCATCAGCTTCTGTTCTCTATGGTTAAACAAACCTTTGAGCTGTCTTTCTATTGAGCTAGGGAAATCAACAGGGAAGCATTCAGGCATGGCTACATGCAAAAGCTGTACCAATTTAGCAGGAAGAAAGGGAGGAAAAGAAAAAAGATTTAGAGAAGCCTCAGACAAATTCTGTATTGTTACTTCCTTCACTAAAAAGGGAATATTTCAGCTAAGAGATTTCCCAACACATGTGGATAAACTAAACTCAGGATATGACTGCAGAACACTTGACTCTCAGGAAGCTGCCTGTCAGAAACAGAGATGTTGACCGATCACATCCATGCATGTAAAGCTTAATCTGACATTTCATGTGAAGCTGGCTGAGCTAAGGGCAAACCACAACTCCACAAAGCCAAAGCCAGGCACGTAGCTGGTTTTTACCATGCAGCCTGAAAACCCACACAGCTTTTGCACAAGCTCGGTTGCGTCAATGTAAAAGTCACTCCAGGATTAAGTGCTCCGTTTTCCCAGGAACACAAGCCCTCAGTGGCTAAGCCAGCCATCAGTGCCAAGGGGAGAACAGGAACCCTAGGATTTCTTCTCCAGCTGTTCAACTGAACTTAATACCTGCACCCCATCCTGTCCTTAGTCATATCCCAAAGATACCCCTTGCATCTGAGGGTTTCTGTAGTGAGGCCTGTTGGCTTAAAGCAAGCCCACGCCAGCCACTGAGGCTAATGGTATTTATTGGGATTCACAGCTGGAATTCAGACCGATTGCCCGCCGGTGACTGGTTCAGGACACTCACAAACACTGAACAAGAAGAAAACCTGAACTGTTCCCTCTCCTTAGGGATCACCTCAGAGCAGGAGCGTCCCGTGCCAGTGAGACTGTAGTGAAACTTCACCAGAAAATGCTCAAAACAGAGGGAAAGCCAAAGCCCAGCTCTGCAGTATCGACACCTCCAGAGCACTGCTCTTACTGGGCTCTTATCAAAGGTATTTAGAAGGTTCTAACATAATTTAGAAGTATTTATAAAGCATTCACCCATCTGTTATCCTACTGCTCTGACTCTGCAATGCTTCAGCTGCTCTGACTCAACTCTTCCATCTGGAGATGCTACCAGACCAACTGGAAAAAGCAGAGCAAACAGCATCAAAATCCCCAATGAAACAAGAAGTCAGGAAAAAAGCTGTAATACCTTTCCTTTTAAAAGCAAACAAACAAGCAAACCCAGATTTTTACTGTTAACAACACATATGCTACCAGGCAGTGGATCAAGGGAGATGATGGGAGATAAATGAAATGTGGTAAAAAAAACCACCCACAAAAACCCAGAAAACATTTTCTGCATAGCATTTCTCTGCAGATGGACCAGCATTTAGTGCCTAAGAATAAAAGGTTAACAAACCTTCATCCCAGAAGGTTGCCCTGAAACCTCCTTTTTCCTCAAGGCAACTCAGATGGCATCCTTTACATAAGATGACATTTCAGACCTTTCAGTTCACCAGACAGCCATTTCAGAGCCTAAATCTAGGCATCAATTTCCAAAAATAGTGCCCTGAATTCTTATCTATCAGTTGATTACATACCAGCTAAAATTACATTGGAACACAGAGGAAAATTAAAAGGCAGTAATCAGAATACCAGATCTATATGACTGATCTTACTTCAAAATGTAAGGCTATGGACTATTAAATTGGTGTACTGATTCCACTGGTCTTCTCCAAGCAGCAGTCCATAAGAACTCTTCTGGACTGAAATAAAGAAGCTCTGCAGAGTCAAATAATTAAGAATTTTAATATAACAGAGACTGGCACTTGAAGGTACCTTTTTCAGACAGTCAGAGAGGACAGATCTATTTGACTGCTCTGGTGACTCAGCAAAACAATTAATAATGTTAAAAACCCACCTACAGGTTGAATTTTCAAATCTTTAGAGAAGACAATAAAACTGCCAGAAAATTCTTATGTTTATGGATTTTACTAAGCTGAGGTTTGGTCTACGCCAGACCTGATTTAAATTTCTTCATCATGTTTTTCACCACTACTGATCACCCATCACAATGCAACACCATTCAATTCTCACTAAACCATGTTAGAAAACTATTTCAAATCAAATTTGCAAAGGACTTCACATTTAAAGAACAAGACAATTTACTTGGGCTGATTAGATGTATCAGATACTGTGGCCTTTATTCAAAGGTTTCAGCACCTAACCTGGTGTGCATTGATATTCTAGGAGAAATAATTAAAACTTCTTGAAAAGAAACTTAAAAGTCCTTTATTCAAGGAATACATCGATAATTTAGCAGCAAACATCTGACAACATCTTTTATAAACAAGTATTCTTCTTACTACTGAATGCCTTTTGTCAAGGATCTCCTACCTTGCTTTTCTGGTATAAAACTTATTTTCAACTATAAGGGGAAAAAGCCTTAAAAAAAATGTTATTATGCCTTCTGAAGTGATCTTTCACTCATTTATTGTGTTTTCTGGAAGAGCTCCAGCCTGTTCCTTCAGGGGTTTTTTGTTGCCAATGTAATTCCAAACCTTTGCTGCTCCATGTGCTGTAGCCACAAGAGCTTTCAGACTCTCCCCAAGTTAAAGAGAACCAAGCCCTGTGAAAGCAACAGCTATGAAGAGAGAGATGCATACCCACAGATACCATCAGGATACTTACAGTCCTCATCCAAGAATTTATACTGTATGTGCTTCTTGAAAAACTCCTGTATGGATCTACAGATCTCCTCATGTTGCTTAGAGATATGATCGTAGTACTGGGTGTAGTCCCTCTGTGATATACCTGTTAATAATTTCAGTTAATTGTAATTATGAAGAGCTCTAGGCATGCAAAAAACCCAACCAGAAAAATACATTTATCAGACACAGAAGATGGGGTTTTCCCAAGTTTCTACCATTATCAGTGACTTAGTGTTTAGCTTTATTCTGCTCTGCTTAAATACTTCCATTAGGAATCTCTTCCTTGAACAGCTCTGTCCTACAGTTTGTGAACATCACTTTATATGTACATGCTTTGAGTATTTTAAAGTGAATTTCAGGAGGAACCTTTGCCTGTGTTTAAGTTTCCAGCTCCTGTCTCCTTCTTTCAGTTTTATTCCCTTTGGTTACTGTGGCCAAAAAACCTTGTTCAGCACATCACATACAGGGACCACATTTTGGAACCACGCAATGCCAGGGGTGGAGGCTAAGCTTGCACTTAGCAAAGATGACAGATCCTTGGATACCACAGATTCTCATTTAACTGATTTTTTAAGCGTGGAATAACACATGCCTGTTTGATAAGGCATTACAGGTGAAACCTTAAACCCCAGAATCCGTGAGATGGCATGCAGGCCAGTACCTTAGTGCTCCCATTTGCTCCCTCAAGGGCTTTCTTCCCTATGTGACACTAGACAAACCATCCCTCCTACAAGTTCTTAATTTCAGACATTTGTCTACAAGACAATGGTTTAAAATGACATCCACCGGATTATACACTTGCATGCATCTTGAGTGACAAGAGTTCTCATACAGGCTTTGTCAACATAAAACACTGCAATACCCTGCTTGACAAATGTCAAATTCAAGACCTGCCCCACCACTGCAGAATGAGTAATTCAGGCTATTTACATACAGAAAATATGTACAGAAAGATGTATCAGTGACGTCAGTTTGCTGTTTTAACCATACACAAAACACAGAGTCTTACTGTAAGACAATGCTGACTACCTCTAAAGATAGTCTTTTTAAAAAAGTTCATATAAAAATGTGGATACTGAAGTGCTTCTAGCACAGGGATTTTCCATCTTCTTGCACTAATTCTGTGAGAATTTTCCTTTACTTTGCAAGCTATGTAAACAGTAAGATAGGTTTTGTAAATAGCATTCACACCTGGTGTTTTGTCCAGTTATGTTTTTGGTACAGTAACATAATATTTTTAAATGGGTGTCTAGGACTTAGACCAATCACCCTCTGAACACTGTCCAATCGTTTAATGGAGCCAAGATATATAAATGGTATTGTAAATTAATAAATAATTCATTCTCTTGCTGGATTGCTGTGCTGCTGCATCCTTTGGTCCTTGCTAATACTACAACATAAAAACTTTATGACGTCAGTGGAACTTTGAATTTTTAATAGCACTGCAAAGCTTAACTTGAGCCTAAAAAACAAACCAAGAGATGATGGCATCTCAGGGGATGCAGATGTGTAACTGCAAAATCATTCACTATACTGCAAGTCACTCCTTAGTTTGACTGACAGGCTTATTAATTTTAAGAGCATGGGAACAGGGAACATACTGTGAAAAATCTTGGAACTACCTTCAGAAATGCAGCTGGAGTGCTAGCTAAAAAAAAAATTATCCCATATTGGCAGATCAACTACGTTTCAAAACCTAGTCATGAAATGCACAGGGTGCTTAATTATCCAGTGTACAAATGCTTTGAGGTATCTGAAAGTAAGTATTACTATATATATATATACACATATATTCTATAATAAATCTACATTCAAATGTTTTAGAGGTTATTACAGCAATGTGTATCTCTGGCAGGTGTGGTGCTCCAGCATCACAGAACAGGACAGCATTCAGGTCTTCTCCTTTCAAAAAGCTCTGTCAGGAGCCATTAAGCAATACTGACTTAACGGGAGATCTCTGCTGTTAGGAAGACAAACTCTGTTACAGAGAGCTGGAATACACTTGCAACTGGCATAAATGGAGAGAAAATGGGAAGACTAGCATAGGAACACCAGAAGGAATAGCCAAATAAAAGGGCTTAGGAGAATAGTGTGTGTTGACAGCACTTGGATTAGCACAGCTCAAAACATCTACGTGCAGCTCCATAGGAAACCCAGATCAGGAAATAAGGAACAGGGAGTGTATTCCTAAAGGTTCACAGATTGGATGGAGCAACAAATTGCTGACAGTTCCCAACAGGTACAAAAAGGCACACCCTAAACAAGCCCAGAGTCACCAATCTGAGAAGACAGCAGAAACAACAAGAACTTCGTAGCCAATATCCCTGGCCTTCCATATCATCACAAGGAACCCTGAACAGACCACTTGTGGATATGGAGCTTGGTGCTCGTGAATATGTAGGCATGAAAGGCAAAGTGAGCAAACCTGGTTTTATCCTAAAGCAAAAAAAAAAAAAAAATCACCTTCCTTCCTGTAAAGTCTGGATTTGCTCCATCACTGCTATAGCATTTCCTTGTTAGAAGAGTTCAGGCAGAATGATTCAACCTTATTAAGAATAAATGTGCACTAATCCTATGCTATTTGAGTTTCTGTTCATCTCTAAAGATTTCATGGTAGACCACACCAAACCAAACTCGAGAACAGTACTCAGCCTGAAATTAAACCCCTCAATTCAAGCACCTGTATGTGCACAAGGTATCTCATTTCTTGCTATAGTCAGCAGGGAATAGTCAACACAACCAGAGGAGTGAAACTGAGCTAAATTTATCGTAAATTACCCTAAATTTACCCTACTCAGCTGCCTACAACACATGCTGTAGCACAATCTGCCTGTTCTCCAGCCGCCAGAGGTATCCCAATGCATCCACCAGCTCTGTGCATGCTGTGGATGGATACCCAGTGCCACTTGAAATGTTTTACATTTAGGATTCTGCACCCAAGTAGCAGAACAACAGGTTCTAACTAAGCTACACTGAATTTAATATAAACTCAAGACACCTCCCAGACCCGTGGAGATGTTCTGACCTCCCCAACTTTCTGCATATAACATTCACATGGAGTCATGTATTTGCAGCACAACACACAGCTGCCTCTGTACTCATTCTGCAAGTTGGAGATGATGTAACTTTCTCCTGAATATAAAAGAATCACTCACAAAACTGCCTTTGGATGAGGTTTCTGAATTAACAATGAAATTAAGAATATTCCCACTGTAATGGTGAGCATGCTGTGCTATCCGGCTTTCAAATACAGTGGAAAGGGAGATGTGGCAAACCACATTTAAATTACAGAAAGAATAAACCATTAATTTCAGAAATGAGGTGTGGAAAGAAAGAACTCTCTTCAGACTTAGCTCTCATTCAAGGAACCAGAGAAACTCCTCAAAACTTCATCCAAAAATTTTGTTTTTAAGAAATCCCTTACCTAAAAGCTTGTTTTCCTTAACAAAGCATCTGAATTCTGCACCAGGGATTAGTTCACACCATTTGCGAAGAACAAGCTGTGGAGGAAAAACAAATGGCAAAGTATTGTTTCAGAAAAGTAACAGCATCCTTTTGTCAACAGGTCTGCCTTTCAGAGCTACAGTTTTGCTGTAACAATAAGATGACCACTGATACTAGAAAACAAAACAATCTTAAACTGCAGTTCACATAATCATCTTTGCAAATATTTCAAAGAAATTATATCCAATATTAATTTCAGAGAATCACAGAATGCTTTCAGTTGGATGGCATCTCTAAAGACCCTATAGTTTAAACTAGCTTAAAGCAGAAAGGTTCAGATTGGACATGAGAAACCATGAGGACTGTCAAGCATCGGAAGAGCTCCCTCTCAGAGGCTGTGCAGCCTCCACTCACTGAGGTTTTCACACCAGATTTTACAAAATGCTATGCAAGACAGTATGATCTCATTCCTTATCCAGCTTTGAGCATGAAGATGGACCAGACACCTTCCGAAGGCTCCTTCCCACTGTAATTATCTTATGCTCTTCCACTTTGTACAGTGTTTATAACTGTGAAATCATTTATGAAACAACTTCCAAGTTACATTAATGACAAACATGGAAAATAAAAACCCTGCTGTACAACACAACAAATCTGTCATGGAATTGGCAGAAAGTTGCTCCCTAGTCAAAGGAGCTGATGAGCAGAATTAAATTTATCCAAATCAACATCTATTCTGGTACACACCCAAGCAGAATTCTGTGACGCCTTTGAAGGCGCAAACCAGTTAAATTAAGGACACGGGATAGAAATAGAAAGCAAACTATTATAGTCAATAGGACAGACTGCCTGGGAATTAAAGCATCTCTCTGGCACTTTCTCAAGTTTCTGCATTTCCTAAGCTGAAATATTCAGAAGGATCCATGTTTTTGAAGGCTCCAGTTACTGCTACTGGACGCTGGAAACTCCCAACACCTTTAAACTGCAGCAGAAAGCTTCAGTAACCAGAGATGACATTCCTAACTACAGTGTGAACATGAAACTCTTTGTTCCAACTTTTGGATGTCCTGTATCTTTAAAGCACACTCGATAGTGCTTCAAAATAAAACAAGGCTCATTCACTTTTCAAAAGCCCTTTAAAAAAACCCCACAGCACGATGACAAATGTTGTATTTACATAAAAACTATTATTAGAGAGATGACTAGATGTTACCATAAGAGCAGCAGCTCCACATTAACAGTTTAAAGCATCTCTAGCTGAACATTTTGATCTGGTAACAAACATAGGAAACAAGATGTGACAGACCACTTCAGTTCAGGATGTCCCCAGCCACTGCATCAAGCCTCACCCTTGGTAACCTCAGCAGCTCACCATGAAGAACATACGACTTTGAGCCACTAAACTTGTCCTTCCTGTCAAAACCTGACAGACATGAGAGGACATTGCAAGGAAGCTTCTCAAGTCTGCACTTTAGCTCACCTGATCTGCAATGAAATGAACTTCTCACGACCCGCAGTGCTGAACCAGACCTCCCCTCATATTCAAAGCAACATGAATAAAACAAACATAACACATTTTACAGATGCAAACCCAAGCACAAATATCACCCAGCCTGTGAGCAATTCTTTTAAGTTACTCAGAAATCATGCAAGGAGGCCTACCTCGTAGTTCAAGGAAGGATCAGGGGAATCATCAGTACAGTGAATAAATCTGGAAAAGTAAGGCACAGGCTTCAAAGTCTGCTTTACATGTAAGATTTTAGCCATAGTGAGAAAAATAACCCCAAATGGTGAAACATAAAAATTACTGTTAAATTATTTCCAATATGTATAAAACAAGTAAAGGCAATACATCAGTAACAACCCTCCTTTTAACAATTATCAGGAGGAAAAAAAAACCCACCCGTTTTCTTCTAGGGCAACTTGGAAGCACTTAAATCTGGACAGGGATGTGTCCAAAATGTGAGTATTTATTCACTGTTGATTTATTTCTGTTTGAATCAACAGTGCTGCTCCTTTCCCCTCATATTGTTATGTTGGCATAACTGAATTGTCAAAAAACCCAACAAACTTGAGCAATCTAATCCAGTTTCACTGCAGCATGTTTTTTTCCCAAGTACTTTTAATGTTTAACTTCCCAAACCACACAACAGAGACACATCATCATGCCTTACAGCAGTTCATTTCCATGAATAAAAGATGCAAAACAGCACTGCTGCTCAGCACTTCTGATTCCATAGCATGGTATCTTTCTAAATTAAGAGCCTTAAGAAATACTCTTACAAATCTCTTGAGAGTGGAAATAAACAAAACTATTTCCATAACTGCAAGCAGATGTCAAGGTTGTGTCCCTTGTGGGTAGCTGACTCTGTGGGTCTCCTTTCAGGAACTAACAAGAATGGAGGCAGTTATAAGCCAAGTCAACTTCCATGTACCTTTTTGTCATTTTTCAGTAAACTGCGCAATAGATTCTGTAACTTTCAGAAGGAATTCACAAAAGAACATGTGTTTTCCTTTCAATTCTACTCCCTGACCTTAATGGCAACAAACTACTCAGAAGCACAGAACTGTGTTAAGGGTTATTGCTGAGCACTAGTCCTAAATGCAGTATTTATAGGATCTCCTTTTGGCAGTGAACTTCATTCAGCAACCGGAAAGTCCCACATAAACATTGCATTTGTAAGACATGGCTGCCCAGCCTTCAGTTTGAAGTGAAGAGCTATCATAAGAGTTCATTCTGTATGCTGCCAGCAGAAATAAATTTCACACATTTTAGTTTAGACTTTAATATCCACAACACACAGAAAAGTAGGGCAATACAGGCAGGCTTTCCAAAAGCACAGTGATCAAACACATCATATATATATCTGTAAGCCTGTGTAAACAGATAACATCCTTCAACTACAGTTTGGATTCCCCACAATTTAAGATCTGTCAAGGCAACAGAAACAAACCCATTAGAGCTCACAGTTTTGCTAGACTCAAAATGCCTCCCTTACTAGAGTATATGCCTATCATGCTGAAGAAAATATCCCCCCCACACACAAAGCCAATAATAAACTCTATCTATAAAGGCAGCTGAAGTCCAGCACACGGAGTTTTCCAGTCGCTGCACACGAGGACCTGTATTACCTCTCACAGATTCCATATCTGAGATAGAGGTACCTGCAATCCGCTTCATTCCAATAACACACAGTCTCTTCCAGCAGTATAAAAACCCCAGCCTTAAAATCAAAATTATTCCCTTACCCAACCCTCAAATAGTTTGGGTAAGAGCTATGTGGGGAAGGATGGTTCCTCCTTCCTTGTAAGTCAGAAAATGAAATCAGGTGCCATCCCAAGCCCAACAAACTGTGCAGGTATTGCTGCCAAATCAAGCAAACAGGCAAAATGACAAATACAGGCAAAAACACCGCAAGTCACAATAAGGGCATTTTTCTTGAGCCTTAATGCCTCAGGACTGAGTACAAACGAGGGAAAAATGGGGGAACACAGTGGAACACAAAACAAACTCATGTATCTGCAATCTAATTTTCCTTCTAAGTATTATGAGTTTTCATCGACAAAAGATCACCTCTGTTTGGGGGTTAATTTTGGGCAACTTGAGGCTGCAATTTTATTTTTTTACCAGCTTATTGTAGCATTTATTGTTGAGGCCCATGTGAACTCGTGTATTACAAATGGCCTTTTGATCACTAGAGGCACAACCCTAAGTGAGGTGTCTTCAACCCACATCCTATTCAGGTTTGGATGTACTTGAAAGATCAGAAAGATTTCCAGAAGCCCAAATTGAGCCATGCCTGAGCTGTTATCTTCTGAAGCCTCTGAAAACTATAATTTTGAATGCTATCAGTGAAGGGGTCAAACTCTTTTGCTGTGTTGTGGTCAACATCTTTTTTACAGAGTTATACACAGACATCAAGACCAGAAGGATCAAGATCTCTTTATATGTGGCAGCTCCGTGTCAAACTCCAAATGCAAATACTTGACCACAGGACACGCTACACAAAGCCATTATGCAGGTCAGTTTTCAACACTGAGAAAAGCAATTTAAGAAGGTTTGCAATTTTCTCCAGTACCTACCCTGCTAAGAAAGCCATGAACTCATCTGCAGATCATTGACATAATTAGAAACTATTATGAGTATGATGAGAATTGTAAAATTTATTCTGTACCTGATACTTCCCTGCTATTACCTCAGTTTATTTTAAAACCTTATTTATCAAAATATAAGGAGAAGGTTTTAACAGCCTTTGAACTGTATCTTTATTCCTTGAATATTGAACCTTGCTGGAACTTTTGAGGACTAAAAGAAATAGGAAATTCATGCACCACTCAAAAGAGAACCTTGTACTACACTGTAAGTTGCTAGGAAAAATGGGGCGAGAGTAAAATCCCAAGGAAAAAAATCATCATCAAAGGCTTCATTTTCCACATCCTCTCATGTGGAACTGCCTACCTTGAAACAGCCTATATTAAAGCCTAAACTAACAGCTCCTGTTCCTGCTAAAAGGTATTGGAATGCCAAGGCACATTCTTCATGATCCAACACTGCCTCCTATGTTCTGTTAGGAGAACACAGGCTGTTATTCCTCCACATCTCAGAAAACCTTTGAAATTTCCCTACAATTTGGAATTCAATATTAAAAGCATTAAGTCTGGCATCAGAAATACTGTCAGAATGCAGGGGCATTATCACATCATTAGAAGTACTGCTAATATTTCTACCAGTCTCAAGGTGGGCAGTCAATCATAGTCTACCCATTCTAACAATAAGGAAGAAAACTGTGTTCTATACGAATATATCCATCAGGGCTATACAGAGCTTTTTGTTCAAAAGAGAAGTTTTAATCACTGAACAGAAATCCCAGTCAGAAAGGGATTTTTTATCACATATACAAAACACTAAGTTTCTGAAAGCCGACATTAATGCCTGAAAAGTTAAGATCACACCACCCACAAGACTTTTTGTGAACTCAACTAAGTAAAAATACAATGCTGACTTTGAAGCAGAAACAACATCAACTGCATTAATGAGTACATCACTCTGAAGTCTGTTAATTTATATAAAGTTAACAAGCAGGAAAGTTAATTCATTAGTCTGAACTTTTCAACCAAGGTGTCAGCATCATGACAGAATCCAAACTTTTAAAACAGTCAAAGCAATTTAATCATGCCCAGTATATCTGCACTGAGTCCATATTTTTTAATAGTTTGTACTGAAGCGTTAGATGGTTGAAGTTTTCTCGGAACTTGAGACAGTTGAGAATTGCAACAAGGGCATTACCTGGCCTGAACAATGTTTAGAGGAAGATAGGAAATGGGAGAGGAAGAAAACGGCAAAGAAAGTGGTTTGCCTTAAGTCCTGCATCATTGGCTTAAATTTCTAGATTAAAACACAGATCTACAAATTGCCATTGCCACATATTTACCATATTATGACCCATGAAGTGGATATTTAAGTTCATAGAATTGAACAGGAAACAAACCAACAAGAATAAAAAAGGGTATTCAACATTTCAGCTGTTACTTATGCAGGGCAAGAAACTTTTAGACCATACTGAGTGCTATTGACAAAGTAGAAATATAGTGCATTTATCCTCCATCTAAGTAGTCCTTTCAAGGGATTTGGATGCATTATGTATGTAATTTTCATTTGTTCAGCACTTCAGGTTCTTGTGCCAGCTACATTTTTAATTTCTGCTTGCTAAGGACTAGTGAGCTGGCAGCTAATCAATAGTATAATTAAGGACGACCACTGTTCCGATTTAGCAATAATCATTGCCCTGCTTGGGGACATTTTGTACAAATAACTTCATAATTTAGAAGTACCAAGCAGAGACTGGACAATGATATATACTTTAATCAAGTATGACATATTCATAAACTGCAAGATACAGAGAGACCAAGGTGATTTCCCACAATCATGTCATAAGCTTTACTTATTTACCACCTTAGCTGAGCTGTGCTATCTGGTGGTCTTATCACATCAGGAAAAGAGCCTAAATGGACTGGACCAGTGGAGTTGGAGGTGCTGCCTTTCTGCAAGAGGTTATTCTCCCACCTCAGGGAGGGGGAGTGTGCCTGCTCAGCCACTACTGTTCTTGTGTGAACTTAAGGTGAAATCACTGGTGGTTCAAGGCAACAGTCATGCTGTGAAACCTCACATCACAGCCCCTAGAATGGCTTCTCTGCCTCTCCCACCAAGCCAGTGCTGACTGCAGGGGGCGAAGTGAACAGCTGAAGCACTGACTCTAACTGATCCAAGATTAAACCTGACAGAAAACGCACTGATTTCAGTATCAGTCAAGGTGGCTGAACCAATTCATTCTACCATACAAAAAGTTGCCACAGCTAAATCAAGTGGCACTTGCTGAATACTTGCTTGTCCCCCAGACTCACTAGAAAACAATTAACCAAACAGGAATTCTGCAGGGAGCTCTGGGTACTCTCTGCTGGACCTCTTTATACATGAGGACAGTAAATACAAACCCCATATTATCTAACATTCACAAAGGGATGATGCAAAGTGTGCAGTTCTTTTCAGACCTACAAGAATCAGTCCTGAAAGCCACTGCAACAAAGGAGACATTAAATTTTACTGCTTAACCCTCTGAGCAAGCCATCCTCCAGACACCCCACCTGTCATTAGGGGCAACTATGGAAAGCAGCTCCTTGCTAAGGCACCAAAGACTTCCGAGAATTCACTCACCTCTGAAATGTAAACTACAGATTTCTCATCTCCCCCATCCCTTTCATTCTGTGATACTAGAATCACAAATTCTCAAGGCTCACAATTGTTTCCCAAGCCAAACATAGTTTTCAAACTGTTTTATCACTCCAGTATCTTCTCTCCTCCTCCTCAGTCTCTTCCCCAGCACCTCATGACATTGCAGGTTAGGCATGACCTGACATCAGAACTGGACTCACAGCCTTGCTGTCAACAGCCCTTTTTTTTTTTTCACACACCAAAAAACTGGGGGAAGAGAGTCTCATTAGAGCAGGAATAAAAAAGAAGGCAGTTGCACAGCATTAATCCAACTGATTTCACACTTTTAAAAAGAAAATTTTTATCTAGACATAAGCCACTTGACATGAAATTTATACCTGTTAACCCCCTATAAGGCACCTAGAACAATGGCCCTCCATTTGACTGAGACTCCTAAATAATTCAGTAACGTAAATAAGCATTGAATAATTACTAGAAAACAATCTCTCAGATACCAAGCCATGGATTGCCCCTCTTCTTGGAAATTCTGCTTGTCTGGGGGAAAAAAAAGTAACCATAGTAACAGAAGTATCAACTCCAATAATTTCATTTTCTTTCAGAAAAATCCTGTATTTAAGAAATGAGTGACATAAATCAATGAGATGCAGGTACTACAGGAGGAAACTGTTCCTACACAATTAAGTACTCCCTTCATGTGAGCAGATAAAAATAAACCCCAAGCACATAATATTTTTAAATTTGACTGTAATTGCTGTCCTTAGGCAGCTGAGCTGTATTTGTTCCAAGAGCTACAAGAACTTGGGCTCAGAACAAGCTCTAGAAATATGTTACCAGAAGTCTCAGGCATCTTCCAGGCAGCCACACAAACCTCAACAACTTTAAAATATGAAAAGAACATGGTAAAGTCACACTGTACTACCATAAGAAGTGGCACCAATAAGGACAGTAGCAACAAGTACACACCAAGAGGGCTGGGAAGGCAAAAAATCCCAAGAATACAACATGACCCGCTCTGGAAAGCTACTCAAAAAAACCCAGTCTTAGTCCATAGTGTCATAGCACACTGGCTGCATGTGCTACTTTAATGTCTTTCTGGTTTGCTTTTGTGTTTTTCTGGCTGTGTATAACTAAGATTGTCTGCTGGAAATCTACTTACGGCTGAGTGAGGTCACGAGTTATGAAGTCTGAACTCTTGAAGAGGAGGAAGATGTCACTGAGAGCTTTACATTTGAGAGAGCTGTTCATTGCTATCCAGTAGGCATCCTACAGAAACAAGATTATCCACAAATAGAACTTTACTAGCAGGAAAGAATGCAGACTGCACGTCTATGTAAATATTATGCAACACCTGAAATACACACAGAAAATTATTTTTAGTTTGAGGAAAACTTCATTAGTGGTTAAAAGAGACACAGTAGTTACTGGATTTTTTATGAATACTTTGATGAAAGCAGTGCAAATCCATTTGCAAAACTAAGTTTTTGCCTTACTGCTTCCAGGAACTTTCTTGGAATGCTTGATTGAACACAGCGTCTCTTGAGAACACAAAACAACAACATTTGGGTGCACTCATCCTTATGGTATAGTTAAGGGCACCTAGAAATAACTAGAGGCAAGTTTATTGCTTTTTTAAAAATTGTGGGGCTTTTCATCTTCATCCCAGGCAAAGTTTTTAACTAGTATCCTGAACAAGAAGAGCCTGAGCATCACACAACCATCTGTGACCAGGATAGAGGGTTTTAGATAAGAAAGTCAGGGCTGCCTTGCATCAGCCTCCCCAAACATGCACCATCACCATGTAGTGATAGACAAGATATCAGTGAAGTGGTTGATTAAAGAATCCACCACTTCACTGATATCTTGTCTATCATTTCTTCCTTCTTCAGAACCACTAGTCTCTCCCTCCTTTCAATGCATTTAGAGAAAACAAACACCAACCATTCTGTATGACAACATCTGTTACAAGTTTTGGGAGTCAGCATTCTTACCCTTGGAGCACTCCAGTTGAGTTTAGGAAAAACACTGCCACCCAAGGAACTTATTGCTTCCTGAACTTTAGCTGTGAACTCAGGAAATTCTGGTGCCTGAATGAAGAACAACAGCAAAAATATCAGTTTCAATACATTTAATAGTGAAGTGTAGCCATCTTCTAAAGACTATTAGAGATCTCTACTGCAGAAGAAATATGTCCAAAATCAGTATGAACCCCAGAAACATACCGTATAATAAAATCACTTAAATCATTTAATCAAATCTGTCATTCTTTCAATCAGAGAAAACTGAAAATTCTCCCAGTTTCACTCTCATTACTAGCAAGTACCCCAAACTTCAGGAGAAAACCCAAAACTTCATAACATTCATCATGAAATCTGCAACAGCTGCCAAAAATACAAGCCAAATAACCAAACCTTAAATCCTTACCTATTGGTTTATATCCTATGGTAGATTATTGTACACAAATAAGATCCAGTAATATTTAAACTTTTAAAGAGTGATTGTAGAATTAAGCATCTTATAGGCAATTTGAGTGATAACTTTTCATTAAGCTCTAGCTTTATAAAATATTAGTAATACTTTAACCAATCAGCTCTTAAATTAGGCCTTAAAGTAGCTGCTTAACAATATATTGATTCAAAATAGAGGACACACTGCAAAGGTTGGACTAGAAAACCTTGGCTTGTAAAGAACATTGAAAATGTACGATCAAGGTAAAAAAACCCCAACTCTTCAGGTTGCTCCAAACTCTACCCTGAATGTGGTGCTATAGAAAAAAAACAGGTTGCTGACCTTTAAAATAGTATGAAAGGATTTCAAGCATATGTCAAAGATTTGTCATGTAACAGGATTTATATCAAGAAGTATATAAGAACACTATTTCTGCCTATTTTAAAATTAAATTCAAAGGTAACTTCTGGGCTAAAGCTAATTGATGCCTCTTAAACAAGACTCTCACAGCCATACAAGTGAATAAAAAGCCTCATACATTCTGGCATCTCCTCACTGCATCTTCCCCAAAAAAACCTTCTCACATTTTAGCGCAGAGACCTGGACTGAACTTCAAACATTCTGAACCTTCCCTTCGTACATCACCTAGTCTCCATGGGAAACTACACTTGGAAAACTGAAAAAACCACTTATTTTATTTTTAGACTTTCAGTCGATTCTAGAAACTGTTCCTGCAAGAAGTAAAACTCTTCATCCACTGCCTTCTGATCCAAGCTCCTCTTGTTTTGACAGGAATCAGGAGTCCTACTATATATGTAATACCAGCACATACTAAGCCTCCTTGGCAAAATGTTACCATGTCATTTGATTAACACAAGGGATAAATATACACACAGGAGGAAAGTTCTACAACTGCATAAACAAACTAGACTCCATCATTTCCTGAATTTTGAATGCTTGACTTTGTAACCATCAATATTAATGCAAATCATTTTAAAAACAGAATTTTCTGCCCCTCCACTTCCCTCATGAGGAAGCTGAAGACTTATCTAGATACAGTAGAGTCATTTGACCTGTGCTCTCCTCACAGGTTAAATACCTCTTAATTATGTATTTCCTCATTGTGTTCTATACTATAACAGAACCTGATTCAAAACTCTGGTATTACTTATTTAGCATAATTACCATGAGCTTTGCAAACAGTAAGAAGGATCCTAAAATCCTTGTTTTAAATAATTTACAGTTTAAGGAATCTAGTTTATCAAAAGTTAAGTATATCAAAAGTTAAGTATTTGAACTGAAGATTAATGAGCGTGCACAAATTTGAAATGTATTAGTTTTAAACTCTAGGCTACAAATTCTGTGCTAGCAGAAGCACACTCAAAGCAGGGTTGTGATTATATGGCACCTAATCCAACATGAGCAATTCCACACCATGATGAACGTTAGGGAGCTAAAGGACTGAAGTCACACTATCAATGGCAGACAAGTGCCACGAGTATTTCAACTCTGACAGTGACAGGGCAACAGCAAATGTCAAAAAAAGATGCAAAAAAGATCAAGAGAGCCTGGTTTGCATCCATTATGACCCTCATTCCACGCCAGGCACAGTGCAAGCAGACCACAAAGTCAGGAAAAGAAAAAAAATTATAGAAAGAGATGTACTTAGGAAGAAATAACAGCTTATTAAGAGAAGAGGTGTGAAGACTGAGCTGCAGGGGCTTAGTTTCTTCTGCATCCAGTCTGATTAAATAATTTGGAGATACTCGAAGTGGCGAGAATGAAAGACAGCTATATTTAGAGCTGTACTTCAGTTCATTTCCTATAGTCTAACAAGTGTGCAATTGTTGGGGATGAAGAAAAGCATTTTATTTTTAGTTAAATAAAATTAAGCCAGCAAAACATTTTTGAAGTTACAGACATCTACACTGCCATCCATCTAAAATGGTCTGAAAAATGTTAAATACAGCAAGAGATATCTCTAACCAGCAACAAGTTTGTATCACAAGGCTGAAGAAAGGAAACTGCTGATGAACCTACACTGGGCTTTTACAAGACCTTACCTTAAGCGTTGTAGTGTTTTCATCATCTGACCACTGTTAAAAATAAGAATAAATGAAAGGTTATCAGTTTCCTGAGACATCCTTTATAACTTATGAGAACATCAGAATTCATACAACCTCCTACAACATGTAGATCAAATCATTGCCCCAGACAGCATAACATCACCATCCTGCAAGTATTTTGGCTGTAAGTAAGACAGGAAAAATACTGTATATTCAGCAGAAGTACTACTCTAAAGTATTGATAAAAAGATGCCTGTATATTTCAACTGTGATTTATATCAGGAAGACAGACATTTCAGAACTCAGTCTTCCCTATCTAGAGCTTGTCTCCAGCTCCAGCACTTCCATCCTTAGACCCACGATCCATTAGTTTCACTTTTATTTCTTTTTCATCTCCTTGTTGTACCTTCTGTTACCTTGTACTTACAACATTTTTCAGTGGTTTTCTTCTAGAATGGTCTTCTAAGTTATCATGGCCTCAGAAACTTTCACTGTTTCTTGAAGTAACTACTCCAAACATACTCCTAATTTTTCAAGGCATGAAACAGCATTATGTTCAATTTCAACATTCCCTACTCATTATCACAAATGCAATTATCAAGAAATAAAAATTAAAAAGTCTTCTGTGAAAGATCACAGAAATATTTTACACTTTCCCTGATGTCACAGCATAAATAATCACGTTTCTACATTTTTCATTGCAACTACCACATGGTAATTATTTCTGTGAAGGACTATCCACACCTATAAATAATGCAGAAAAGGTTATACATTCATGTTTTTCTTAAGAGACTTGACATTAATTTGCATTTTACACTGACCTGTATCTCCTCTGCATCATCACTCCCCTCCTGAGCGTGACTTGGCGGATCTTCTCTGAAACAAAAAATTAACAGGAAGAAAAACCATTGAGCACTAGAGTTTGACTTGACCATATCCATTATATTTCCACAGCATTTCCAGCCACTGATCTCAAAATGCTTTCATAAGAAGATTAAACTTCAAAACCCTGGCAGAGAAAAATCAGAGCAAGCCAGTACTGAAAACTGAAGACCAAACACCCTGGCATTGGGCCTAGGTCCTATCCCGAACACCTCGCTTCCTTCAAATTAGCAGATCAGTTCTTGCTCTAAAACACCATAAGTGAAGCTTTTCAACACCCAATTAACGATTCTTTTCCAACTTTACTGTACTCTGACACAAACACAAACTGAACTCCTATTTTTTTCTAAACAAGTTTGATTCAGATTATGCTTTACCTCCATACTCCCTTTCCAAGTAAAAATTCATAAACTTTGAGTTTCAAATGTTGACCTGTGAACTTCTGGCTCTGAAAAGAAAATGTCCTCACACTCAACATACTGACAAAAGAAGATCCTACGGAAAGTGGACAGTGTAGCAAACAGAGCAAGGCCAAACGTACATCCTTGCCAAAAGTCAATTCTTAGACAAGCTGAGTCTCTGCAGTCCCTCAATACACTTCCACAGGGATTAAACCATCAATCCAGTTTTTGAGGTCTAGAGGTCAGATAGGGGTTTAGTGAAGGTTAGAAGCAATCTTGGCCTTGACTGCGAGGAGATCACATTCACTTCTAGCTAAGAAAGTTCAACTCAGAGAAAAAATGGTTTCTAAAAGGGATTTTAACTGCAAACATCTTAAAAATGCAATTTAAGTCAATCATGCAGGTGTCCACCACTCCACGGAAGACAGCAAAATTGTAGAACACAGCTGTTAAGTCAAACCCTCAAATTCAGCTTTTCTGAAGGCTTATTAAAATAAACAGCTGCTGCTAAATAAATTGCACAGAGGCAGGTGACAATACTACTTCTGATCCAAAATGGTTTAAGAAACAATTCTCATTTTCTGGCTACTCTTTAATAAGCAAAAGAATTTAGAAATTAAAAATTAAATTAAAAATTAAACGCTTTCATCTTCAGAAGACATTTAAACAGTTTCAATTTTCATATAGATTGATACCTGATTAATCAGACAAAGCTCCCTTTCACTCACAGCCTCACTGGCTGCTCTGCAAGGGGCAAACTACCAGTTAGGGAATCATGGAATGAGGACTGATTTCTGAGTTTGATCATTAACAACATGCATGCAGCGACCATTTCACAAGGAGACCACACAGTGAGATCCCAAGCAGAACACAAAGAGCAAGGCCTGGGTTCTTACCAACTGTTCCTGCTATCTATCCACCTCATTCTTCTCCATCCAAAAATCCTGGCATGGGTGTACATACAGGACATTGAGCTTTGTCATATGCACGTATGCAAATGATGATATAAAATGTTACTAATTATGAGTTTGTATATAGCTTATTTTATTGAGAATTAAACTCAGGTAATGTCACTTCATGCCTGGACTGGCATGGGACAGGTCAAGCCTGTGAACTGGACCGAAGCAGATCCAAGGAACCAAACACAAACCAGCAGCTGAGCATTCCAGAGCTTGGTACACTCCACAAGGAAAGGCACAGAAAAAATGAAAGGACTGTGTCCACTCGGTCTAGAATGAGCTGTAGTTCACGGGTTTTAGGATCTGCTTCAGGCAGCAGCAAATCAAGCTGTACTAACAACTGTCAGCCCATTCACATGCTCACACAGTAAGAGGTTTACTGCAGTCACACTGGTCAAACTCAAAAATTCATTATGCACAATACAATATGTATATACAAAATGGTGCTGTGAATATAAAATGGCATTAATACTTGGAAGCTGGGGACAAAACACGCTTTACCTTCCAGAAACTACGAGTGTTCCATCATCCAGCAAATATTCTTTCACATTCTCTGGCAGGGGAAGTATAACACTGGAAGAAAGGTGAAAACCTCTTTAATACCTTATTATTACTCGTTATAATACAAAATTAGTTGAATAAAAGAATTTGTTTTTTTCATAGCACATACCTCAATAATACTATGTTTTACCCTCTAACATTATGGAAGAAAACTCTTTCTGCCATCTTATCCCTCACCCAAAAAGCAATGCCCATTTTCCCTCTAGGGAAGTATAGAACAAAAATTTTAGATGAAATACACAAAAATGTTCCACTACTTCAAAGCTCCAAGAAATTCCAAGTAAAATTGTGGGCAGCCTGTGAGAAGGAGACAACATGTTGCTCAAACTGAAGGTTTCCCTTCTGAAATCCAAACCAAAATTTGCCTATACCATCCTAATGTTCCAAAAATGCAGGACTATCACTAAACATACCAAAAATAAGCCTGTGTTAAACACTAAAAAACATAAAAGATCAAATGCTTTGATTACCAAAAGCATGATGTCAGCACTTTTTGATCCAACAGGGCAACTGTGTTGACTTTCCTGAATTACTGGTAGTTCTTGTAACTATCTTGTGACCTGTAGCAGCACCTTAGGACCTGCAGAATTTTCTATGGCTTCCAGAAATACACAGAAACACCAAGTCGACCACTTGGTTTGGACCTATTCAGTCAGGTTTTTTTTAAGTAAGGAAATAGGAACAGCAGTGTGGATAGCAGGATGTGCATAGTAGGAACAGTGCGGAGATCTTCTAATGCTCAGCACGGAGTCACACCAGGAAAGCAGGGAGCACAGGGGTACCTGGCCTGCCCTAGGGCTTCCCAAAACACCCCCTCAGGGTGCAGAGGCAGGACCCCAGCTCCTGGGACTGCAGCTGATGGCTCAATCAATCCTTCACCACCTCCACTCCAGCTCTGCCCCACACAGGTCCCCTCTATCTCACCCAACCCTGCCCCACCACAAGCTCATTTCCAACCCAGCCCAGCCCAGCCCCACAGAATCCCAGAACGGGTCAGGTTGGAAGGGACTACAGTGGCTCATCTGATCCAACCTTCCTGCTCAAGTAGGGTCATCCCAGAGCACATGGCACAGGACAGCATCCAGACAGTTCTGGAATATCTCCAGTGAGGGAGACTCCACACCCTCTCTGGACAATCTGTTCTAGTGCTTGGACACTGCCCAGGACTGAAGTTCTTCCTCATGTTCAGGTGGAACTTCCTGTGCAGCAGTTTCTTCCCTTTGCCTTCTACTGCTGGGCGCCACCAAGCAGAGCCTGATCCATCCTTTGGCACCCCCTCTTTAGATATTTATATGCATTAATGAAGTTCCCTCACAGTGATCTCTTTGTTCTTCAAGTACCCGATGGGAACTTACAGGAAAGATGGTGCAAGACTATTTCCAAGAGCATATAGTGACAGCACACAGGGGAATAGGTTCAAATTGAGAGAGAGTCGGTTTAGATAGACATTACGAAGAAATTCTTTCCTGTGAGGGTGGTGAGGCCCCAGCACAGGTTTCCCAAAGAAGCTGTGGCTGCCCCATCCCTGGAAGTGTTCAAGGCCAGGACGGACTGGGCTTGGAACAACCTGGTCTAGAGGAAGTCCTAGTCCCCTCCCCATGGCAGGGGATTGGAACCACATGATTTTTAAGGTCCCTCCTAACCCAAACCATTCCTTGATTCCCGAGGCTAAACAGGCCCAGTTCCCTCAGCTTTTCCAGTCCCTTAATCATCCTCGCAGCCATGCACTGGACCCGCTCCAGAAGCTCCATGTCCCTCCTGCTCTGAGGAGCCCAGAACTGGGCGCGACCCTCCAGGTGAGCCTCACCAGGGCGGAGTGGAGCGCCAGGATCACCTCCCTCGCCCCGCACTCCTCCCACCCGCTCCCATCCAGCCCCACACTCCTCCTCACCTCACACCGCTCCTCTTCGGCCCGCACCGCCTCCCCCAGCCCCCNGCACAGGGCGCGGCCCCGCCCCCGGCGCGCTCCGCCCCCGCCGCCTCAGCGCTGCCCGGTGCCGGCCCCGCTCGGCGGCAGCGCCCAGGAGCCTCCAGCAGCGCCGCCCTCGCTCTGCCCTGCCCCGAGCCAAGGAATAACTGAGTAACGTGTTATCCTTTCAGGTTCTGCTGTCCTCCCTGTGCCTGCGTGTCCCCTGCATGGAGCTGTTTCATAGACTCATAGGATGTTAAGGGGTTGGAAGGGACCGTAAAAGATCATCCAGTTCCAATCATCCCCTGTCGTGGGCAGGGGCACCTCCCACGAGACCAGGTTGCTCAAGGCTTTATCCAACCTGTCATCCACCTGGGCAATCTGTTCTGGTGTCTCACCATCCTCACAGTAAAGAATTTTCTTGCTAATATCTAACCTAAATTTCTCTTCTTTCAATTTGTACCCATTATTCCTTGTTCTGTCACTACAGTTCCGATGAACAGTCCCTCTCCAGCTTCCCTGTAGCCCCTTCATTTACTTGGACGGTGCTCTGAGGTCTCCATGCAACCTTCTCCAATTTTCTCAGCCTGTGTTCGTAGGGGAGGTGCTCCAGTCCCCTTATCAGCTTGGTGGCCTCCTCCGGCCTTGCTCCCACGGTTCCGGGTCCTTGTTGTGCTGAGGACACAGAACTGCGCACAGTGCTCCAGGCGGGCTCTCACAAGGCAAGGGAGAGGGGCAGAATCTTTGGATGCAGCCCAGGACCCCTTTGGCTTTCTGGGCTGTGAGCGCACATTGTCAGCTCGTGTTAAGTTTTTCACCATTATTTCATTTTGTTTAGTCCCAAGTCAGGCATTAACAGAGTAGTATGGGGGGTTTTTTTTAAGCCACGTCGTTCAGCTGTTGTGCCTGTGGCTGCGTGTGCCACGCATGGTGTTGTTTCCATACGACGTTTCCTCCTGTGCTCTCACATCTGCAGTTTGGGGATGTCTCCCCCAGCCGTGGGACACCTCAGCTGTTGGGAAGTTTGATAACGACATGGAGCTTCCTCTAACCCTCTTCTGCTTATGTGAGATAATCCTTGTTGTTGTTTGCTCTGCAGTTATTTGTCCATATTTTATTTGGCACTGAGTGGGTCATCCATGCTTCTAAATACCATGATAAAAATGAAACGTTTTCCGCCTCCTTTTCTCTCTCCCATCAACTTAATTGCTAATTAATTGATTATGTTTCTAGAATCATAGCACTGAAGTGCACATAACAAATTTAAAGTGCCTTAGGAGTTTTTAATGATGTTTATCTTCAGTGTACGTATCTCAGAGTGCTG
This sequence comes from Oriolus oriolus, assembly GCA_013400235.1. NCBI lineage: Eukaryota > Metazoa > Chordata > Aves > Passeriformes > Corvidae > Oriolus > Oriolus oriolus. The sequence goes on from VXBT01000728.1 coordinate 46,763, forward strand.
TTGGTTAAATCATGCATAAAATGTTGCCAGTGTCTCTTTTGCACATTCTGTATAAGAACACCTGTATTTTGTTTGGCCTTGAGCTTGCCATGGGACCCCATTAAATCTGGAATCTGAAATCTGCTGTCAGCTGGAATGTGTGTTTGGATCAGAGAGTGTCTTCTGAAAAGTGATTTAGAAAAGCTAATCCATCTATCTAAGTATTAATATAAAAGTATAGTTCTGATAGCTTGGCTTCTCTCTTGAGCTGATTCACAGACCTCAGTTGGCTTAAGATTTTAACTCCTGGGAAGGATTATTTGGAAACTGTAGAATGGCTGGATGCTGCCTTGAAAGGAAGCCACTCGATAAAGGAATAAGCAGTGGGAACGAAGTTACATGTTTTATAAATGGCATGGCTTTTTCAGGACAGAATTTGACCCCAGTATGAAATAAATGGAAGAAGTAGCATGATTTGCCAGCAGCACCTTCTAATATTGAGCACAAAAACTACCAAAGTAGAAAACATTTATTTTTCCCTGTAATTGATAGTTCGAGTGCTGTTGATTTGTGTTAAGGCAGCTGATAAATGTGGGCACTTTGACATATTCTTAAGGTTGCATTTATAACTATTAAAAATGTCTATTCTTAGAGCTCATTTAATCTTAAGTCAGGTAGCCAGGTTCCCAGGCTGCTATGTCAGCTGTATTGAATTTTTAACTCAAATTAACTCATATTTATATGCAGAGGGAATTTTATGAGATAGAAGAACCTTCCTGTCAGAGGGCTGCAAGACAAGGCATGTTCTGAAAGCTAAATAGGCCTTTAGAAACCTAACATTTTAGTGTTCAATTTAATTTTCAGTCGCAGCTAATTTTGTTTATGAACAAAAGACCTTGCCAGATCAGAAATTCTCCCTTCTATACAGCCAGCTGAATCTGGACGACAACACTGTTTTGGTGGAACTTTTAAAAATGTCACCATACGTAGAGTTACTGCACCCACTTGTGGAGGAGACCCAAACTGCAGAAGCTGGGCTAGATCAGCGTTCCCCTCTCTTTGAGGTGTTCACCCATTTGAGGTGTTAGTGATAATTCAAACCACTGAAACTGTGTATTTTTTTCGTTATTTTAAGTATCAAGTTACCCCTTAATCTCTCAGAAGAGAGGAAGCTGTGGTGAAAACAGCTTCTGCCATGAGATGAGGTTCTAGTACGTTTTTTTCATGGTACAACTGTGGTAATCCACTTTTGAGGAAGATACCCTGATGGTTGTGCAGGAGGATTAGTGTGATCAACGGAACAAGGCTGTGGTTCACTCTCTACTCCTTTGATATATTTATTTTGACAATGTAAAAGGCTGTAATTCTTTCCAAATGTAGGAGGTGAATTTGTTTTAGGTGGGTATGTAAGGTTTTTATGTTTTTAAAGACATCACACAGAACCTCCTGTGACTGTTTCTCCTGGGCTGTGCTTCTTTTGCATATATTTGCTGGGAAGCTTGATCTTGTATTTGAGAGTCACAGCATGAGACCATGGCCATTGTCCAGATAAAACTCTTCAATCCTAAGAGAAGGGAGTTCCAAACGTTGGAACAACTGACTGAACTGAAGTGGGATAGAAACTGGAACATAAGCAAGTGAGGTTCCTGAGCAGTTTTTCATACAAATAGTAGTAAGGTAGATAATAAACCTATATAGTACTGAAAAGGAGGTTCATTGCTTTAAGAGGATGTTATATGAAGGAACAGAATTTGGTTTAACAGGTCAGTGTTTCTTGTCAAGACTTAGGTTACATAAAACCAATCTGCACATTTGACCTCTATGACCTATGTCATCCACAAACACTTTCTTCAAACTTAAGAAGGAGCCTGCCCTGTGTACAGACTGAGGAAATGGTTTCATGTTCTTTAGTTTTACTCCTGCTGATAAACAGAAATATTTAGTCCTACCTGTTCCTTTTAACTGCTTAGTGGAAATAAATGTCAATCCAGTATGTAAGAAAGCTGATTGTTGCTCTTTCGTGTTTCACAAATGTGTAACAGATGTTACCATAAAAGGATAAAGATGAAGTAAAAAATGGGAGTGCTAAAATTGGGTGTGACAGAGGTCTTCACACACTTTGGTGCTGTTCACTGATAGAGACCACACAGAGCCTTATTAATCCATAGTTGAAGTCATGGAAAGATTCCTTTTGATTTTATGGAAAGTTTATGACCATCAATGCTATGGATAATCGAGATCTTTAAGATTATCTCATCTCTCCTGGTGTTTAAACCGGTTTGTTTCTTTTCACTGGCTTTTGCTTATGATTCATGATGATTTGCAGGATTTCAGTATTAAGTTAATATTGGTGATTGTTTCCCTGGTATAAGTTTCTGTGCTGAAAGTGCCCCATAGTTCCACAGGGACAGTCTCTAATGCCTTTTTTTTTCTGCTGCCTGCTGTGCCTTTAGGCTGGAACTGGATGGAGGGAGTGGATAATCTCACCTTCCTGGAGATGCATGCTGAGGCACTGGGCTGCATGTGCAGAGCCTTGCTTTGGGCATATTTTACTGAAAATGCTGCCCTTTGCAGTGTTGGGCACATCGTTCCCAGTAAGAGACTGACGTGCTGTGGTCACACCAGCCCCACGTGCTGCATAGACTTGCAACACATGTGTAGTTTTTTGACCTTGTTTTTTAGTGAAAGGATCAAATCATTCACGTGTTTACTTGTGATGTAAGGTGGAGGTAGGTTCTAGTTGTGACTCTTAATAGCAGACAGTTTTTACCACTGAAGTCCTCTTGGTATAAGGTTTTTTCCCACTTTCACAGTGGAGTGCATAGTCCTGTTGTCCAGACACTGTTGACAGGGCATTGCACCCAGATCAGAATGAAACAATTTGACTGAAATGGATGAATTGTCTGTATGTGTGTTTGATATTTGAATTGTTAAGAAAATTGTCTTCAGCCAGCACAGCTACTTGATAGCTGATAGGACTATTAAAACCATGCAAGTCAGGGATTTGACCCAAATTTACATTTCTCCTTTGAATTATTTGACTCTGAACTCATTGGGTGGAGCTGAAAACATGAATTGAACTTGCCATCACACGTCCCTGACTTTCTCCAACAAGCTATATTTGTTAATTTACAGTGCAGAAATGAACCTTTTAACTTTACACTGAAAGCAAATATTGATTTTGTTTCATATATATCTGGACTTTGCACAGGAGGGGAAAAGCCTGACAATCCTGAAAATGGCAGCTAAGACATCCACAGAAGTTGCAAAACCAGCTAAACAATTCGTCCTTAAGGAAGAGGTACAGCATGCTTGGGTTTGACATGTTTTGTTGTTAAGTAACAATTATTTGTGTGTTTGTGAGTGCAGAGTATGGAATGTTATAGAGGCTATATGTTTGTAAAAACCTATTCAATAGACAAAACACTTCTTCCTGATTGTCAGAGAGTTTAAAAGATGTGGCATTCCTCTTTATTGAAATAATTATACAAATTGTCAGTGAGGAGAGGGAAATCTACAGTGTTGCATTATTTTAAGCTGCTTCTCTTTTTTCCAGATTTTGCATCTGTTTCTTGTATTGTCTGTTCAGGAGGTTTTTTTAGTGTTCAGAAATAATGCTGATACCTCTGAGAGACTTTACAAATTGATGGGTTATGAAACTCAGCAACAGTTTTCTGTTTCAAACAGTTTTCTGTTTCTTTAAGATGGTGAACCACTAAGAATTGCTTTAACATTTGGGATTGTACCACCCTTTATGTTTTCTGAAAGGGTTTGAATTGAGATAATCCCTGTCTCAAAGACATCAGTAAGGAAGTAGTAAGAATAATATCAGTCCTAAGGAAGGATCCTGGAGGTACTTCATTCTTATAGAAGCACTTTCACCCTAAACTGCCTATATTTGTTTCTGTTCCCTTTTAAGTGAATTCTTAAAAGTTAGTCTTTGGTGTTGAGGCAGGTTTGGCAGTGTCCTGCTCTTGTTATAACATAAATGTGGTTTCTTTTATTTGTTCTTCATGGAGCAAACACAGTCTTGTAATTTCTTCCAGTTTCAAGGCACAACGAAAGAAGAGATTTGTTTGGATTATATTTATGTCTTTTTTCGTGGGTATTTTTTTAATATGAATATTTCACAAACATAAAGTATTTAAATTTTGGGGGTTTTCTATTAAGAGTGGGTTTTTTTGCAGGCAGCATTTTCATTTTATCCTCTTTTTTGCTTGATTTTGTTTGGTTTTTTTGTGGTTTTGTTTGTTTGGTTTGTTGTTGTTTGGGGGTTTTTTGGTAATGTTTCTTAGTTACTATCTTTTAAAACAATATACTCTTTGGTATCACTGGAAGTTTATAATTAGATCTTACGTATTTGAAGCTATTTTTTTTTTCAATCATTTTGTGGGCTTAATACAGAGAAGTATTTACCCTCTTTCTGCCAGTGGCTCTTATATCAGAAGTGGTTCTGTAACTGCAGTAACTGTGTGGTCTGATGCTGGAATATGTTCCACGAAAGTTGGAGCTGATCTTATTTGATTCTTCCTTTTCCTGGGAAGGCACATTCAGGCTGTTGTAAGCAGATGTTCTTTACCCATCAAAGTATAGACAAAGCAATAAAAATACCTCATTTTTAAACAAGTTACAATAAAAGAAGCAAACTGCGGGGCTAATGTCTAGGGATTTTTCTCTTTTAAATGAATTACATAAAAGATGAGGAAACATCATAGGGAAAATAAACTCATTTAGCCCAGAAAAGAGATTTGGCCATAGTGTTAATGCCAAGCACTCACTCAGCAGCTCTCAGAATCCTAAAGGGCCAGGTATGTATCACTCTCACAGCTGCAGAAAACAGCAGTTACACGAGCCCACAATCCGAGGTCAGGGCAAGAAAAGTTTCAGGGTAGTTTGGTTTTCAGTCTTGCATGCTCAGCCTTTGGGCTGTGCTCTCTGCTAAGGGGGCACTCGTGAGCACCAGTGCAGTTAAGAGTCTGTGCAGCCCAGAGATCTTTTTGGAGCTGATATATTACGCTTGCAAAATCCTAGTTATAAAATGAGGACTTTCCAGTACATAAAATCCCACTGAATTCATCAAAACTTGCTTATTAAACTCATGTTAAGAACAGTTAGTGTCTTGGGGTTATTCTTTTATTCATATTCAAGAATTTAGAGTAAATGTTTTTTTCTGTATTAGCAACAGGAATGCTGTTGCACATTCCTGCATGTGTTGTGATGCTGAAATTTTGTCTTCAAAGGAATCTAAAAATAGTTGTGTTGTTTCTCCCACATCCCTCTTTGTTGTTAATCCCTCCTTGGGACTAATTTTATAATGTGTTTAACAAAGAGTTCTGTATTTTAGGTAATCGTAGAAAGACAATGGTTGAAGCTTGCAGAAACGACTTACACAGATCCCTTTGGGAAAACCAGGTAATTGCCTCTCTGATGTTCCAGGTTCCCAGTTGCACAGACTGGCCCCAGGCTAGAGAACATGAGCGTTACAAACCCATCACTCCACACAAGATGAGAGCTATTCATTGTGAGGTTCCTTTAGAGTTCCTGCTGTTCAGGGGAAAGAAATTTACTCTGGCAGGTGTGCAAGCACTGGGATTGAATTTGGCTCCTAAATCCTCTTGGGCACATTGGACCCTGGATTGTATTGCATTTCCAGTTCTTCGGCAAGATGGTACACAGAAGGAAGTTTTAGCTGTGCAGCTACTCTGTGACAATCAGAGAGTCCATCCTGTGGCTTTTCTGGTTCTTCAATAAGGGCTCTTTTTTCCCTGTTGGTGGTGCTGGATCTTGCATATTATTGGCAAATTAATGTCCTCTTGCATGTTATCATTTCTGTCCAATTCTTTTGTACTCTTTAGTTTTGCTGTGTTTATGTAGGTGTGGCAACATGGCTTTAGTTCCCTCCCCTTAATGTGTTAGATTCTGTACTGATTGCTTTCTCTAGTGCCTCCCAGTTCATCAGCAAAGTATCCTCTTACAATTAGCAAGATTGGATCTTTTGTGTAACTAAAATTAACTATTTTCTCTCTCCCTCCTTAAATAGGCAAAAGAAAATTATGCTGTAGACATTTTATAGTGCCAGTGTATGACAGGGCCTGCCTAAGGCCAGTTGCTTCTTACAAGACCTCACTGTGTGATGGTACACATTGCTTTAAATGAAAGTAGCAAGGGTAGAAGATGATCTATGTATTCATTTGTTCTTTTCTCTGTTTAAACAGAACTTGGGAAACTGTGAAGCGTACTGGCAACAGAAAGGGTGTTACAGCTGATGGTAAGACACTGGTGGCTTTTTTTGTTTGCATTTTTTCCCTGTAAAAGTCCTTCTGATGAGCTGACAGTTCAGATTTAGAGGTGATCTGTTTGTGAATGAACGAGGCTGTAGAAGAGGTAGCTCAGCAGAGCTGGCTATACCCCTGAGCTAATGAAATGCTAACTTAAGTGCTGAAGAATCGGGACCTTACTGGTGAGAGTGCTTTCCTGAGATCATTGTGTTCACTTTAAAATGATGGAGCACTTCCAAAGATATCATGGGTACCCTGACAGGGAGTATCTCACCAACTGGTGATTGAGTCTGCTGTTAGGGGCCAAGGGGTCAAGGGGCTCTTTGGGACATGATTTACACATGAAAGGAGTGTAGTGGAGAGTTCCCTACAGAGGCTTCCAGACAGTTTCTGCAGGCAGGAGAGCCCTTCCCTGAGTCTCTGTCTTGCTTGGGATGTGTGCCTGTCACTTGCTGGGGAGCTTTGAAGATCTCTCACCATGCATGACATAAAGAGCTTAAATTCATCATTCAGGATTCTGGAGCAGGCATCTAAACATTGCTCGGAGTAGCAGTGTGTGGGTTCCTTTCCAGATCTGGCACTAAAATCTCACTTTCTGCTACACTTGCATTCCATGTCCTTGTGTCTCCCATCGCTGTTGTAGGTGTAGCAGTGATAGCAGTGCTACAGAGAACCCTGCACTACGACTGCATAGTCCTGGTGAAACAGTTCAGGCCCCCAATCAATGGCTACTGCTTGGAATTTCCTGCAGGTAAGTGGCTGAAACATTGGGATGAGTCACATATGGTTCAGTGTGTTTAAATGTGCTTGGAGTGTCAATCTTTATATGTTTTGTAGGTTATACATACTTTATAGGTTAGACTTGATAATCTCCAAGGTCTTTTCCAACCTAGTTGATTCTGTGGTCTTAATGAAGCTCTAGCTGGAAAACCATGCTGAGCTCCATGTGCTCTTCCAAAATAGGAATATTTGATAAGGAAAAAACCCAAAATAAGCTTGTTTTAGCAGACTGGAGAAAATTCCCTCCACTTGTCCTTTCTCTAAGAGTCAAAGCATTCAGCTTCTTCCCCTCATGAGAATATTAATGCCATTTTTGGGGAAGGCAGCATGATTGTGTAAATAATCAGTTAAGGATGTGGGCGGCAGCATAATGAATCCAAGGACTGGAATCCTTCCTAACATTTATCCCTCTATGAAGACAGAGTAGTGAGGATGTTTCCCCTCTTCCATGAAGCTTGATTAGTTAAGTGGGAGGCTTTTAATTGTTTCTGTGTATTATGTATCTCCCAGGCCTCATTGAGGAAGACGAGTCAGCAGAAAGTGCTGCACTTCGAGAGCTGAAGGAAGAAACTGGGTACAAGGGGGAAGTCGTTGAATGTACTCCAGGTATTTGCTATTTTTTATTTTTTCCCACCAAAGGTAATTCTGTCTTGATGGCTTCTCTAAATGTCTAAAACGCTCTAAACCAAAGGGAAAATCCAAGCAGCAAAGCCCACGCATATTAGCAGGGTAGCACCTCACGGCTGTAAAAGTGAAACTCACATCCTTGATGTGAGTCAGCTGCTGAACTTCTGTCTGAAGTAAAAGTTTGATGTCTGTAGGGAAGAAATTGCTATTAAGATCCTTTACACAAAACCCAATTATTCAAGTTGTGGTATGGCATTTTAGTGTAAAGGTCTAAATTGCTGGACTTCTGTGAACAGCATTTCTGAACTTACAAAAAAATAGCTGCCTGATGCAGAGGTCACCCTCCTGTCAGCTGTGGGGAGGTGACAGTACTTGGGGGATGACAGCAATCAGGTTCCCCTGCTGGAAAGAAGAAAGGAGAGTAATTGGAGTAAATTCAGAGGTCCTTTGGACCATGATTGTTCCAATCTCATGCTTCCTACATAAGAAAATGAAGGCGAAATGAGGATCATAAATCAAACTTGAGAAGGTAGGTGAGGCAACTTGGGATTTCGAGGAAACGTCATTGCAGTTGAAACTTGTCTCTCAGTTATTGGGTACAACTGCATGCAGGGGATTCAGTGAAGTTGGAGACAGGTGATGGCAAAATTAGACTCCAACAGAGTGAGGAAGTCTATAAGGGATAGTTCACAGTAAATCTTTATCGTATGGAATGGAAAGTAAATTCGGCTGTGAAAGCAAGTCTTACCAGGGATCTGTAAAAGAGCTGAGTTACAGACGCATTCCTTCTAAGAACATGTGAAAGCAAAGTTTTCGCTACTCTTACAGCATGAATGTCTGCCAAATATATGTTCTGTTGTATCAGATACATTCCTGTGAAAGCTTTTGTTAAAATATCAAGGTGCCTGGCTCCTGCTTTGAAAAATGAACCTCTCCATGTGCTTGTTGGCAGCTCTGTGCTTGGACCCAGGTATGTCAAACAGCACAACACACATCGTGAGCGTCGTCATTAATGGAGATGAGGCTGAGAACACGAGACCTAAGCAAAACCTTGGTGAGTTTTGTACCATTTATTTGAAAATTTTGATAAGACATGAAAACAATGGGTTTAAAACAATTAACCCCACCACTGCATCTCTTCTGTCCTAGCTGATTTGGATGCTACACATCCTTCTAATCACAGTCTAGATGAGCAGAGTGTGTCTCTGCTGAATTCACTGGGGAAGCCCAGATGTGAAGTGTCAGCTGTGGCACACTCAGAATAAAACATTTTGGTGCCAAATTTTAGTCAGGGCCATAAGCACTTATGAACCTAGATACTGCTCTCAGTTGTAGCTTGACTCTGGAAGTAATTAGTGTCACTCACGGTCAGTCAGCCAATAAATGCTTTTTAATTGTAAATTCTAGTGTATTTCAGTCCCCTATTACTTCTTTTTTCTCTTGCAGATGATGGAGGTATGTAATGTGACTGTGTTCCCACTGACAATAAGGTCGAGTGTGATCTTCGTATGGCGAGTTTTACTTAGAAAAAGTCAGTTAAAACTGGTTTTTATTTGTGCTTGGGTAATCTCCTGACCCTAATCAAAAGTGCCTGAGGTTGACTTTGGCCTAGATGCAAATTCCTGTGGGGCATGATTGCATCAATTATCTTTCCAAGTACTGCACCTATAGCACCAGTATTTCAGGAAATTCAAATTAATGAACCCCCAACAGCTGTAGGTCAAGCCCCAAAGACAAATAATTCAGAGAGACAGGGGAGGGGTAAGCCAACATGAATTCATTATGAACAAACCCTTTGTCTTTGAGATGGTTTGGTCTTGAAATGCATCTCCAATACATTCCTGTACTAGAAGACAAACAAAAGTCTTCTTCAACAGTGTATTTTCCATTCTCAAAAGGGAGGTTTCTCCTTTTAGGATTCTTATCCTTCATAGCTGTCAGCTACTTTTTTCTCAACTATTTCCCAGCTTCTTTCTTCCAAACACATTTTTTAAATGGCCTTCCCCCATTTAATTGACCTTTTTTTGATACGTGAAGGCTGACAACTTTTGGATGGTGATGAGCATTAAGTCAGTTTCTTTCCCCTTCTAAAATGCAAGAAACAGAACACAGAGGTGAATTTCTCTACTGTTCACTAATTTAAGGGTGTGTAAATAGTTTTCTTCTCTCCTAGAATTTGTGGAAGTTGTTTCACTTCCAAAGAACAACCTGCTGCAAAGGATTGATGGTAAGAGCTTTCTGATACATTAAATGCACTAACTTGAGCTTCAAGACTCCCTTTTCTTCTCAGGGCTCCTCGGGGTATTTCTCATCCTAGAATACTGTACGTTAAGCAAAAGGCCGTGAGAGACCTGGCCAGGTATGAGAGTGACTCATAGCAGTAGGTGTTTGCAGTGTCTGGAACGCTACACATCTTCATTTTAGCAAGGACTTACATTTCTGTAAAGGTGAGGTTTTAACAGCACCTCATAATTTTTTTCTTTTATTTTCAGAACTAGTAGCAGAGGAACATCTGGCAGTAGATGCCAGGGTTTATACTTACGCGTTGGCTCTGAAGCGCGCAGCAGAAAAACCGCTCCAAGTTCCTTTTATGAAGTTCTAGAACTGGACAATGAGAAATTCAGTTGAAAACTGTCCAAGTCGGATGGCGTAGAACTACAAGTGTTCTAGTAATCAAGGTCCTTTGCTTTACTTGTAGAGCACAAAAAAGCATTTGTGGAATGATTCTGATCTTTTTATTTGGAATTATGTAACTGACAAAAAGCATTTCTTCTAACTGCTCCATCTATCAAGCCTTGACAGAATGTCCATAATAAAAATACTGTTTAATTTTCAGAATGGCTTGATTCTCACTAGATTCCTCTCTGCACTTACAATTCAGTGTAAGAAAGGTGCTTAGTTAATTGTGGTTGGTGTTGTACTGCCATGGTTCCAAAGGAGGCAGATGGCAGAACAAGCGCAGGTTTCTTTCGCTCACACAGCACTCAAACAACTCCAAACACCTGGAGAGGGGAGAGCTCATGGTGGTCTGCAACTTTCTCATGATGGGCAGCAGACAGGCTGGCATTGATCTCTTCTCTCTGGTGAGCAGTGATAGGACCCGAGGGAATGGCCTGAAGATGTGTCAGGGGCAGTTTAATTTGGATATCAGGAAAAGGTTCTTCACCCAGAGGGTGGTCGGGCACTGGAAGAGGCTCCCCAGGGAAGTGGTCACTGAGCCTGACAGAGTTCAAGATGTGTTTGGACAATGCTCTCAGGCACAGGGTGTGACTCTTGGGGTGTCCTGCACAGGGCCAGGAGTTGGACTCTATGAGTCTTGTGGATCCCTTCCAACTCAAAAATCATAGAATTTGTAGACTATCCTATTAAGCAGTAATTTTGTGTGACAGGAGCAGGGACAGCAGCACATAACACCATGTACATGCTCTGGCTCCAGTGTTTGAAATGGCAATTTTAAGAACTTCCTATTATGATTTAGACATGAAGATGCTGTTTGCTTCTCCCAGTCCTAATTGAACTATGCAAAAAGAGACAACTGGTTTATTTGGCCTAAGATAATGACTATGACACCATCCACTGGTGCAAACCAGAACTGTGTAGGCCCAGCCAGGGGATCCTGCTGAAGGTACGAGGTCAGATACATGCCCCGAGAGGGCACAGCCTTGCAGTTTTCCCTCTCCTGAGGACACATCCGTGTGCCCACGCTGCACCTTCACTCGGTCAGATCACTTCTAAGTACATCTTATCCCCAACAAACCCTCGGTGCATCTGCACACAGTGGGCTGCTGCTAATTATGTAAACAGCCACCACTGCTGAAAGGTCAGGATCCAAGAGTTTTAATAAACACACGTCAAAAATCAGACTTGCCTCTGAAATAGATGAGGATGAGCGTGCATCATTAGGGAGACTTTCTGAAACAGAAAACTGCTTAAGATTTTCTTATCTTCACAAACAGCACAAAGTTACTTTCAAGTTAAGCATGAGAGAAGACACAAGAAATGTGACATCAAAGGGAAAAAGTAATTGATTACAGCAGAGCAGAAAAGCTCAATGACTTTAAGGGGGGAAATCTTGAGATTTCTATTTTAATTGAGGCTGCTAAAAATTACTCAGAATTGTATTCTAGAAAGAAAAAAAACAAAGAGGAAAAAAGGGAGCCTTCTAGACCTACCTCCCTATCAAGCCTTCTTAGAAATTATCAAAGACTGCACATGAATTATGTCTGCCACAGACAAGACACAAGAAGGAGTTTAATTAAATAAGTTTATTGTCTAACGCTTACAGTTGTTACATCGCCGCTGTAAAGTGCGACAAATTTTCAGCAGGAACTCCCTGTTCCCCCTTTTCCCTCCTATGAACTGCTTTAGGAACCAGGCCTTGTTCTTTAGACTCACAAAAGCAAAGTGGACATGAAGTTTCAGTGGCACAGTTTTCACAAGTACATGGTTGAACAGAACTGCCGGGCCGCCCTGCCAGCGCAACAGCGGCTGCCCCACAGGAGGCCTGGGGCAAGAACCCGACTGCCCCGGCCGCAGCAGCTCCACCACAGAACCAGTTCACAGGTGAGATGAGTATCAGCCGCCGGTAAAATGTTTGCTTGCCCACCCGCAGAGCTCAGAGAAAGCTGCCTGGGTGGAGGCACCGCAGAGGAATAAGGAGTGCTGAGTTCAGTGGTGGGGAAATGCGAGTTAAAAAAGTATAAAAAATTAATGTAAAATACAGATACAAATAAATTTTTTCCGGAATACTGGCACGTGGCAATCTGAACTCAGGGTTTGTTTTTTTCCTATTAGGGACAGGGAAATTAATTTAACATTTTACTGCTGTGTGCAAAGATGTTTACCGCTCTCAAACTGATACATTTTACCATCTCACTGTAGTAGTGTCTGAACAGCAAGGTAGATGAATTGTTTCCAGCATTACAGGCAACACTAGATAATACTTAAACAAGATAATGTAAACTTTATTCTTAAGGCAGCTGGTACTAATGCTGCACACAGGCATCGCTCAATGCCCATTACAGTAATGGGACACGTAGCACTTGAAAACAAGTAAAAAGAAAATAGCATTATTGGACTAAATGACGCATGTTGTCAAAATACTTTCCCTTTTCACACAAACCATGAAATAGTTGGACATCTAGAAAAATAATGCACCTACTCCTCCAACTTCAGCCTGTTCTTTTACAAATATTTCAAAATACTGATAAATAATAGTGACTGCAAGCAGAATGCCAGTGCCAGAGCCAATGGCTCCTAGAAAGTCAGCCAGTACTGAAAGGGCACCGATGCACAAACCACCAAATGCAGCTGCTGTAGGGATGTATCTGTAAGAAAGGATAAAACAGGAAAGAAAAAGGTAAAAATAAAGGTATCATTTTTTTACAAACATGGAAGAGATTCAACTCAAAATCCCTCATTATGTCACTTAACAAAAAAAAGACGGTACAGGTTAATCTCTAATCTGCTCCCATAACTTCCTTTGCATAACTAGGAAAGGCAACAGCTGAATGGGAAGAGTCTTCTCTTTTGCAGTGGAAACAGGTATCAGATTTTTCCTAGAATCTCTGCTCTAGCTGACACTTCCCCAGCCCTCTTCACCATCCACTTGGAAGTCAGCATTTCCTTACCTGTTAAGCTCATGAACCATTGAAGTATCCCTATGGCCTCTCATCACCATTTGCTGTTCTTTGAGTTGCTTGGCAACCTGCAAAAAACATTATTTTATGAAACTGCTGCAGTGTTTCATAGTCACTTGATGTTTACTGGGATAACAACCATCAGTCAGTAGCTGGTCAGTTCTAAACCAGAAGCACTGTTTGAAAACAATTAAGGTAGAACACCTACATCTTTTGCTGATGAGCCAGACACCTCGATCCAAGTCTTGGAGAAGAATGCACAGGATCCCAACATAAATGTTATATAAACTATTACATGGACAGGATCCTCAAATATTGCACCCATGGATTCTGGAGGGGACAAGTAGTAGCACAGGCCACCAACAGGGTAAGAGCGAGCAGGGCCGCCTCCACTGACATCCTGAGAGGGGAATAAAAAGTCAATTAGTTATTTCTCACAGACTTTGCACATTCCTGTCCCGTGTTTATAAAGGGATTGCTCTTCAGTGTTTATAACAGTTTTTATATACAAATGTTAAAAAGGAGGTATTCCAGTTGGTTAAGTACCAAAATTTCACATCAAAGTAAAATGCAAATAATTTTATGCAGCTGAAAAGTGATAAAATACTTACTGCCCACTGTCCCAATAAGTTCACCAAGAAGTTGCCACTAAAACGAACAGACAACATCTGGGAAATGACGTAGAGGTTTGACACTAAGGCAGACTGCAGAATGATGGGAATGTTGGAGGTATAGAACAGCTTGATGGGATAGCTGCTGTACTGCCCACGGTATCGTGCAGACTTGATGGGTAAATCCACTCGGAATCCCTGTGGCAAAGAACACAAATGCACCAGGGTTAACTTCTGAGACACAAGGAATTCCCAGTATGCCCCAAAGCTATTCCTGATAGATAAACATGGAGTGCAAGGTCTGAGATTCTAGAGCCCAAAGGCTTTCTGCTACAGTCTGGACTACAGATTTTAAGGATTTTGAAGTGTTACCGGTTGGTTGTATTACATTCTTCTAACATCAATATGGTTTCTTATCTGCTAACTGGTACTCCTGTAAAATACATTTTATAGACTAGGGGTTGATAAAAGCCTGTAATGGCTTCTAACTGAAGTAGCCAGTTACCAGCAGGCTCTTGTGTAGTAAACCCAGTTTGCTGTTCTCTGGGGCAGGATCCTTTCTGAGTACACCCAAGACAAACCACATGGACTTGAAAACCTGATTTTTTTAACTTTTTTTTTTTTTGCCAGCACTCAAACTCAACAACTAAAAAAAATTTTTTAAAATCACATTTTAGCCCCCCCTCGCCCCCAAACCACCGTATGGATCCTCCTTTAGTGTCCATTTTAGTAGATACTTAGAATTAAAAAGAAACAGTAATTAAATGTTTCAAGAAAATTAGGGAAAAACTGATAAGCTATACAGCCTTCTAGAACAAATCTGTGTCATACACACCCCAAAGAAGCAAAGTTCTCCAGCTCTGTCCAAAAGTATTCTTTTAAGTCAATGATGAATATTAGGAATATTATTGATGTGATGCAACCATTGCAGTACCAGAATCCATTTTATTAAAAATATTCTCATAGTGTGTATGGCATTTAATGGAATGTGAGATTACACACTGAGTGCAAGTAGGCCTGACTGTAAAATTTAAAAGCTTTACAGTCACAGAGGTAATTATTACTGAAATAACAACACTGGAATAAAAGGAGTTCCTTACTCAAAGCTAAGATACTTCAGTTACTCTGGCTTAAACCTTCCCGTTTTTTCCCAGTGACTGCAGTGTCCAGGGTCCATGTGCACTTCTACCTCTGCAGAGCTGCTATGAGGAGTTTTACCTGGAAATAGATGACTACAGCAAACACAAACACTGTAGCAATCAGGTTCATGAGATTGGGCAGATTCTGTCGGTAAAAAGCCTCCCGCAAAGCCCGGACTTTGTCAGTTCGTGTGGCCAGGAGATGGAATAATGCAATCACGGCACCCTCAAATTCTGTTCCTGCATGAAGCAAAAAAGTGAAAGAAAGGTTAATCTCCAAATTAAAAACATTTTTTTAAAAGTACCTTTCTTTTGGAAATTTTAAGCATGACACACAGAAAATCTGATACAATAGGACAGGGATTCTGTTATAACAAATATGTCACAATACAGGACTTTTTTAGCTTATGGAATGTAGAATGATCTAAAAAAACATTATTCCTGGTTAGAAAAGGCAAAAAAACCCCATCAGTCACACACATGGAAGAATACTCTCTTCCTTTCTTTTCTGGGAGCAGGAGGATGTTTGGAAGGAAGACATAATAAACAAGGTGAAGAGCAGCTTTTAGAAGAACAGTAATAAAAATGCAACAGAACTACTAAGAATTAGGTTCAAATGAAAGCAAACTAAAAACATGGCTCAGGATTTCAAATGAATGCAGTAAATGACTTAATTCCTTGATGCTGTATCTTAAGGTGGTATTTCAGGGGTCTCAAAACCACCAGATGTTGTCAAAGACTGGCTGAGGAATGAAGAGATTACAACCTCTGAAGAATCAAACCAGCTTAAGGTAACTCAGAGGCACCAACTACAGAAGTATCCTATAGCCACAAGCAACAGCTGGATCACAAATAATTCCTGTGAATGTACAGTATTTCCTATCTTCTCTATTTCCATGGACTAAGTGATGCTAAAACAAGACTATTTCAGTTTGGAAATCCAAAAATTTTCATTCAAGGGACTTCAAGTCCCATTTAAACTGCTGCACTTCAAATCAGCAAAGGCAAACTTGTATTAATCTCCATGTAAGTCAGACATTTTCATCTTCAATGTTAATTGGACAACTGACTTCAGAAGCCAATCACCACACACTAAAACTTTTTTTTAAAATGCCATCCAATAAATATCTGATAGTTTATGTGTAGTATACACCCACTGAAACATGTTGTGACAGAGTGTAACAGCACACATACCTCTGCCAGTGTTGATGGTAGTGGGACTGAAAGCTTTCCAGACAATGGTTTCACAGATATTGGTAGCAATAAACAGGGAAATACCAGACCCCAATCCATAACCTTTCTGTAGCAACTCATCTAGCAGCAACACAATCAAACCAGCCACAAACAGCTGTGAGGAAAGAAACAAAACTGAGCAGAAACAAGAATAAATCAAGTCAAGAGTTGTGTATTAATTCCCTGCTTCAGTATTTTCATCATGCTGGAGAGCCATCATTAAGTTGTTTCATCTAAATGTCATTCATGCAGTGTTTCTGCCCTCTCACGCACCAAGGCCTGCACATCTCACCTGGCAATGAGCTCTGTGCCTCTTTTCAAGGCAGACACAGCAAACAGATTACTCAGTGAGCACTTTTTTTTCTAAAACAATATTTAAGTTTGTGCGTTTACTGCTTTGTTCTACAGGAGAATGTCCCAAAGCTGCAGCTGTGCCATTTAGTCAGAATTCCTCCACAGCACTGAACAGCAGCCACTGTTTCCAAAGTCCACCAATTCCTGTATTTTCAAGTAAGCAGCCACTCCTACCTGAAATACTTTTGATATTAACTATCCCAACATTCTCCTCCTTTATGGAATATTTAGAATTTCCCATATCTACACAGATACAACGATGATGCTTTATAGCACTAAAAATAAATAAATTGAAGTCGCCCAGACATAGAAAGATTTTTCCTTCCAGCTATACTGTCTCTAACCAGTCTCAGTTACACACAAAATAGCTCATTACAAACCTGAATTATAATAAGAAGACAAATTCCAGCACCCATTTCAGCAGGATCTCCATACATTCCAGTCATAACATACACAATGGCTTGCCCAATGGTAATAATCATCCCAAATACTAAAACAAGAGAGAAAGCAAATCCTTTAAAAAAATCTGAAGTCACCTACCAAAGAAATCTCATATCTAGTATCACTTAGGCAGGCTGCTTTCCCAAGAATAAAAATACACTCAACAATTTTAATTGGAACACTGCTTACATTTCTGAGCTCCATTGAACAAGGCTCTGTCTTTTGGAGTATCACCAACTTCAATGATCTTTGCTCCTGCCAGCAGCTGCATGATCAAACCTGATGTCACAATGGGTGAGATACCCAATTCCATCAAAGTACCTAAAAAGGAAGAAAAATTAATACAATTGCCATTCAAGCACCTCTCCTAAAGCATTAGGTCTCTTGAAAGGTTTCTGACCTATAAAGAATATTTTTAATAATGCTTCCAATATGTATATTCCTGTACAGGTATGACAAAACAAAGACAGTTATGGCCTCACAAAAGGCTGCTGTGTTAAAATCTGTCATTTTGAAGGCAGCATGTAGCTTTTAATTAGAAATATTTTTGTGGAACCATGCTAATACTGAAGGCCAATGGACACTGAACTCCACTTTTCTGGCATATCCTCAAGGAACCTTTCACTGGACAGCATCTTGTCCCGGGTTGTTTATTCTGTCAGTGTTTCAATGTCACATTTTCCAAAAGTTTCATTTTGCAGACCGCAAAAATATGATGCAGATGCAGAGTTTCTGAGAACACTGCCCTCGGAATCACTGACTGTAGTCAGGTTTAGGTTTAAATTAGTTCTTAACAAAACAAAGACTGTCATTAACATGCTCTTACTCTGCCAACTCACTGGCACAATGTCACCGAGGTATCAACTTCCAAATGTATGCAATTCAAAGACAGAAAGCATTAAAGTAATTATTATAATTTGGTTCTTTCATACTTGTATCCTGGAATTTACATGTTAAACATTACATCACCTCTCATGGAAATCTCTATTCCTCCAGCAGCTAGAAAATTAGGATGTCTAAAACTTTTGCATTCACCTCACATCCTCCAATGACTTCTAGTCAGTTGACTTAAGTGAAAATTCACTTTCCCGCTCCTGCTTTTTATTGCTTTCAGTCTCTCTAGCCTTTTCTTGGGCACTGTTACCATCCTGTTCAGGTAGTGGACAGCATATTTAGTATCATACACGGCTTGGGACAAACCAAATTCTGGAAATTCTGAAGTAGAGTTCAAAGCAGAGAACTTCTTTACCTTACTATCCTCACTGGTGTGACAAAATTTGCTATTCCTAAGTAAGGAGTACCTTCACATTAGAGAGTTCCAGTGATTTTCTTACTTCCAGCCAATTTTCCAAGCTACAGATGAGATCAGTGTCCTCATTTAGAGTCAGGCATGACTGGTCATCCATCTTAAGTTTCAGACTTCCAGCATTAGCTTGAATTTGCTTATACATTTGGTTGTGTTCCACTTTGCTCTTCTAAAATAAGTTAGTTTGGTTTTGCTAAACTTTATGCCTAATCATCTCTGCCTTTAGCTTTCCCAACTAGAAAATTACTCACCTATAACACTGCCAAACTATTATGAAGTGTAACTGACTTGCACAGGTGAGGCATTTCCTAATCAACACCCTCGTACTGCACATTAGTCAGTTCCTAAATGGAAAGGCAGAAGATTCCCTGTCCCATGTATTAGTTAGAAAGAGACTGCTCTAAAACCCTGAATGGAATCATCCCCAAACTTGTGAATCAGTATTAATCTCATCTGCATCTCAAAGATGAATCACTCCTCAAACACCGATTTTAATTACATCTATGTTAAGAACTTTACAAAGTGTTCCAACCTGACATCTGGGTTGTGTGGAATTTGACAGCCAACTGTTTTTCTCCTGGTCTGTTTATCCCGATAGAAAACAGAGGAAGGAGGAGTACCAACCTCTGTTTGATGCAAGAATGACTCGCATCCAATAGAAGGGGTCTGCAGAATCTGATGACATGATTCCAAACAAAGGGATCTGCCAAAGTGCACAACAGCATTAAACAGATACATACAATTAGCATGCATTCATACAAAAATCTTGACATGTAATGGTTCAACTGTTACACTGCTTAATTTTTTTTTTAAATTACACTAGAGGTACTGACACCATCTCTTTTAATCCTCCAACTGGGGCATAACTCAGAGGACTAAACTAAGACCCTTCTACAGGAAAAAACAGAAACCCCTAGAAAGAAGAAGTTTAAATATTGAAATTCTAGAGACAGAAATATGTTTTGAAATATCCCACACAGAACTGTCAATGCTAGACAAGTTCATTAAAAACTTCCAATATTCT
Organism: Oriolus oriolus; assembly: GCA_013400235.1. Taxonomy (NCBI): domain Eukaryota; kingdom Metazoa; phylum Chordata; class Aves; order Passeriformes; family Corvidae; genus Oriolus; species Oriolus oriolus. Next base: position 66,174 of record VXBT01000728.1, read on the forward strand.
GTATGTCAATATTGAGGGCTTTTGAGCTCTTTAATAAAAAGAGCTTCCTAATCTTCCTCATCACCAAAACAGTAGAGCAGGAATCCAGGCAATCTTAGAGATCAATTTCTGAAAACTCTCGTCTGCACCATCTGTTTTCCTTATACAACTACTATAATCTCTCATATACATGCAAAATTCTAATTATGCATACATCCAGCTGCTGGTAAACACAGATAAACTACATTACTTTCTAGCTCTAGTATTATTCCCACTTCCTCCTTCCAAAAAACCAGGTAGGTACAAGAGCTGGGTTTTAGCCTTTAAATAGTCCTTCAGAGCTGAAATCAAAACCTATTGAAACTATTGTTCTGCAGTCTGCAATGGCTGCATTAATAAACATAAGCTAAAAACCCTGATTCTGAAATGTACAGTTCATTTTATATCTTCCAAGAGGTCTACAAGTTCTAAAAAATGTGTATCAAGTAATGCATGGATTATCATTTTCTTCAGTATCCAGGCATTCTTTAAAGAAAAACAAAAAAACCTCCAGTGTTTACAACCCAAGCACAGGTCCTAGGAACGCCTACAACTATGAGTAATAAAGATCACATACATGTTTACAAAGACAGGCATTTTGGAAGGGTTTTAGCTAACAACTTTACCAGGATATTCACAAAAAATGAGTTCTAAATGTCAACTTAAACACTTCACAAAAACATTTTCCTGCAATCTTTACAATCCATCAACTTGTTGAAGAGGAATTTGGTAAAAAGTCACTTCGATTTAGTTTTCACACTTGTGCTAAAATTTAAATGTAGCTATGAACAGAGGGTAAACAATTCATTGAATTGCTCAGTTTGTTTATGCTGCTCAAAAAATAATTATCTTGGCTGTTTACTCTGCAGCCACTACCATCACTTGACAGGACCTCTGCAACAAGAAAAAAAGTTATGTATTTCTGACTAAATAAAAAGCATTAGTTTCTAAAAACATCTATGATCAGCAATCAAGAGATCGTATAGATTTCAGAGAACCACGTTTTCTGAACCGAACTTTAAATACTTTAACATAAAAATAAAACCTGAAACTGGTAGATCAACATGAAACAAGAACACCTCACGCTTTCAGTGTACTGTTTACATAGAGAACACACATTTTCTGACCCCAGCCAACATCGATACCTACCTGGCAGCACACCAAGAAAATGAAGAGCGTGATGGCTGTCCATAGCACCTTCTCTCTGAACTGGATCTACAGGACAGAGTGGAGACACAAATGTGTTCACTGTATGTAGAACGTCCACTGCACTCTCACAACAGTACTAAACGCTGTTATAATTCAGAATTCAGTGCAAAGACATCGAACCAGAAAGCATCACTCCTCATTGGAATTAATTTTTAATATGATTTCAGATTATAGAGAGAGAGAGAGAGAGAGAGACAAAGGTAACTTATGTGGTACTGGCAGACATTCAGTCACTAGAATATATTTTATCTACAGTATTCTAATACAGTGGGTATTTACAGAAGAGCAATAGCATAGCTAAAATCATGGACTTACCAGAGCAAACATGAAAAGATTAATGCAAAAAACTTATCTTCAGTGCTTAGTGCTCTAGGCTTCAACAGAAGTTTTGTAAGGCTGGAAGTTATTAAACTAAAGCACTATAAAATTTTTAGAGGAACTGAACTGTTGTGAAGACAAGTGATAAAAACCAGAACCACCATGAGTTTTCAACAGCAATTCAGAATATTTAGAATTAAGTTCTTCAAAGGGTCTTAGAGGAAGCTTTAAATTCATCATTATGTTCATGGACATAGACCAATGATTTTTAAAGATTCTTTGGTTTTCTCCAAAATATTTTTATTGATGTAGGTTATATATTACTTTAAAAAGAATGCCAGACCAATGATCACTAGTCATTATTTAATTGAAGAAAATCTCAGGATCACAACATTTGAGGCACCTCTAATTAGTGCCAGGTGCAAGAAGAGAAGAATCACAAGATTCAAGTTTCAGCCAGAGGATTACTCAAAGCTTGAGACAGAAAGAAATGCACTTGAGGAGAGCAGAGAGAGCTGAGACGCAGGGTTGTGTTCAAGTTCCCACCTCTCCTCCAGGGACTGTAAACCTGAGGGTTAAGTGTGTTCATTGCAGACAAGTGTAGAGCAGCTACTAAAACATGTCATGAACTAACACATAAGAGAGACACAGCAGAAATGGTTGGAGCTCTCTGCCTCCAACCACTGAATCTGCCTGTGGAGAAGTAACAAGAAAAAGGATTAGTGCCTGGTTTAATAGGTACTGAACACCCACAAATGAGAAACTACAAACCAATGCAGCAGCAGCACAGGTCCTCAAGCAAAAGAAAACCCAGAATGTAGTCTACGTCTTTATAAGTGAAACCATGCACTTAGAAGCAAAATAATCCAAGTAATTTAATTTATTTCCTGCTACTGCCTTACTCTTAAAAGAGGGCAGATGCTAAAAATACTTACAACACAGAGTTATAAAAAGAAAAATAATGACAGCAACAAATAAATCCAAACAATACCTTGTGTTAGACTATGCAGTGCTGACCCACTTTACCAAGTCTGAACTCCACAATTCAGATGTTAAGCACAGACTCCTAAAATCAAAAATGCTCAACCAAATTATCTCTATAGCCTCACAGTTAACCTTGGCTGCAGAGGCATCAGTGGAAGTCTAAAACTGCTCTGGTTCTCCCTTAACTGTGGTGAATATGAGCATTAGAGGAATTCTGCATCACCCAAATCACAGTCATTCACAAGGAAAACAGTCTCTATGAGTCAAGAAGACAAAAAAGAAAAAGGAGTCATCCAAATCCATATGCCAGGAATGGCAAAATACAGAGTGGTACCAAAATATTCCAGCCACAAATGCTAACAAGCATAGGGACAGTAAATTTCACCATCTGATCTGATTCAATTGGACATTTTCTTCCTTTGACATTTTTCTTAAATCATGTGAAAATGAAGGGACTTGAGCATTATCATCTTACTGCTCTGAACAGTGTGTTCTACTTAGAAAATCTGTGTATAAGGGAAATATGAGCCCATTCTACTAACTACAAAAGTAGCAATCACTGTTGCTAATCAAGTTGGCCAAAACACAAAAGCAACACTCCCTAGAGACAGAAGAAAACACTTCCGTCATCAACAACGGCAAAATGATTCAGTGACAGCCCAACTGAATCAAAACATCATCTTCACTTAATAATCAATACGTGTTTAATGAAAATGAATCTCTTTTTGTATTTGGTTATCTAAATTTCTTGTTCTGGATTTAAACCAATTCACTAAAACCATTACTGGTCATATCTGCCCGTGACAGCTTGCAAGAAAACAATAAATTATAGAGAATTAGAGTTACATGGAATGACCTAAATGACTTGACAAACTATACAGAAGCAAGGAACATCACTGAAAATGGTCAAAGAGTTCTTCAGCCTAGGAAAGATGCTCCCAATTATATTTTCACTTTAAATTTGTACAAAGCTGGCAACTGGCAGCCATTGTCTAGACAGCGACCTAAATAGCATTAAAGACAAAGTGACCCAAATAGACAGGACAGGAATCTTGGCACCTCTCTGGGCATCCTTCATCTGCTGATGGACAACAAGGACAGATCAAGCCCCTCTTCCTCTCTGGCAAATAACACCTCCCAGTGAACTTTACAGAAACATCAGTATCTGTAGGTTTGTGTCATCTTTCTCTTCTCACTCATCTCACAAGACAACAATGGGATGGCTGTAACCAGCTAATCACAGACGTGCACCAAAAGATTGCACCAGGGTTCCCCACTGCAGAAGCAAAGATGAGCACCTGCCACCCAGACCAGGTGCATCCAGGCCTTAGCATGGGGCTCTGCCTCTGGAGATTCCTGTTCTGAAAACGCCTTTGTCTGACCTAAGTAACTTGTTTAGAAATCTGTCCCAAGGCTGAAAGATGCTGGAAAGCAACTAGGTAAGACAGATGGATCAAAGAGCCAGGGGTAAATCCCAGTCTTTTTAAAAAATCAGTTCCAGAGGGCCATAATTGTCAGTTTTTACTGTATCTTCTCCATTTAGTCCAGCAGGCTCAGCTATGGTCACTGGCACAAACACCTGTGAATCCAGCCCTAACCTTTGGGAACCTGTTGTTAACCAACGAGGATCCTCTGGGATGGTGTCATGTTCCCAGTTAAGCATTTCCTTTTAAGAACATAAAAAACAACATTTAGCTCTTAAGGAATTTTCATGGAAGTCATAACAATATTAAGTCAATTTCTTCCTCTAGATAGATTGTTTGTCACCTGGGCAATATGTGCTTGCTTGAGTTTTGAAAGTAAAAAATGGTGTTAGGTTGGCGATCTTTTTGGACAAGGCAGGTCTCTTCCTGATCTGTAGAAATTACCTATTTTTAATCTAGAAAATGTGCCAAGCAGTGGGAGGAGTTTCAACGGCTAGAGAACTAGAGAGATCAGCTGTAAATGATCCGAGTTCATTGATTTCAGATCAAAGAGAAACGTCACATCCAGAAGGTGAACAGAGAGCAATTACCTGAACTGTACCACAGATCATTCTCCCACTTCAGCAAGGTGAATCACAGCTATGGGTGTAGGAAATACTTTGTGGGAAGAATTAAATTTGTGTTTCCTGATCTGCAGAGCAATCCTTTTCCAAGTAATATACAAGCCAGCTCAAAGCCAACAGTGGGATCCACAGGAAAACAAAGATTGAAGACTCTGTTCAGTATATTAAAATAGATCACATGGAGCTGAAACTAAATAAACTTAGTCTAGAATTGAGATTTAAAAAAATAATGAACTAGCATAATCACAAAGGGAATGACTTATCAGAAGGGTGCTCAGAATTCATCATCACAGTAACGTTTTACCTTAACATGGGTTCCCCCTGCTCCAAAGAATATGTTCTACTTTAGGGCCCACTGTCGGTATCTATATTGGAGCCTGGACTAGAATATCACAATTTTCCCTCCTCTGTGAACTAATAGAAGTAAGAACATAATGTGGCACTCACTTTTCTTTCCGGTTTCTGGATTTCAGGTAACACTGCACAGAATGGCTTAATAACTTCTAAAAATTTTACTGTTCCAGAAAAACAAACACACAAACACAAAAGAAGACAGAAAAATATATTAATGAACATTTATGAATTTATAAAACTTCACAGAACTTTGTTTAGCTTCCAAAACTGTCTGAAAACTAATACTCTCTTCTTAAAACAGCTGAAAACAGGGCAAAAATGTGAAATAGAATTCTCGTTCTAACCAGATTTGGCCCATTCTTTTATCCACAGCTGGAATAATTTTAGAGATGTGGTACTGTATGTATCACCAGAAGTGAACTCCATTGTATTTCATCTAAAAATACATGACCTAGTATCAGTCTGTGCTAGTTAAACACAGAACGATACTGACATCAAAAAGTATGCATGCAGAGATTAGGATCTTGTGTTTACTGAAATATTTAGCTGAAAAAATAATTCAATCACTAAAACATGTATAGAAATCGTAATTTAAATCACTGGAACACTTTTTCTGATTGGAACTTTAGGGGATTTTATTTTAGCTTTTAACACACCTCTCTTCACAGTTTCCCCTTTAAAAACACAGAAAAGCTCAACAGTTCAAGCTCTTTTTCCAGGAAAAAAAATGAAATCAATTAAGAAAAAAAAATCAAAGGATATGTGCTTGGTGGGGAATTTGCCCTCCAAAACTTGAACATTATTTCCAGCCCCAACACACTGGGACAGACATAGAAAACCACCGTTGGTTAGTTTTCAAAGAGAATGCATTTATTACACTGCAGAATGCATTTATTACACTGTAAGTAACATTTTGGTTGTCATGCTGTGTTTACATTTACATTCTGATGTGACCTATGTCTCCTCTATTTATCCCGAGCCCTCAGACAGCTCGTTGGAAGGTGCACCTCGCTCCACAGAGGGTGGCTCAGCTCCACCGTGAACAAGATATCACAGCATCCCCGAATGGGTCAGGTTGGAAGGGACCACAGTGGTCCATCTGGTCCCACCTCCCTGCTCAAGCAGGGCCATCTCAGAGCACATGGCACAGGGTTGTGTCCAGACAGTTCTGGAATATCTCCACTGAGGGAGGCTCCACACCCTCTCTGGACAATCTGTTCCAGTGCTCGGTCACTGCACAGGACTGAAGTTCCTCCTCATGCTCAGGTGGAACTTCCTGTGCATCAGTTTCTGTCCGCTGCCTCTTGTCCTATTGGGTGGCACCACGGAGAAGAGCCTGGTCCATCCTCCTGACACCCTCCTTTTAGACACTTACACATAGATGTGTATACAGGGTATATATACTACATATGCATATACGGTGTATATAGTGTGTACATATATATGTACACATATATAGGGCTAGAGTGGAAGAGGACACCCCACCACGAAGCAGTGCCCGGCCTCACGCTGCGCCCGACAGCACCGACCCTGTGCGGGGAGCGGGTGCTCGTCACCCCCGGC